>LPNX011210472.1:333296-427382 GCA_001517045.1 Pseudotsuga menziesii
TCCTCTCCATAGTAGTCTGAATGTCACTTTCCAAATGGTTGCATTCATTTATCAGTTCATTGTTTATAATGTTTGTGTCTTCATTAGCTTGCTTTCCCATACGAACTTTATCTTCATCACCCGACTTTGAATTGTTAACAGGAGAGACATCCCACAAAATACAATCTTCCCACTCTTGCTGATCAAGAGGATAGAAATTGGGAGACGGAAAAGCCTCCATGTGCCCTAAAAGATTATGTGAGTCTCCATCTTTCATTGGTTGGGCCCAGATACAAGAATGTGTCCTCCCATCCCAATCAAACTCTTCAGAAGTGGAAGTGCAAACACCTTGCCTATCGCCATGGCCAACCTCTTCTATTGAATCATCTATTTTCTCATGATACCCTTGATGTATCATGTTGACAAACTTACCTCTCAAAAATAATTCATCATCTTCTTCCAAGTTATCAGCATTTTCCGATGCATTGGCCTTCTCTGCAAAACATTACAAAACAAATCAATTTACTCTGACTAGACATAAAACAATATAGACTGGTATTAAAATGAAAAAGCACCAATCCTGAATCAGGACTAAAAGTCACCAATCAAGCCAGAAAAATAAAGGTCTGCTTAGCATGCATATCATGTTTCACCGCTGCAGGAGAATGATCAAAGAAACTGTTGGAAACAAATATATTTCAATAGAATAATCTAAAAAAAATCCAATTAAAACAAGCTTCATATCTGTTTATATTAAATACAAATTTAACAGTATGAATGAGAAATTTTCAAGAAGATGCAAACACTGTCAAGGATGTATTAAGCTTTTCAAACATATGGGAATTAGAAACAATCTTATTTTATTCCAATAGGTGCATTTTTCTGGCTTTAACATATTTCTTAAATTTACCAGCTGTGATTGGGATTTCTCAGGTTAATTTATAAATGACAATAAGCCAGATGGAAAACACATTAATTGGCACTATGTTACACAAACTTAATAGTGTATGTGGTAATATTTCCAAGTTATTCAGAGAGAATGACATGAAGAGAACCGACAGAAAGTACAAAAAATGCCCAGATTTAACTACCACACACAGACGTATACAATCACAAACATGGGCAAAAATAGAGTATGGAGAATCATATATTTTGGATTCAACATAGGAACCAGATACCTATGGTAACAGTCGTAGAGAATAATCAGCCTGTGCATCTTTAGCACGTATATACTGATATGACTGACAGAATTCAGGATGTAGTAAATTCAACCACTGATACAACCCACCACTCATCAACAACTTAATTGTGCATGTTAAGGATAATAATATAAAGACATATATTTTTTACATTACATTATTTATCAATCCCCTATTTACTGTAAAATGGCAACAATAAGCAATTATAACTTCACACCTAATAATTTCCCTTCTAGCTCTCCTTACTGAAAACATTTTGTAAGTCAAACACTATCATGATGATTTGACAGCTACAATAGATCCAACTATAGCTTGTGTTCTTTGCTTAACATCCATCTACCTTGACTTAAAATATTCAAAGAACCCTTGTATCATCCTCAGCCTAGCTACTTGCTTTATCAATCCAATCCATAGATTTATTTGCCCACTATGCATGGCTTCCTTTTGCTATATGGATTTCATGAAGGACTTTAACACTCTGTTTTCATCATTGAGCTAGCTAAAATAGTTGACAATAATATGACCATTGGCTGGGTTGGCCCTTTTACTCACTTGCAAATAGGCCATTGTCATATACCCATCTATTATTGAACCTGAACCACCACAGCCATAAAACACCCCTCACCCTTATTGTTGGCAAGGATGTCTCATTCTTGTTAGCTTTCAGGGTTAATCCGAAAGTGTTTACAACATGTTTGGGAGTGTTTAATGAGATTTGGGGTACCTGTTGAATGATAATCCCCTTGATTCACTGTGAGGTATTTGCACATTGGAGATGGTCTGTGATGGATTCACACAATGGAGATAGCTTACTCAGTGCTTGCTTGACCTAAGATGGGTGCTTGGCAGCTAGCATGACAATCTTCATTAAAGAATTGGAGATCTTCAGACAACTTGGTTGCATGACAATCTTCATTAGAGAATTGGAGATCTTCAGACATGTAATATCCCAAACTGATAATTTCCTGTTTATGTGTATACTGTAGATGGCTAATAGACTTACTCCTTAATCAAATAGGAAAGCAAACCCCGAACTTTGCATGCATGCAGTTGCATGCCAATATGTGCCCTAGAAAAATACTGAGATGTTATAAAATAGGAGAAATCAATGCATGTAGATACCAGTATATAGATCAGCTGATAGTGAAGAGACTGATCCTAGCATGCAAGGATTCTGCCAGAGGAATAAGGAGACACACCAAAACGTCCTCCACAGGTGAATGCGCCCTCCTCTCAAACTATATAAGCTCCAGAATAATAAATAAGCTGCTGCTGGAAGCCCGGATGATGTGCACTAGGGTTATAATACCCCTCTGATGATGATGGAAGCAGCATGCGTAAGTTCTGAACCCTGTAGGTAGGAAAACGAATTGCTTTGTCTCTAATCACGGTAACACGATGTGACGGTGAAACCCTCTGGCTGGATGAATAATCAACCTCCCGGAATAGCTGATGAATGTAATCTGATGATGAACTAGTGCTGAACCTGTATGATCCAACCTGATGATGAACTAGGGAAGATGGATTTCGCTGCCAAAATACACCAGTTAGCTGAGCATGCGCTCAACCCCAACTTAGCTCGCCGAGCTCTCTAATTCGACTCCACAAATCAATTATCACATAAGTGACTTCTCCGTTCACTTTATCTTTCTTTTATAACTTTCAACTGCGAAAACCTTAACTTTTGACCTAATTAGGTCACTTTATCTTCTAATTTGCAGTTGACTTGCATGCATGCGCAAACCCTAACTTTTGACCTAATTAGGTCACTCTATCTTCTAATTTGCAATTGACTTTCATGCATGCGCATGGAGACTTAATCGGGTGCATGCATCATTAAATAATGCCCAGATGTCATGCATGTAGGTGGACGTTGGCTCTAGTGGCCCTCTTCGACCCAATGGTGATATAATATTGATGCCCTAGATCTTCTATATATGGCATCAGTCTTCGGCTGATTCCTTGACTGTCAGTACCTGCTAGAACCTATAGGAATCACATAGGTTAGCGGGTTGGTCCTCAAATGCCTAAGCAGAAGAGGACATTACAGTCGTCCTCGCTCGAAATTGCTTGTCCTCAAGCAACTGTAAAGCTAGCTGCTGTAATACCTGTTTTGCCTCCCAAGTAGCCTCCTCTATAGGCAGATCTTTCCACTGAACCAGGTAATCTCTGATGATTCTGTTCCTCGATTTCCGCTCTTGCACCTCTAGGATGCGCTCCAGAATCAGAACCAATTGCCCCTCGTCATCAAAGGGAGGCAGCTCGAAAGATGTAACAATCTGTTGACCAACCACTTTCTTGAGATTGAAGACATGAAATACGTTGTGAATCTTGCTCTCTGGGGGTAGTTCTAACTCATATGCTACCTCTCCGACCTTCCGAATTATCTTGTATGGATCATAGAAACAAGGTTGGAGTTTTTCTGCTCCTTTCTTTTTAAGAGATGACTGTCGGTAAGGCTGGAGGCGTAAATAAACGAAGTCTCCCACCTCAAAACTGCGCTCAACTATGTGCCTGTCTGCACATATCTTCTGTTGATTCTGAGCACCCTGTATGTTCTCCCTGAGTATCTTGCGGATCTCTTGACCCTCCTGAATCCACTCCTTGGCCTTGGGGGCCCTAGTATCACCAAATATCCAGTCTGCAAAAGTGGAAGCATCATACCCATACAGGGCTTGGAAAGGGGTCATCCTAATGGTCATATGGTAGGTAGTGTTGTAACAATGTTCACCCAAGTGTAACCATTTGATCCATGTCCTCTACTGACCTGATACGTAATTTCTCAAGTATCCCTCAATCCATTTATTAACAATCTTTGTTTGCTCGTCACTCTGCGGATAATAACTTGTGCTCATGGCTAACTCGGTCCCCACTAACCGAAAAAGCTCTTGCCAAAAGGCTCCTGTGAATTTGCTGTCCCTGTCACTGACAATGGTCTTGGGTAACCAATGGAGTCTAAATACCTCTTTGAAAAATAGTTTTGCTACCTGTCCTGCTGAATAATCTGATGATGTGGCAAAGAAGTGAGCAAACTTAGTCAATCTGTCCACTACTACGTACAAGCAGTCTCTGCCTTGGACCTTGGGCAACCCAGTAATGAAGTCCATAGAAATGCTCTTTCATTTCTGCTCAGGAATAGGTAAGGGATGTAGTAAACCAGCTAGGTGGATGTGCTTTATTTTGTTTTGTTGGCACAAGCTGCACTCCCTCACATGTTGTATCACATCTTTCTTGAGGCCCTTCCATGAGAACCTTTCTCTAATCTGTATGTAGGTTTTGAGAAACCCCTGATGCCCTGCTAATGGTGAATCGTGCGATGCCTGTAAGATTTTCTTCTTGAGGGGAGACTCTGGAAGCAAGAAGATTCTGTTTTTGTAGTATATGATATCATCAATGACCCTATACCTATCATCCTGAATCTGTCCATCCAATAGCTCGCAAGCAAACTTATCTTTGGAGTACTCAACCAAAAGATGAGACCTCCAATCTGATGAGATGCTCATAAGGGATAAAGTAGTTGGTCGTCTAGAAAGTGCATCAGCCACTACATTGCTCTTCCCCTTTACATACTCGATCTCGAAGTCACAAGCATGAATTTTACTTACCCATTTATGTTGTCTCTCGTTTAGCTCTTTCTGCTCTAGGAAGTATTTCAGGCTGTTGTGATCTGTCTTAACCTTGAACCTAGCACCTACTAAGTACTGCCTGAACTTGGTTAGCGCATGGAGGATAACTAACATCTCTTTGTCATATATCGAATAGTGGTGCTCATAGTCTTTGAGCTTCCTGCTCTCAAATGCAATGGGGTGGTTGTTCTGCATCAAAATTGCCCCAATTCCCTCTCCTGAAGCATCACATTCTAACACAAAGGATTGAGAAAAGTCTGGTAAAGCTAATATTGGGCATGAACTCATTACCTCCTTCATTTTCTCGAATGTTTGTTGTGCTGCCTACGACCAACTAAATGCTCCCTTCTTGGTAAGATCTGTGAGGGGTGCGGTCATCTATGAGAATCCGCCGACATACCTCTTGTAGTAGGTGCAAAGGCCCAAAAAGCCCCTCAGTTCTGTCACATTTTTAGGTACAACATCTCCTGCATGCCGAACTCACACTTTGACATTTTGGCATATAGTGATTGCTCCTGTAGAATACCAAGTACTTCATCAAGATGTCTCAAATGTTCTTCCCAAGTCCGACTGTATATCAATATGTCGTCGAAGAATACCAAAATATATTTACACAACTGTGTCCTGAAGATATGGTTCATGCATGATTGTAAAGTGGCTGGTGCATTAATGAGCCCAAATGGCATCACCAGAAACTCATAATGTTCGTAGTGGCAACGGAAAGCGGTCTTTGGAACATCCTGTTGCCTGACCCGAATCTGATGGTACCCTGAGCGGAGATCAATTTTGGAAAAGTACTTTGCCCCCTGTAGTTCATCCATTAACTCATCAATCCTAGGGATGGGATACCTGTTCTTTATGGTCTTCTTATTGAGTGCCCTGTAATCAATTCACATGTGTAAGGTTCCATCCTTTTTCTTCACTAGCACTACTGAAGATGCAAAGGGACTGGAGCTAGGTTTGATGCATCCCAGCTTGAGTAGTTCCTTGATTGTACTCTCGATCTCATCTTTATACCTCTTGGGATGTCTGTAAGGAGTGGTGATAACCACTTGGGTCCCCTGCTCTAACTCAATAATGTGCTCAAATCCCCTATCTGGAGGTCAACCTGCTAGAAGGTCTTCGAATACTACCTTGTGCTTCTGTAGTAAGGCCTCTATATCTATTGGATGTTGTGTGGCCTCATCTGGTATTTTCCTGAAGGTAACCATACACTCTGCAACCCACTCAATATCTCCCTGTCGGAGTACTGCCTCCATCCTGTGTGATGTCACTACTGTGGGAGGATAGGTATTCATCCCTCTCAATATCACCTCCTGTCCTTTTGCTCCTGTAAACTCCATCTCCATGGTCCGGTAATTTGTGGAATACTTCCCTATGGAATACAGCCACTGAACTCCTAGTACCACATTCATGTCAGGTACATCTACCACATAGAATGTCTCTATCACTGTATAATTCCCAAGCGTTACCTTTAATTTAGGAATCCTCTGACTACACTCCATGGTGTGACCTGCTGCTACTACCCAAAAACCCATCAAAGCTCTCAGTCTGAATGTCTCTCTTTTTAACCCATGCAGCATCAATAAAGTTGTGGGATGCCCCACTATCTATCAGTACTCCCACTCTGTGGCCCTGTACGGTACCTCTGATCCGAAGAGTGTGGAATCTAGGAACCCCTGTCATGGTAGCAATGGTACCTCCTGAGGCATGTCCCTCAGGAACTGTCTCTGTTGTCTCTTCCTGCTCCTGATCCTAGTAATCCTCATCCTCCTCACTGTCGGAATAAGCCTCTATGTAGTAGGCCTTTCCTTTTCCTGAACATCTGTGACCTGGTATCCATGGTTCCTGGCAAGTGAAACATAACTTTTTTCTTCTAAGGTCCTGTCGGGTATCATTGTACATCCATTCTTTCTTGGGCCATGGTTTCCTTTCTTTATCTTTAATAGGAACATTGGTCCTGGGAGGAAACCTATTTCTGGGCACTGCATCCTGCAAGTCTCTAGTCCGTCTGATGGCATCTGCTAGGGTGGTGGGCCTATAAGACTTGACCCATCCCCGTAAGGGTTCAGTGAGAGCCTCAGTGAACAACATAATCAACCTGCTCTCTGATATATCTGTGACCATGACTGCTATCCTCTTAAACTCAAAAATAAAAGCATCTGCACTCCCTGTCTGCTTGAGCTACGCCAGCTCCCTAAAGTGTACCTCTGGATCCTTCCGATCAAACCGCTCAATGAGCCTCTGTGTAAAATCTGTGTATGAGGTGATGGTGTTGTGACCCAGTGTCACTAACCCGCGGTATCACCACTCATGTGCTTCTTCGTCCAAATGCAAAGTAGTCAATTTAATGGCATCTGTCTCAATCATGGGGTTGAGCTGGAAGTATGTATCGAACTTCTGCACCCAATTCCTAGCTGGGCCACTCTAGGTGCCCTCAAAGGTAGGGATAGTCAGTTTCCCTACGGTGCGTTGTAACTCATAGTTCTGGGTGAATGGCCTATTGTAAGCTTTGGGTTTGTTCTTACTTTTAAAGTGGCAGAAGTCAGTGAAGGTCATGGCTGAATGGAAGTCCTCTCCTAAAGCCCTATATTCTCTCAGATAGGCACTCATGGGTTCTTCTGGTTCTGCTTGTGCTAGAGGCACTCCAGCTGGACTATCTAAGAATTGAGGCATGGTAGGTCGAAAAGGCTTGTATATATGGGGATGGCTCTGCATGTTGGTATGTAAGTGCTCCCTACTACTGCTAGTGGATACCCTATCACTGTTGGGAAATAAGGGACTGTGTGGGGTAGGCCCATTCTTCTCAGTCATTTGCCTGAAGGTGCTCATCATTTCTTTTTGCCCAGTGGTGAGTTCTTTTATGGCTGATATGAGACTATTGAAAGCTATTTTATCATCATCGGCCATTGTTTCTTTGCCTTTTTCAAACTGGTACTCTCTGCTCCCCAAATCTATGTCCTCTAACTCCTCTTCTCTGTCTCTATACCTCTGTCTCCTGTGAGTAATGTTGTATGGGTCTCTTGGATTCATTTATTATTTTTGCATGCCCACAGCTGGCAAGGAAAATAGCTCTGATACCATTGTAATATCCCAAACTGATATTTTCCTGTTTATGTGTATACTGTAGATGGCTAATAAACTTACTCCTTAATCAAATAGGAAAGCAAACCCCGAACTTTGCATGCTTGCAGTTGCATGCAAATATGTGCCCTAGAAAAATACTGAGATGCTATAAAATAGGAGAAATCAATGCATGTACATACCAGTATATAGATCAGCTGATGGTGAAGAGACTGGTCCCAGCATGCAAGGATTCTGCTAGAGGAATAAGGAGATACACCAAATCGTCCTCCACAGGTGAATGCGCCCTCCTCTCAAACTATATAAACAACAGAATAATAAATAAGTTGTTGCTAGAAGCCCGGATGATGTGCACTGGGGTTATAATACCCCTCTGATGATGATGGAAGCAAAATGTGGAAGTTCTGAACCCTGTAGGTAGGAAAACGAATTGCTTAGTCTCTAATCACGGTGACACGGTGTGACGGTGAAACCCTCTGGCTGGATGAATAATCAACCTCCCGCAATAACTACTGAATGTAACCTGATGATGAACTAGTGCTGAACCTGGATGATCCAACTTGATGATGAACTAGGGCAGATAGATTTCGCTGCCGAAATACACCAGTTAGCTGAGCATGCGCTCAACCCCAACTTAGCTCATCGAGCTCTCCAATTCGACTCCACAAATCAATTATCACATAAGTGACTTCTCCCTTCACTTTATCTTTCTTTTATAACTTTCAACTGCGAAAACCCTAACTTTTGACCTAATTAGGTCACTTTATCTTCTAATTTGCAGTTGACTTGCATGCATGCGCATGGAGACTTAATCGAGTGCATGCATCATTAAATAATGCCCGGATGTCATGCATGCAGGTGGCCTTTGGCTCTAGTGGCCCTCTTCGACCCAATGGTGATATAATATTGATGCCCTAGATCTTCTATATATGGCATCAGTCTTCGGCTGATTCCTTGACTGTCAGTACCCGCTCGAACCTATAGGAATCACATAGGTTAGCGGGTTGGTCCTCAAATGCCTAAGTAGAAGAGGACATTACAAGACAGCTTGGTGGTGTTCTACATATTGGCCACATGGAGTAGGTTGTTTGGTTGGAGAACACCCTAAATTGGAGGAGCAGCATTTGGGACTCGGGAGAAAGGCATTGAGCCCTAGGCAATATGGATTAGCTTGGATGATTGCGTGGACAATCGGAGTTGACTTGGGGACACCTACATTGTAAATTTTCTTGAAATTCCTCAACCCAGTTTCATGCCACCATTTTCATTGTTTAATGCCCAACCCGGTTTCATGCCACCATTTTCATTGTTTAATGCCCGACCCAATTTACTTTCAGCTGCAAAATAGTTGATATTTCTCTTAAAGAATTTGATAGACACACATGAAGAATTTTTACAACTTCAATTAGCAGAAACAAAACATAGCCACACATAAAATTTCAGACATAGTTATTTTTGGTCAAATTGACCCAGGCAAAACCCCAACCTCCGGGGAAAACATGTAGAAAGAGAGAGAATAGTATTTCTTCTATAAAATATAAGTACGGTAATTTCAAAAAACAGAGATAAACTTATCTCATCCACAATACTCAGCAATGACTGAAAACAAAAATTTATAGCCTGAAATTTTTTGCTACCAAGCTGCCTCGAAAACCATGCCACGACTTGACTGTATGGTCCTCATTTTCTGTGCCCACGGCTGTACTGTATGACCTGTACAGTACTCGAATTTCATGCCCGCTGCTGTATGGACTCACCTAGAATTTCGTGCCCCAAAACTATACAGGCTGCCTCATAAAAGTTGCCCACTACTGTACAAAAGTCTCGAATTGCATGCCCCTGTTGTACGAAGTCAGCAATAAATGTTGTTTTATGGACCTTAATTTCCGTGCCAAAAATTCCTTGGGATTCCTGTTGTACGAAACTATAATTAATGCCGATGTACAGACATTGGGAATCATGCCCACGACTGCTCTCTCTCAATCTCCTTCAATTTCTCCTTCTCTTGCTCTCCATTGCTCATGGAAACAACGAAAAATGAGTCTCATTTTCCTTCCCGTGCCATTTTGGTGTTTAATGAGGTAGCTAAAAGGCCATCTAATCCAAGGGCCCAAATTGGCTTAGATCAATGGATGAGAAATATTGTGCACTTTATTTCTCTCCAAAAATAATTTCACTAAACTTAAAATTAATTTTTTCCAAAAAGTCACTTTAATCCCTAAAGTAAAATTAAATGCTCATCTCAAGTCACATTTAATGCAAGGATCATGTTATTATCCCCTTTTAGTGACTTAGGCAAAAAGTCACTAGAGGAACAACTTCCTAGGTACAAAAATCAACTAACCATACCCAACTTGTCTCTAAAGTGAATGAACTTGCCTCTTCCAAGTGACTTCGTCAGGATATCTACAACCTGCTCATCAGTGGAAATGTACTGCAACTCCACAGCTCCTCTCTAAACATAATCATGGATGAAATGGTACCAGATCTCAATATGCTTTGACTTGTCATGAAATACCGGATTCTCAGAGAGTTGCATACAACTTTGATTGTCACAATAAATCACCGTAGGCCTCAACTCCTGATCAAATAAATCAGCCAACAACTTGCGAAGCCAAAGTGCCTCACCACTAGCCTGACTGGCTGCCATGTACTCAGCCTCTACATAACTCAATGTTGATTTTTACCTAGGAGTTGTTTCCCTAAGTGACATTTGCCTAAGTCCCCTCTAATTGTAAAGGTGGGTCATTAACACCCCAGTGTGGTTACTTGAGCCTACATGTGTAGCTCGAGCCTACATGATTAACTCGAGCCTACATGTCGGAATGAATAATTAAAGTGAACGAATGAATATAAATAGAGGTGTGGCGCTCCTCATTTCAAGCACACACTCTCACTTGTGTAGCGCATTAGTGGAGAAGAGAAGAGTAGCTGGAGAAGGAGGAGGATCAGGCTTTGATCTCCTTCTTGGTTTTACCTTTTATCTTTTTGGGGCATCTATATTGACGAAGCTTTTGCTGGGTTTTTCCCTTTAGGGTTTTCCCAGGATAAATCTTTGTATTCATTTTGTATGGTTGTGCTTGGCTATCTTTCTGTGATCCTGTTTATATGCTTTTGTTATGAAATCGAAATGAAATACTAATGATCTAGCTTGGCATATGAAAATTCAACATGGTATCAGAGCCACCCTGAAAGAAGACATTGTGTAGCTACAGAATCTAGGGCTTCTTACTTTTTGGTTCTCTCTCCACAATCAATCAGCAAAAGAAGGCAAGGCTGACTCTCCATTGAAGGGCGCATCTTTCTGTCAAAGCGAAATTCGATTTCAAGCATTTTTAATTTTCGGTGCCAGAAATTAGGGCTTCTTACAGAAGAAGAATTTTTGAGTGAGCCCGATATAGGATTGCTCTCCTCGTCAAAATCGAAGTTTAGAGACCTGGATCAAGATTTTTGGTGGGGTGAAACTCCGGGAAAGTCCAACCCTAGTTTGACCCCGAGCTAGAATAACCATAAATACTAAAACTGCTAACTTTTGGTACATTCACTATATCCCGAGATTGGCGAAGGTTCAGGAGCTGAAAGTTGCAGAGGCCGAAGATAAAATCCTGATGTACACTGTGTCCAAAATTCAGCCTCAGATTCGCTATATTCTGGGAGATATGATCCCTCCAAGTTAGGGTTCCAGCCTCTTCCAGAATTCATCCCTAAACAAGACACTTGGGGAGAATTGCTATAGCTTAGGCTACAAAGGTCCAAATGGAATTCCTGAAGATGTTCCAGAAAGAGCACGAACTGTACTTTCTGTGGTCTGAAGTTCAAAACCATAAGATGAAACAGTGACACATGGCAGGCCGTACAGCTTCGTTGTTCTGAACACTCCTGTAACAAATCACCTTGGGAAAAGGATCATAAATCCCAATTGGTGAAACCAATTCTGATGAAACCTATGGTGTTGGATCAGGGACATGCGAGGTTACCTCAGTGCGAAATTGCAGACACAGAGGAGCAGTAATTTCGAAGATATCACTGAAACAGTGACATGCATTTCTGCAGAAGAAATTGGAAAAACTAGGGCTTCTTGTTCCGAGAGCTTCCCTCTACTGTTTTCAGAAAACGATTACATTGGACAACTCCATTTGAAGAGATATATCTTTCTATTTAATCAGATCTGAAAGATTCCAAGTTTTGAAAATTAGGGTTTCTCTGACAAACCCTAGATCAGCCAGCCCCGGAAGCAGGACAGACACCTCAAATCGGTAAGATCTAATCTTTTGCTATTTGAATTTGAGGTTCTCATTTCAAAGTGATCTATCACATCAGCTTGATGATAAGCTTGGTGAAGTTGACAACTTCCAAGCATGGAAGTATTTGATCTCTCTGAAAAAAATGAATTGGACACCTACATGAGTAGAGAGGTTCCAGTTCTAGAGGGAGATGAGGCTCAAAGCCTTACACCAGAAGAACTTGGTCAAGGCCAAGAAGATCATTGTTGATTCAGTCGCGGATCAACTTGTACCACAAGTGTCTTCCTTAAAGACACCGAAAGAGATGTTTGACTCCTTGACCAAGCTATTTGAAGGAAAGAACATACATCGGAAGATGACCTTAAGAAACAAATTGAAGAGGTAAAAGAAAAAGTGAAGAATGCAGAAGTGGTGATAGCCACCTTGAATGGCCTCCCAGGATCGTGGGATTCATTCATGCAAAGAATGTATGCCAGAAGAAAGTGATTACTTTCAGCTCGACTCATAAGAAGAGAAGAAGAAGATGGGAGCAATTGAAGATCAAGCTCTCACCATTCAAAGAAGATCCCTCATGCGATGAGGAATATGAAGAACTCAATTCTTGAAGAACCTCTTATTCATCTTATCATTTGGATAAGAAATGATGATGTTATGAATGAAGAAGATGATGAAGTAGAAGGATCAAGAAGGAGTCTACCCACGAAACGAATAAAAGATAAGTATTCAATTGTCATTTCATGATATTGTTTTGTTATACATTTGATTATATTCAATTTATGTGTTATGCATGATAGACTGGTTGCATTAATGACAGTAGTGAGATAGGGATGAATGTTGTGTTGGCTAAACAGTTGCATGATGCATAAGAATTTGTCGTTATGCATATGTTTTATGAAATAGTTCTAACCATGCAATTGGTGCATTTGAATTGTAGGAAAGGTCCTGTACAACCGCCTACAAGAAAAGAAGGATGAGACTTGTTCCGAAGAACAAGTGATGACAATTCAATAAACATGAATCTGAAGCTCCCAAGGTTAGAGACATCATGACGAAGGAAAGAGCTTCAGAGAGCGGTAGATCCACCTCGAAGGATGAAGATCACCATGGCTATGAAAGAAGCTATGATCAAAGAGTAACAATTGATCATGAGGAATGATGTATTTGATATGGTTTCGAGGCATAAAGGGAAGTAAGTAGTATCTTCCATATGGATCTACAAGAACAAGTGTACAAAGCAAGGTTCGTGATTTGCCTCAGAAATAATAGACTATGACATGACATACTCTATTGACAAGTATATATCAAGCATAGAACCACCTGTACAGAATGAAGAGGAAATATGATACTCCACTTCAAGGGGGAGTGACTACAGAAGATATCTAAGTTCGACATGATACGACATGTTGGACAGCTTCCCGATGGATCGAGACTTTACCAAGAGTAAAGTGGGTTCCAACCTTCAAGGTTGAATGCAAAAGACTAGGATATGTTGTTGACCTGACAAGACGAACTCATGGAAGATGTTATGATGAAAGAATACTAGAATGATGTTTGGGATATAGTACTCAAACCAGAAAGCAAAGATGTGGTATCTTCCAAATGGATTTGCAAGATAAAATATGTTGCAGATAGAAGTAAGGAAAGACTTGTGGCTATCAGAAAGAGGGAATTAATTATGAAGAGTCATTTGCCCCAGTAGCACGGTATACTTCGATTAGAGCTATCATGGCACTTGCATCCATGATGAAGTGGGACTTACACCAGATGGATGTGAAAATAGTTTTTTTCTGAATGGTGTGATCGAAGAAGAAGTATACATAGAACAGCCACAAGGATTTGAAGTTGATGATATACATACTCACATATGGAAGTTGAAGAAGGCCTTGTATGGCCTTAAACAAGCTCCTCCAGCTTGGTATGAAAGGATAGATAGTTCCCTGTCGAGCATGGGCTTTACCAAGAGTAAAGCCGATCCTAACCTTTATCTCAAGGTTGTAGAAGATGAACATGTCATACTATTACTGTATGTGGATAATCTATTCCTGACAGGGAATGAGAAACAGATTATAGAATGCAAAAAGAAGCTCACTAAAGAATTTTAGATGAAAGACCTTGGGTTAATGCATTATTTCCTAGGTCTGGAAGTATGGCAAAATTCAGAAGGAATCTTTCTCAACTAGGAAAAGTATTCAATAGAGATATTGAAAAGATTCGATATGTTGGAATACAAACCATGTCCACACCCATGGATTCCAACTTGAAGGTATTAGCTGATGACTCATAAGAGTTAGTGGATGTGACTCAATACAGACATATTATTGGGACGTTAAATGTATCTAACAAATACCGGACCAGACATTTGTTTTGCTGTGAACACCTTGAGTCAGTATCTAGTTCAACCTAGACGTGTTCACCAAATAGCCGCAAAACATGTGATGAGATATCTGAAAGAGACTATAGACCTTGGTCTATACTATGATGGAAACCATGACTACAGATTGTATGGCTATATAGATGCAGATTAGGCTGGAAGTATCTCAGACAGGAAAAGCACATCAGGTAGATGCTTTTGTTTGGGGTCTGTTATGAGTTCATGGTTTAGCAGGAAATAGTCCAGTGTTTCTCTTAGCACGGCTAAAGCAGAATACATAGCAGATTGCTCTGCTAAGTTGTGAAGCCATATGGCTTCGGAAGCTGATATCAGGTCCCTTTGACCTGAAGATAGATACAGATGATGGTGATTCAGTATTTCTATACTGAATATAGAGATGATGATGTTTCAGTGTGGGAATCAGGTCCCTTTGACCTGAAGATAGATACAGATGATGGTGATTCAGTATTTCTATATTGAATATAGAGATGATGATGTTTCAGTATTCCATACTGAAGATATAGATGATGTTTCAGTATTTACATACTGTAGATTCAGATGATGGTGATTTCGTATTTCTATATTGAATATAGAGGTGATGATGCTATCAGTATTCACATACTGGAGATACAAATGGTGATAGTTCAGTATCCACATACTGAAGATGTAGATGATGATGGTTTAGATGATGATGTGTTAATGAAACCTCTATCCCGAGTGAAGTTCGAACACTTTCGAGACAAGCTTGGTGTGGTTCAAAAAGACCTTCCCCGAAAGGGGGAGTAGTGATGTTGCAGTGGGATTGTATCATCCATGGGCACTTGCCCTAAAGTGATCCGGTGACCTCGGTCCTCGAGAATGAAGAGGGATTGTATCATCCCGGGACATATGTCCATAATAGATCCGATGATTTCGGTCCTCAACAATGTGGTGGGATTGTATCATCCCTGGGAACTTTCCCGAAAGTGATCCGGTGACCTCGGTCTTCGAGAATGAAGAGGGATTGTATCATCCTGGGACATCTGTCCATAAGTGATCTGGTGACCTCGGTCCTCGAGAATGAAGAGGGATTGTATCATCCCGGGACATCTGTCCATAATAGATCCGGTGACCTCGGTCCTCAACAATGTGGTAGGATTGCATCATCCTTGGACATAGTCCTAAAGTGATAGGGACTGATTCTCCCGTAATCAATCCAGTGGATTCGGTCCTCGAGAATGTGGTAGGATTGCATCATCCTTGGACATAGTCCTAAAGTGATAGGGACTGATTCTCCCGTAATCAATCCGGTGGCTTCGGTCCTCGAGAATGTGGTAGGATTGGCATCGTCCTTGGACTTAGTCCTAAAGTGATACGGACTGATTCTCCCATAATCAATCCGGTAACTTCGGTTGTCGAGAATGTGGTGGGATTGCATCATCCCTGGTGGACTTTAAGTCCAAAAGTGATCCAAAGACTTTTTGTCTTTGACTTGGGGATTGCAGGTTGTAGTTGATGATGATGATGTTGTACTAATCGAAAGATCAGAGTATGATGATGATGACGTACTGATCGAAAGATTAGAGTTTGATTATGATGACGTACTGATCGAAATATCAGAGTATGATGATAATGTTTCTGATCGAAAGATCAGAGTATGATGATGATGTTTCTGATCGAAAGATCAAAGTGTTCATGATGATATTGCTGATCAAAAGATCAAAGTGCTAAAGATGTTGTTGCTGATCGAAAGGTCAAGGTGCTGAAGATGTTGCTGATCGAAAGGTCTAAATGCTGAAGATGTTGTTGCTGATCAAAAAGTCAAAGTGCATGTTGCTGATTGAAAGGTCAAAATGTTGAAGATGTTGTTGCTGATCGAAAAGTCAAAGTGTTGAAGATGTCGTTGATCGAAAGGTCAAAGTGCTGAAGATGTCATTGCTGATTAAAAGATCAAAATGCTGAAGATGTTGCTGATCGAAGCAGTCAAAGTATTAATGATGATGAAGACTGAAGATTGAAGATGAAGACTCATGATGTTGAAAAGCTTCCAATGATTTATAGATGTGTTGCCCTGATGATGTTGATGATGTTCTCTCTCATTATTGTTGTTGTTTATGTTGTTGTAGAAAACCCTTCTCGTTAAGGGGGAGTGTTGAAATATTGTAACTTCGAAGAATATTATATATGTATCTTTTTGTGGTCCCCGATGGTCCTACCAAGAGAACCACTTGTATTACTTTGTACCCCGATGCTTCTAATCGGAAGAACTAATAAGAGTCATGAGGTAGTCCCCTCTAATTGTAAAGGTGGGTCATTAGCACCCCAGTGTGGTTACTTGAGCCTATATGTGTAACTCGAGCCTACATGATTAACTCGAGCCTACATGTCGGAATGAATAATTAAAGTGAACGAACGAATATAAATAGAGGTGTGGCGCTCCTCATTTGGAGCACACACTCTCACTTGTGTAGCGCATTAGTGGAGAAGAGAAGAGTAGCTGGAGAAGGAGGATCAGGCTTTGATCTCCTTGTTGGTTTTACCTTTTATCTTTTTGGGGCATCTATATTGAGGAAGCTTTTGCTGGGTTTTTCCCTTTAGGGTTTTCCCAGGATAAATCTTTGTGTTCCTTTTGTATGGTTGTGCTTGTCTATCTTTCAGTGATCCTGTTTATATGCTTTTGTTATGAAATCGAAATGAAATACTAATGATCTAGCTTAGCATATGAAAATTCAACATGGTATCAGAGCCACCCTGAAAGAAGACATTATGTAGCTACAGAATCCAGGGCTTCTTACTTTTTGGTTCTCTCTCCACAATCGATCAGCAAAAGAAGGCAAGGCTGACTCTCCATTGAAGGGCGCATCTTTCTGTCAAAACGGAATTCGATAGCCCACAAAGATGCCTCTCTCTGCAGTGGGCTCAAGCTTTGTTCTCTTTTTAAAAAAAACATGTGAATAAGTCAAGCAACCAAATACGCAAAATGACCAACCTATGGTATACTGCCTCTCAACATCTCCTCATGAATCTTGCTCCACAAGGCATGATGCAGACTCCTGTTCTGAAAGTATATAGTTGTACTACATGCCTCGACCCAAAGAAAGAAAGTGACTGATCATGTAGCATGGCTCTCAGTGCTCCAACAATAGATTGGTTCTTCTTTTTCGCCACTCCATTTTGCTCAGGAGTGTATGGTACTATCAACTGTCTCTCTATGCCCTCTTGTCTGCAATACTCATCGAACTCCTTAGAGGTATACTCACCCCCGTTATCTGATCTGAGTGCCCAAATCCTCCTCCCAATCTAGTTCTCAACAAGAACTTTGAACTCTTAAAACCTTTGCAAGACTCCTCAGATTTCTTGCTCCTCAAGAAGCAGATCTAGGTCTTCCTGGAATGATCATCAATGAATGTCACATAATACTCGAAACCTCTCAGAGAAACAGATGATATAGGACCACACAAATCAGAATGCATCGAATTAAGCACTCCAGCTAACCTGATATCACTGCTCGGAAAGGCAGAATTGGTGTACTCTCACAAAGCACACCCTATGCAAACATCATTGTGCCCAGTGTTGAACTCACGCGATCCTGTAACCATGTCCCTCAACATCCTCAAGGTTTGATTTTGTAGATGAGCCATCCTCCTATGCCATATAGCTCACAAAGCTCACTATTGTTGCTATGTGTCAAAGCATGTTGGGGCTGAAATTAGAGTTTGTACAACTTCCCACATCTGACTCCAATGGTGCAAGAGCAAGATGGTCCTACAGTCTTGGGGAAAACGTGCACATGTCCATCCAAAAAACACACCCCAAGTTTCCTGTCCTCAATCATGGAAATTGATATCAAATTCTTTTTCATCTCAGATACAAACAACACGTCCCTTAGAGTCATGGGACTCATGGACTCTCTCTGAAATGTAATGAACCCACGCCCAACAACTCTGACAACTGTGTCATCCCCAACACTACCTCCACATCTATACCTGCCTATGAAAGCTCGGAGAACATCTCTCGAGCACCTGTCATGTGGCTGGAAGCTCCACTGTCAATATACCAAGTGCTAGTGGTGGATGCACTGAAAGAATGGTCAGTCAACAAAGAATGCTCCCTCTAAATCTCAATGTCTGTACTAGTGATGATAGATGCTCTCTCTCTCTCTCTCAACATGTCCAGCACAGAGAGAAAATCTCTCTCAAATCTAGCTGTAAACTCATCAACCTCCGTGAAGCTACTATCTGCTACTGCTTCTTCTTCTTTTGTGGGCATTTTCCAGCAGAGTGCTCAATCATCTAATAAGCAAAGCACTTTATAGTGCTCATGTCCTTCATCTGTCCACCTTGCGGATTAGCCCCACCGTTCTTGGGGCCCTTCTTGAAATTCTTTTTTCCCTTGGCAATCAAAGCCACATTCTCCTCATCCTCCCTACAAGTAGAAGTGCTCCCCTACACAAGACCTCTCTAAGTCTCCTACTGCACGAAATCATCCCAGAGTCTGTCCCAAGAAGGCAAGTTCTCCCTGGCTACTATAGCCTCCACAAAAACAGCCCAAGTCTTTGCAACCCCATTCATAGTTGTCTGCACTAGCTCGGTGTCAAAAATAACCTCCCCTACTACTGCAAGCTCATCTCTCACCTGTGATTACCTAGTAAGGTAGGAAGTCACTCTCTCTGCTTTGGCCATCTTAATACTCTTCAATTTTCCCCTCAACATCATTTTTCGGTTCTCATTTGATCTTTGGTACAAGCTAGTCAAAGCATCCCACATCTTATACACATGGTCTTTGCTTGAGATATGTGGGATAACATGGTCTTTAAGTTCATCTAGAATAATCCTTCTAGCTTTTATATCCTTCTTATTGAAGGTTGCAAGTGCTTGGGGATCGATGGAAGTGAAAGCTTGACTAGGATTTGCTTGTGTACTATGAAGTTATGAACCACTTCATCCCAAAGTTCATTTTCCTCCAATATAAGCACCAACCTAGCTTTCCATTGGACAAAATTCCCAGTCCCATCTAGTATATCCTCCAACCTAAGTCCCATTGCCATATCACTGCAAATTAAAGCTTCAACAAGGTGTTGCCCACTAACAAAAGAAATTCATTGATAGTCTGAAACATTCATTGTATTAATTATACTCCTTTAACAAAGCTCTGATACCATGTAAATTTTCTTGAAATTCCCCAACCCGGTTTCATGCCACTATTTTCTTTGTTTAATGCCCAACCTAATTTACTTTCAACTGCAAATTAGTTGACATCCCCAAGTAAGTGATTAGAAACACTACTAATCACACTTTGCTCTTTCCTTTAAATTTATCATTTAAGCACTTTTCATACTTTCTTTGATGGATGAAACAGAGGTGTTAGGCTTGGATACGCCTTGGGCGCCAGTGATGCCACGGTCATGTCTGAGGCGACCACAAAAATATAAGCACTACCTCATACAAAGTAGGAGTACCTATTATCTGTCTATAAATATATATAAACACATTCAAACCTTGCTTCGAGTGTAGCTAATACAGTTAAATTTTAAAAGTTGTTATACCAAAACAAAAGGATCTCTGAAAGAATAACAGGCACAACAGAACAAAAGAGAACACAAAGATTTATCCTGGGAAACCCTCGTGGAGAAGAAAACCCAACAAAACTTCCTCTATATAGCCTTCAACCAAGTACAGTGTAAGACCCAAAGAATAAGACTAGACTGCTTCCTCTCCTCTAGATGGACTGCTCCTCTCTCTAGCACAACTGCTTGAGTGTTCTGCTTGTCCAAATGAGGGAGGCACCTCTCCTATTTATACTAATCAGTTGAGAGGCCTAATAACCCAACAGGGCCAACTTCTCCTTGCTGCCAAGGCCGACTTGCCTTGGAAGACTCAAAAATACAACTCAATAATACTTTTGTGGGTACTACTGACACGACTTACAACGGAGCTTTTACCTCAAGACTTTACATGACCAAATACATCAATGACATCCCTAATCAGAGGAACATCAATGACATCCCTAATGGAATTCTTGGGATTAAAAGTAGAAACTAATAGCAAGGATAATCCTTATGTCTAAATGATTGATGTGTCTAATTTTCTTTCCAAGTTTAACATGCCAGTTCCTCTAGCTAAGCTTTTGAAAATCCCATCAATGTATGATATGGCTGCCAAGTTTTTAGGGGTTCAAACTAAGAGTGCCTCGCATGAACGCCCCACAAAAATACTAAAAGCCCATCCAATCAATATCCATAGCGTTTTTGAAAGCAGTGGCAGATATCCTCCATTTTATATAGCCCTCGAAGGTAATCAATTAATACTGCATAATTGCATGTTAGACTCAGGAGCTGAGGTAAATGGCATGCCTCTCCGGGTCATGGAACATCTTGAGCTAGCTCCGTCCAAACCATTTAGAAATGTTTGTGGCATGGATTCTCGTCTAGTGATTATCGTGGGTGTTATAAGAAACTTGAGAGTGAGATTGGTAGCATGTCCTGATATCAAGTTATTTATGGATGTTTTGGTTCTAGATGTTCCTGATGTCTTGGGAATGATGTTATCTAGTGAATGGACCGACAGGTTGGCAAGTAATATTCAAATGGATATTACATATGTGACGATCCCAACTAGTAAACATTCATCTGTGAGCGAGAATGTTGAAACATCTTTTGATGAAGTTATGCGTGCTACATACGAAGTTGGAAATTTATGGTTCTGGCCAATTATTGGGAAGAAATTAGGAAACAACCTTTCCCACCTAGTTAAATCTAGAAAATGCACTTAGACGGGTCTAAGTCCAGATAGGGTGTCGAGGCCGGTGTTGTTTTGACTTCACCAAAAACAGAAGAAAATGTGTACTCATTTTGCTTGGAATTTGATTGCACCAACAATGTGGCAGAATATGAGGCTTTGATTTTAGCGCTAGAAATTGCCAGACTATTTGTGGAATTGGCAATTCTGACCCATTTGTATCCCAAATTAAAGATCACTTCGCAAATGACAGACTATGTGCTTATAGAAACGTTGTTTGGGACACCATGGAACTATTCGATGTGTTTTCAATTAAGGTTGTCCCAAGAGGTGAAAACTATCTTGCAGATAGATTCATCGTTGCTGCTAATACTTTTGAAATCCCCGAAGTATTGATTGAATGAAATTGTAAGGTTGAAGCCCTTTCTAGACCATCTGTCCCGAGTAACCAGGACCACTAGCAGGTGTTCGATAATGATGCTCAAATTATACACTTTTTGAGAGGATTAGATAATTCTGTAGATCATGTGGTTAGTCTTGAAGATCAATTAGAGAACCAACCCCTTTTCGATACTAGTATCATGAAACTCTCAATTCCTTTGGAGAAAAATTTCAACAGACATTATGAATATAAGGGAAGGAGAGCTAGACCCATAGATGAAGTGATCGAAATAAATATCGGTTCCGTTATTTCCCCTAAAATGATCAAGATAGGAAAAAATGCCTCCAAAACTGAGCATGTGGCAATAGAGAATTTAATTCTGGAGTATAAAGATGTTTTCGCATAAACATATGATGATCTAAAGAGCTATGATCAATCCATCATTGAGCACACGATCCCCTTAAGGGAGGAAGCAAATCCTTATCGACAAAAGCTTCGAAACCTTAACTCAAAATTGGCCCCTTTAGTCAAGAAGGAACAAGAAAAGATGCTTGCAGCTGGAATCATCAAGGCGGTGAGGCATAGCACTTGGGCATCAAACCATGTAATTGTTAGAAAGAAGAAGGTGAGGTCATGATTTGCATAGAATTCGGGAATCTAAACCAAGTGTCATTAAAAGACAATTATCCTCTGCCTAATATGGAAAACCTACTACAAAGTGTCACTGGGACAAAGATGTTATCGATGTTGGATGGTTTCTTTGAATACAATCAAGTTCAGATCAAGGAGGACAAAGGGAAGACAACATTCACTACACCTTGGCAAATTTATGAATATATCAGGATGCCATTCGGGTTACTAAACACAGGATCAACCTTCCAAAGAGCCATGGATCAGGCATTTAGTGACCTAATTAGTAAACTCATTGCCATTTACCAGGATGATTTGACAACGCTTTCTAAAGAAAGAAGCGGCCATGTCAGTCAATTGCGAAAGAAATCCATATTTGGGATTGATAAAGGGAAGTTGTTGGGGCATACTGTATCCAAGGATGGAATCCGAATTGAACCTGAAAGGATCCAAGTTATTGAAGCTATTCCACCACCTCATTATATTAGCACTCTTCAATCGTTTTTTGGAAAAATTAACTCTGTCAGGAGATTCCTCCCTTTACTGGTTGAACTGGCGAAACCATTAAATGCCCTTTTAAAAAAGCATACGAAATTTGTATGGGATAAAGCATGTGCATCATCATTTGTCAAACTAAAGAAAGTCATGTCAACCTCCCCTATACTATAGTTGGAGTATTGTTGCAGAAGAATAAGGATAATCATGAACAACCCATAGCCTTCATGAGCAAAAACCTGAGAAACGTGGAACTACACTTCCAAACATATATATGGTACTCCAAGATTAGGGTTTACATCTCGTACCAAGTGGTGAAGGATGTTTTGTCTCAAAATGATGGTATTTGTGTTAGAGGAAATTGGATTTCTCAAATTCAGGAATATGATCTAGAAATCAAACCAATCAAGATTGTAAAAGGACAAGGTTTAGCCCAACTTTTGACCAAAAAAGGGGAGGACATGAACCATGTGGAGGCGAGTGATAGAAATGGCATGACCCTACATATAGACGAAAAGCATGAGTGGTATAAGGATATAGTTTATTACCTGAAGAATTTGTCATGTCTCAATTACCGGGTGGATCACCAAAAAAGGGTCCTTAGGTTAAAAGCGTCAAGACTCAAAATACATCCTCACTGATGATGGCCTAGGATGGAGAAACCCAGATGGGACTATCCTTAGATGTGTAAACCCTGAGAAATCCCAAGTCATCATAAGAGAAGTGCATTCGGGTTTATGCTAGGGTCATTATGCCCTAAGAACAACAGTCGCTAAGATCATAAGAGTTGGATATTACTGGCCCATGTAATTCAAAGATGTCCATACTTTTGTTAGGACATGTCAACAGTGTCAATTCCTCACAATGAGACCAATATTGTCTGCCTTACCTATGACACCAGTCATTACGGAGGCCCCTTTTCAACAATGGGGTATAGATTTTGTGGGCCCTTTTGACAAACACTCGAGTAACAGGTACAAGTATATCCTGGCCTGCATAGATTACTTTAACCATTGAGTTGAAGCTATTCTAACTAAGAAGGCCACTGTTGAAGTTGTAATCAAATTTATAGAGGAGAATATTGTCTCAATGTACAATTGCCCAATAAAGCTAACCACAGATAATGCCAAGGTCTTTAGTAAAGTGGAGATGTCAAATTTTTGCTTGAACCATGGTATAGTGTTATCTCATTCCTCCAATTATTATCCCTAAGGGAATGGGCTTGCCAAGTTTAGTAATAAAAACTTGATCAAACTTTTAAAGAGAATGGTGGGTGATAATAAGCGAAGTTGGGACAGCAAGCTAAAATATGTTGTTTGCGCTAACAGAACTACAGTGAAGAGGATTACTGCGAAATCCCCATTTGAATTAGTCTATTGTCGAGATTGTAGATTTCCTATTAATTTGCAAATCCTCGGATGTGAATTGCTACATCAATGTATATTTGATCAAGAAGCTATTCAGGCAAGAATAGATAGATTGGTGGAACTCGACGAGGAAAGAAGGGAAACTTTCAATAGAATGGTCATTGAGCAAGAAAGGATTAAGGGCAGGTTTGATTAGAGTACTTGAAATGAAGATTTCAAAATTGATGACATAGTACTGTTATGGTATAAAAACAAGGGGAAGCCTAAAAACCATGGGAAGCTTGCAAATTTATGGAGGGGAACCTATCAAGTAAGTCAAATCATTGGTAAAAAATTAGTTGTTGGACACAATGGCCACACTGAGGGGGGGTGAATCAATGTGTGAGCGATTTTAAACTTTTTTACCTTTTTTTAATCAATCAGAATATATCAATCATTATGTCATCAATTGCATAATCAAATGCATTAGCTAAATCAACCATGAGTCATAAGCACAATCATCACATCAAGGGAGACACAAAAATATTTGTAATTTGATCTTTATTTATGGTAATGGAAGACTACAATCTTCTCGATTACAATCAGCACCAATTGATAGAAAGAGCACCAACTCTTGTAACAGGACCCAGTGTGTTTTTCTTAGTTCCAACTAAGAAATGGTTAAGTCGTCTAATCCTCAAGTGCAAGATTTAGCTTGCATCAATCTTTGCTCATATACTTCTGTACTTCAATCTCTACTAGTCAACCTCTGCTCATCAGTACTGCTGGTCAAGTCAAGTCTACTGCTGCTTAAGAATGTCAAGTCAATTGCTGCCAAGCCACATGTCATCTCATCATCATGTCTTCTGTTGTAGATGTATCACTCCCATATCATCACCATTGTCTTGTTCACTTGGCTGTTAGTCATGTATTCTGTTTGTTCACACAACACTGTATTGTATATTGTAGATGCACCTTCGTCACTGTTCACTTCACTATACATACACCATTGTATGTATTACTGTACGTATACTGTTGTATACTTCACTGTATGCATCACTTGTACATTAACTATTAGGCTTGACTGTGTATTTCAATCATCATCATCTAGGGCAGTCATTTTGTATGCATGAACATCATAGCTTATGCATCATATAGGGTACAAGGCACCATCATTGTTAAGACCAATGTTATCAAAACCCAACCGGTTTGGAAAAAAAACCCCGGTTTGACTGGTTTACAAGCTTCACCGAGTCAAATCATGCACTCAAACCGTTTTTGGCCGGTTCCATACGAAATTGGCCGATTTCGAGGATGAACCGCCTGGTTCCGTACAAAACCACCCGGTTTTCTCCAAACCATCCGGTTCAGAACAAAACCGGCCGGTTCTGTACAAAAACGCCAAGGACCCCCAAAAATAGCTAATTTCAAATTCTTTCAATAAAATAAAAAATAGGGTCCACGTGTGAGCTGTTTAATTGACCCACGACCCTTCTAATGTTATAAAAGGAGGCTCCCACCCTCCATATCAATCACATTTAATTGTGAATGGACTTGGGCCCTCTTCCACAGCAAGAGGATGTGAACATTGATGTTGCAGTTAGAAAAGTGCCTTCAGGCCTATAGGGGAGTCAAGCCATGCTCTTGTTGAGGATGTAGATGATGACTCTAAGTCTGAGCATGAGGACTCAGATAATTATGATATATGATTAGAATCATTAGATTGTAGATTCTAGAGTCTAGACTGTAGTCATATGCTTATATTTTGACTTTAGAGGCCATTTATTACCTCTTTGTTGATGTACTTTTATTTAGTTATGTATTTGCAATCGATGTTTTTTTGGTTTTATATGCTCTTACTTGCTATATACTTGAGAAACTTGACATATTTGTTTATAATGGTTTGAATTCACATGGATGCACATGGATATATATGTATTTTTTGAAAATATGACTGTTTTATGTATGTTTGCTCAACCGGTTTTTTGATCCGGTTTGTTTCCCGGTTTTTGTCCGGTTCCGGTCTGGTTCTGGTTCCCAGGGTCAGCCGGTTCGACCACCGGTTCGGTTCTGATAACATTGGTTGAGACATATAGCATAGATTAGCATGCATTATATATTATATATGCTTCTTCATGATTGTTCATACACCATTGCACTCTTCACCACTGTACATCACTTTAAGGCTTGACTGTGTATTACATCATTATCATCAATAGGTCTAGGGTGTTATCACAGTTTGTAGAATAGCATACATACCTTCAAAATGTTTATAATCCACCGGATTATCATCATCATACTGTTGCTGCTAAAAAGCTCCAATCACTGTTACAATCTTGGATTGTTCTACCTCGAATAGACTCAAACCTTAACTTCAATCATGGACTATGTTTTGGTAAACTCGGACTGTGCTTTACCCTCAGCTATGAATTTCTTCAAAACTTGTGTTGTACATTATAGTAGCTTCCAAGCTTGACTATGTATGTTCTTGATGTCTGCAAAAAGGGTGACAAAACTGTATGTTGAGGAGAAGTCCATTGTTTGTTGGTTCATTTGTTGGCCAAAACAGTCATCAACAAAAAGGTGTGATACATTACACACATCATCTTCTAGAGTGGTCATGCTTCATTATCCTTATGCAAGGACTGTCATCTACTGTAAATACCTTCAGCCAGTGCCCAAATCCGGACCAATCATATGCTGGTAAATTTCGGACTGTGTGCTTGGACCTCGAACAGTAGAAGGTCAAAAGTTAACCCCAAAGACAAGTCTAAAAATGGGCTGTTGTAAACCACCATAAGTTTGCCTCAGCTACAAAGAATTATCCCAAAGAAAAACTTTGTTGGTCACCACTGAAATTCCATAGTCACTTGCCTCAGTCAAGCGAATTTTTACCTCAGTCCACAGTCAACTTCCTCAAACAAACGAGTTGTTTCCTTAGTCACGAGTTTCCACCTCACACATTCGTTGGATGTCTTGGAGTGTGATCAATCTTGTGTTTACATAGTCTTCGGTGTTGTCCACTTAGGGTTGACTTCAAAAGTCAACAAGGTAAGCATTCTAAATTTATATTTTTAATGTTTAAATTTGAAATTAAATTTTATTTATTTTTTCACACAAACCCTTTTAGGCTCAAACCTTTCCATGTGCAAGGGTGTACTTATTTTATTTCTTTCAATAGTCAACCCTTCTTCAAACTTCACCCTTACCAAAAAAATGGTTTTAGGGTTACCATTAAGCCACTAGGGCTTCCAAGGATGTGCCATATGCATGAGCATCATGGACTTCAAACTTGTCATCAAATGGTAACATGGACCATTGCCAATTTCAACATCAAAGCCATCAAGTGTTTCCAAGTGCCTTCATACCATAATGTATGTGGGTGCCAACATCTTCACCCCTCCTTCAAGGGTAAAAGGATCATCATCAAGTGTGTCCAAGTGTCTTGATCAAGTCAACAATGACCATGTCATCTTTATCAAGAGTACAAGGACCTTTAAACCATCAATTGTGGGTCCAAAGGCTTCTTCAAGGGCTTCTTCACCATACCAAGGACATGTTCATGGATTCCATAGCATGTCAAAGACCATACAAGGTCATCATCATCATACAAGAGCTCCATGACCACAACAAGGGTTGCAAGATCATCAAACCACTAAGTGTGGGTCCAAGGACTTCTTCAGGGCTTCTTAATCAAGCAAGAGGCTTCATAGGCTTCTTCAACCATCTCAACCACACCAAAAGACCTCCAAGGGTCAAGATCCATCATGACATTACCTGTGGGGTTGCCAAACCTTCTCTTAGGGTACCATGACCCATCAGAGCATGAATGACCACATAATGGGTCATTAATGTTTCTCCAACCCATATGGGGCTTCTCCATCATCTACAAGGGCTTCAGCCCCATCTCCAAGGTCTTCAGCATCATTAGCAGGGTCTTCAGCATCGTTACCAAGGTAGTGGCTCCAAGATCCAACCTTGTGGGTACAGGGACCTTGTCAACTGGGTACAAGGTGCTTCAAGGCACAAACCCACTCTGTAAGGGGTCCAAGGCACTGCAAGTGGGACTTGGTGGCATCAATGAAAACCTGTGGG
The DNA here is from genome assembly GCA_001517045.1 of Pseudotsuga menziesii. NCBI lineage: Eukaryota > Viridiplantae > Streptophyta > Pinopsida > Pinales > Pinaceae > Pseudotsuga > Pseudotsuga menziesii. The sequence continues at coordinate 361,464 of LPNX011210472.1, forward strand.
GCCACTGCAAGTCCATGTTGGCATCAATGACAATTTCATCAACATTAGTTAGGATAGCAACCTTGAACAGAGATGAATTGGGGCTTCTAGTAAATGGGTGTTTACTTGAACATTACATTCCACCCATTAATTGAAAGAGATGAGCACTTGTACGTGGGTCATAAGTGAAGAAGCTCGTTAGAGCAGTAGGTAGTTTGCCATTCCATTGCTTTTCTTGCTTTCAATTTAGGGTGTTAGTTTGCTTTTGCTAGGTCTTTTCCCTTTCGGTTAATAAATAAAAAATCATTGCTTCAATTATTAGATTAGAATATGTTTTCAGTTATTTCATTTCAGTCGCTTACTTTTCAGCATGATTTTTCTCTATATGTATGAGGTATGGTGACGATCGGTATATAGAGATTGGTACAGCTTTTGCACTGTACAGGAATAGGTACATATTTCAAGATGATGCAAACTTGTCCCAGGTACATGTTCATGGATGATGAGAGGGGTGCTATGGACCAAATATTTTGAGGTTTTCAACTCTCTCCCTTGCAACACTTGTCCCAGTTGAAGCCAGATGTTATCACATCCATAGCAATTGCACTACCATGATGATACAGAGAAGTTTGTCCCAAAACTAAGCCAGTCATTCATTAAGAAGGACCTACCTTTTTGTCATTGTTGATCAATGGCAAAGTACTTACAGAGATAGCCAAGGTTCCAGAGCAATATTATTGTCCTACCCTTGTCACTTTTGAGCCTCAATGATCCCAAAAAGACGCTAGATAGACCATGGTTCTACTTTAGCACTGCTGCAGAGCAGGTGACTACTGTATCGTCCTTTGCCCTCCAAATTGTCAGAGGCAATTCAGATCCAGATATAGAGATGATTGAGCCAGTGAGCGGGTATATGGCATGAGGTTTGCATATTCATGTTGTCTTTCTTTATTATCTTAGTAGATGTCGCTGGTCATGTGTGGTAGTGGCATGGTGATTATATATCTTATGGTTGCTTTTGGACTAACAATTGAATGGTTAAATTGTATGGTGTTAAGACTTAGGCATATGCTCATTAATATGGTTACCCCTTTTATAACATAGCCCAATCCCCACTTGTCTCTGGCACCACTTGTTCACTTGACCATCCATGCATTCGTTTCTTCGTTATGCAGAGTCTACTCCTTGAATTGGACAAGACTTATGAGATCAAAGAACGTCACCACTCTGACCTATGTATTAGTGTCACCCCCGTGTTGTTTTGTGTCTTAGCTCTGAGTTATGAGACAAAATTTTCTGAACCCTTGAACCTTCTGGGCCGAAGGAACCCGTCGATGTTGGGCCCTAAGCGTAGGAGAGTTGGGGTTCAGAAGCCTTGGCGTGTTCTAGTCAGTTGCCCCGATGTCTGGCCTTGATTGCAAGACAATTCCCACCAACGAAACCCATGATTCACTTCTAAGCTAGAGGAACCCGCTGGTGTTGTGACATGAGCTAAAGTTGGCTAGTTGCTTGTAGGTTATTAGCTAAGATCGAAGCAAGGTATGCATGTGCTTATATATATTTATGGACAGAGAATAGGTACTCCACCTTTGTATGAAGTAATGCCTACATTGTTGTAGTCACCTCAAACGTGATCGTGTCATCACTAGCACTCAGAAGGTGTATCCAGGCCCAGCTCCTCTATTTCACTGATCAAAAAAAGTATGAAAAGTGCTTAAATTATAAATCTAAAGGAAAGAGCAAAGTTGCAATTAGTACTGTTTCTAAACACCTACTCAAGGCCATGTTGCGATTAGTAGTGTCTATCAACACAAAGAGGCCCTTATATTTGCAAACTTGTTAGAGTTGAATGATTTGCCTCCAACTCAACTTTATCCCACTTGTGAGACACTTCCCTTCCCTAATGGCTGCCCATCTAGTACATGTCATGGTGATCTATTGTTTCCCTTCTACTCTGAGAAATCATACGTCTGTCTACATAAGTTGATCTTCACTAGACCAAGCCTTTCATCATTTCCACGTTGCCCAGAGTAGGTGAGGGGTGCTCTAAATTGTACAAAGGTGTGAATGTGAAAATGAGCATATGTTTAAGAGTTCACTATCGTTATTCAACTGTCAATTTTCAGTCCATGTTTTATATTTTTCATTATGATTACCACTGTTGTATGCCACTAATGATTAATGTCTGTTGCTAATATAATTTGGAATGTACTACTAACACTTTATGCATCCAAAGATACTCACTTATTGTTTCAGTCATCATATTTGACCGTTTTGACCAAGTTTAACTTTGTCAACCCTTGACCTAGAAAACAGGCAGGGCTCGAGAGCGAGTGTCACTACGATTGATCACTTCATGTATTATGGTGCCTATGGATGCTCACTGGACTACTCCATGCTTCAATTAGTGAATAATTGCCTTGGCACAGATTTATTATTATTTACCACGCTATATATTTTTATTATTGGAGATGGTTTTCCTTCTAGTTGACATCATAGGTGGATCCAAGGAATATAGGTAGTCAATCTTTATGGATCTCATGCTTATGATTTCATCTGTGCACTTATATCAAATTTTCAGGCAAGGGAAGATCAGATTATGGACAGATTTGATTATTTACAGGAATTATCAGCATTTTAATTAATTAATTAGGGTGACCATGGTTTATCAAGTTTATCAAAGGGTGAAACAAAGTGAGATTAGACATTTATGATTAATTATTAATTAGCTTAAAATATTATTATGAAAATGTGCCTATGTAAAGACACAACCTATTACTAAAGGTCCACTTAATTGTAATGCGTTATATTTTGACTATGCATGTTTATCAGTCAAACATATTGTGCTTTATTTGCTTATTATTTGTTGGACTCAGCTAGACTGAGGAAACTATATTTTTGGCATGTTTGACCTGTCACCCGATTATATCTTGCTACTATGTTTATGATGTTACTATGCTTATGTTGATACTATGATTATGATGTTATGATGTTATAATTCTCATGATGTTATAATGTTTATGCGCTTACTACGTTGTAGTTATCATGAGATTCCTTTTTGTTCGTAACGACAGTGTATGTTTAATTGTCGTCCTTGATGAAATGTGATATATATGATGTGGTACATGGATACCAACCCTTGATATGATCGATTTGATGATTTAATGTGATGAAAGAAAATGATGTTGATGATGTGGATCCATTGATGATCGAATGGAGATATTTGTTAGAAATGTATGGTTTCAAAATACTAATCCACAGGACACAGGGGCTATGAGATAGCCGGATACTTGATATGATATGAGGAATAAGTATGTGTTAAGCAATAAATCTTAGCAATTGACAGGATAATACGATGACACGAACCGATAATCTCAATAACAGCATAGTGTGATTTTGACAGGGTATAGACCCAGTATGTTGAGAGGGTTGGAGGTATTTCCCACCCTATGGTTTTTATGATACCTGAGGTCGTGGGAGGGTTGTGCCAAGTCACGCTCTCTTAGACATGTGACAGCAACAGTCAGATGCCTGCTAGGAGTGGTTGGGTTCGTTGTTTAGCCGACGCTAACACTCTCAGTTTCTATATGGGTCCAGGTCGGGAAAGCCGACACCACATCTTTACTAGCAGAGGAAGGATAGGGAGAATACAGAAGTAGGATACGATGGGAGGATGTGTTAGCCAGTATTGTGGGGGATTGGGGGTTCTATGGCAATATGTAGCGGTAGTAGGTATCCCTCCCCTGAATGTAACTGAATAATTGATTACCGTAAATCTAAGTATAATAATGTTGAATCTTGATTTTTCAAACAATTAGATAACTTATATTCATAAATTGATTATGTTAAAATATCTATGACTATTATGTTTGCATTGTTATTGATAATTAGCAAATATGCATAGGCAGGATATGCTTACTTATAGTACATATGTGATTTGTGCAGGCACTGGCCACGTATGTAGACTTTGCATATATACACTAGTATCGTTATACAATTGCTCACAAGGTTAAATAATTGTGTAAGTTGTTACAAAATAGTAAGTTATTATACATTGATAATGGAAGTTAAGATTTGTAAGGCATATATTAAACTAATCATTTGGTGTTCCTTAAATTGTATATGAGCACTATAATAAATGATTTGTTAAGTGTCGTTGGTTGAAATTATTGTCAGAAACTGTCATGAGTAAGCATGAACATTGTTCCATATTCGATAGTAGAATTGTACTATTGAATTATTAATTACAATTAGTTTTTCCCTTAAGGATACTTGTCTATAAGTTTAAGAGTACTATGTTGGTAATATGCCACTTAAAAACTAAACAAACAAGAAATGAATGTTTATTATTATTATTACTATTTGTTCAATAATTATTATTGTTATTATTAATATCATTATGATTATTGTTATTTATAAACAATTGTGAAATAAGTAATTTCATTATGCTAGTTAAATTAAATATTTAAATATCTAGATTATTCTACCTCCTTGGATAAGTGGAATATTATTATTATTTTAAGCAAATTGGGAGTGAATTGTTCAAATCGAATAATATTATAATTATATGAATATTTAAACAAATTTGGAAATCAGAACATTCTTGTCAAATCTGATTTTGATTAAGTAATCAAGACATTCGAATCTTCGTTACATTAAGTCATGCTTATTAATTATTATTCTATCCTAAAACATTTAAACATAAGTGGTAGATAGATCCATCAATTAAGAAGATAAGCCTCGTATAGAAAACTAGTAGTGGTCATTCATAAGAATTAATAAATAATTGGAGTCAGCCTGACAGAACTAACTTAATGAACATTATTGTTTGAACTAATCGAGAGAAAAACAAGATCTGATAAACATATTAAATTGTCTTGAATAACAAAGAGGGGATTAATGGATTTGGGTCTCGAGAAGATAGAGGGAAGGCAGAGAAGTAAGGTTGAAGGAAGCATAAGGAAGTTGGGTATATAAGAAAGGTTGGAGGGAGTAATCGAGGATTTTTTTCGATCTTGGTTTTGGGGGAAAAAGAAAATTGAAAGGGAAGAGGAAAACCTTGTTGAAGGGAGGAAGGGGAAAACTCTTGTTCGATAACCAAAACAAGGAAGATGTTATTGGAATTATCGGTTTGTGGGCTCGAGGGCTAGGAAGTCTATCGATTTCCAAGGGCCAGCACAATCAGAGTTGGTCGGCAGGGTGGATTATTCAGTCGGTTGCTAAGTACTAAAGAGGCTAAGTTGGAAAAGCTATACTGGATTTTAAAGGAGGTCGTCGACCATCTACTAGCATCAGGTATTCTTGTTATTATGGATTTATCGTATTCTAACTTATGATTATTTTAATTTATTGAATTTTCTATCAATTATTTTATCTTTGGGTTTCTCGTATGCGATTGTATCTTTCCTCTTAAAAATCAGATTGACTTATTATTGTAAGGCAGGAGGAGGGCGCACTTGTTCACTTGGGCGAATTTAATCAAGAGCTAGAGTTCCACCATCTTCTCCTCAGTTGATCTCTGTGGGAACAAATTTCACTATCTCGGCATCTCTCAAGAAATCAGGTAAGTCTTTTCATCTTTTCTCTTGTTTTCATTTCAATAACATCTGTTAGCAAAATAATTAACATTCTAAAACCCTAGATAAAACTAGCAAGTCATTTACTTAGAATCTTAGAAACCTAGTTGTGGCTATTTTTGGCCACAATCCAAAACCTATAGAAACTAAAAGACTAATCACTTTTTACTCCATTTACCCCTTAGATTTGGCACTGGTCATTAAGTGAATGCACCCACTTCTCTTGGTAATTAGATTTTCGATTTATGATTTGTATTCCCTTGTGCTCTTTACCATTTCATTCATCTTTCATTCAAGCAATAAACATAAGTGTTAGGACAGCCATTACTTGTTTATTTAAATCCTACATTTGGGAAATTTCATTTCACTAAGTTAAACCTCCTAGGGTAGCGATTTGCACTAATTTAACCAGGGTCTTTAATTGATTTCGTAGCTATTGAGACTTAATATTTTGAATTTATATTGTTGCATCTTTTATATCACAGTAAATCCATTCAAACCTCCCTCAATAGCATCTATTTATGACCTAGGGTTTCCATTAGCAGGATATGAATATCCCTTCTCCTATTTTAATAGCTCTTAGGGTGTCCCACTTGTTGGAGTCTTTCTACAAGGAAAGGCCAAGGTCTCCCCCTTAGCCATCTAGTTTAGAATGGCTCAAAGTGAAAAGTGTCTTGATCGGTGTGACAATCAATCCACATCCGGGGATCATGACCCTCTTAGGTCAGAACGTTGGTTGCCTACGATACTCATTTGGGGCAGCTACAAGAATTTTGATAACATTAGGTAGTGAATATCCAAGTAGGCCTACTGGAGATCTCCGAGTCAAAGGATAGACAAATACTTGTCTAATAATTGCTAATCTCTTTGTAAGGTCATGTAATGTTTTTTTGGGTAATTCTTTTATTCATGGCCATTCATGGCTTGGAATTTTTTTCGTTTCAGGTTTTGAATCTTATTTATAAACCACATTGTAAAATATTGTTTGATATCAATTTGTTAGTCTATATTGTTGATGATTATAGCACAGACAAACACTTTTGCATAGGCTAGGTGTCAAGCATGCAAAAGTTGTCCATTACCCCTCTATTTGAATCTTATTTATAAACCACGTTGTAAAATATTGTTTGATATCAATTTGTTAGCCTATATTGTTGATGATTATAGCACAGACAAGTGCTTTTGCATAGGCTAGGTGTCAAGCATGCAAAAGTTGTCCATTATCCATATAGGTACTTGCTCAATTTATTGAGTAAGTGACTTATGTCTCTTTCCTAAGTCTAACTTTGGAAAAGCACATTAATTAACTTAATGTTAGCTAATGACTAAAAGTGAACTTAAGATTAAGTCACAGTCATTTATCTTAAGTGAGGCTCAAGATCTAATCTTGGCCATCCATTACTTTGGAGATTGAGGGCTAGGGTTTTGGTCATTGAGATGATATAAAAAAAATACTAAGGAGAGGAGACAGACACAAGAGATCACAAGATCATTTCAAAGAGAGAAATTCCAAAGAGAAGAGTGAGAGTCTCAGCAACTGAAGAGAAGAGAGAAGAGAATTGCAACAAGAGAAGATCCAAAGATGGAGAGATAGAGGTCAATCACCAAGAGAGTCGATTTGTACAGTGATGCAGAGATCCGTATGGCTGACGCAAGGACCATGAGTGATGCAAAGGACCGAATAGGTGATGCAAAAGTTGTACGAGGCGACGCAGGGGCCGATTCGATGACACAAGGGCCGTACAAGCTGAAGCAAGGCCAACCTGTACAAGGTGACACAGAGGGTGACGCAGGGAGCCAATTTGCCAAGTGGCCAATTTCTTTAGTGTGACCATTTTCTTAAGGGACTAAGTTACAGGTTCCTTTGTAGTAAAATTTCTGATTTTTTTTGTAAGCCAAAATTAATAAAGAAAACATTGAATGTTCGCTTTTCCCCATCGGAGTTTTCCAGGGTAAAACCGCTAAATGTAATTTCATTGTTTCTTCTTGAATTAATAAAATATTGAATTTTTCCTTGAAAAAAGAATAAAAACTATGATTCTTATAATATTATATTTTGCGGTCTTCAAAGGCTATGACATTCATTTAAAATATTATAATAATTATTCCTATTATTATTCTGTGTGTGTATATTATTTTTATTATATTCAATATTTCATGCAAAAAGATATTGACACAAATATGACACAACCACAATGCAAAAAGAGAATTATGTCAAAACAATCGAGACACATAGGGGATATGTGTTACTTACATAACTCTAACATGACACAAATACATGGGACTTGGAAAAAATGATGGAAACAGTGGGTTTATGCCACACTATCTGCAAAGTTTGGACATAAAGTGCGAAATGGAGGTTACTATCATTGTAGAGACTAGACTCTAGAGTTTTGAGTTTTTAACTATAGTTATATGCTTATATTTTGACTATAGAGGCCATTTATAGCCTATTTATTGATGTACTTTGATTCAAAATCTTTAGATATGGATTGCTCTTGGTGCTATTTTGGTTGTAAGCACTCTTGCTATATACATGAGACAGAGAAACTTTACACATTTGTGTATAATGGTTTGAATTCTGATGGATGCACATGAATATTTTTTTTCAAATTTTGAATATTTTATGTATATTTTGGTCAACCGGTTTTTTAGTCTGGTTTTCTTTCCGGTTTTGGACATTAATAAAATTATCTTATCTTATTCCAGCAGGTGCCTGATTCTAATACCCTAGGTGAGGAGCACCAATCCATGCCATTGGATTTACAAGGGATCCATTCCATGAATGTTGGAAATCTTTCCATGCGTTTCTCCATGAGGTTTTCCCTGGTGAAAAATATTTGGCATTGAATTATTATTATTTTATATGAGAAAACAAAATATATTCAAAAGTGAAAAAGCGTAAAGTATATACTCTACACTGTACAGTACTGTAATGTTCCCAAAAGTGACATGCATGCAAACCCTAAAAATGACATGCATGCAAACCCTAAAAGTGATATGCATGCAAACCCTAAAAGTGACATGCATGACATCTAAGCATTATTTAATGATGCATGCACCCAATTAAGTCTCCATGCACATGCATGCAAGTCAACTGCAAATTAGAAGTTAAAGTGACCTAATTAGGTCAAAAGTTATGGTTTTCGCAGTTGAAAGTTATAAAAGAAAGATAAAGTGAATGGAGACTTTACTTTTGATGATTATTGATTTTGGAACTCTTGAGAAGCAGCACAGGGTGCAGCCACAGCAGTTGGGGTTGGAGACGACGTCTTCAGCTAACGGGATTTCGGCAGTGAGACATCTGCCCTAGTCTCCTTCAGGATAAACCATCCAGGTTTGTCACTGTATCTATTGCATTCATCGTTATTCCATATTCCAGTATAAGTCTGAAGGTTATTGTAGATTCATCCGTACAGCTTGGGGGCATTTAGCCGGGAAAACCCTAGGCATTAACCAGGACTTTGGATCACTATATTTCTTCCGCATGCGGCCTGCATCCTCACTGATAGGATCACTCTACTGCATTGGGTGATTATCAGCTATCAAATTGTCCATCCGGGGCAACTAGCAGCAGTTTACAGGGTTGTGGGGGCGTGAGCAGCAGACTGGGAGATCAATTCGCTACGGCATCTGGGAGGTCAAAACCCTTGCATGCTCCGGCCATCCTCTCCGGCACTGGCATACCTTCCTTCCGACTTATTTCCAGCTGAAACTGACAATCCCTTGAGCAAAAACGTCACACTTGTTTGATTCAGCCATCCGGGGGTATTGCAGCAGAAACAAGGTTATTTCTTCACCAGCTCAGCTCATCTTGCATGCGTATTCTCTCTAAAACACATTCAGCCGGCTTATCAGTCGTAAGTGTTCATTCTATCCTACAAACCCTAACCCTAATTTCAACTATAAAATAGGGAAATTTTGTATGGCAGTTTGCATGCCCGGCTATTTCAGTAAAATTGCATAGAAATAGAAAATATCAGTATTTGGGATATTACAAGTACCTAAGAAAAGAGGCAAACTAAGTAAAGAACCTAAATACATACTATATATATCATAAGAAAAAGAAAATATAAGTGAATTGTTAAAGGCATATCCAGAAAGTCTTAAGTTCAAAAAGGGAGCCATTGGAGTATATTATTAGTGGGACCTTTGCATCTTGTGCACCCACTTACTATGAAAGATACCATCAAAAGAATCAATATTGCAACCATGGTAATACCTATGGACATAACTATTGAGATATGTGAACAATTGAAAGAGGAATTATCTGAATCCCACTGACTGTTTTATTGCCACGTTAGAACACAAACCATTTTCAATTTCAATTTCTAAATCGATAATAGTATGTGTGTTATGTATTCAGTCTAACATGTTCTGTAGGTAGGGTCTTGTCAGTATTAGAATCTTAGCATTGGCTTGAGGCAACTTCCCAAAGAAGGAAGCCAGATAAAGTTGTTTGGAAGGTGGCCCTTAAGCAATGTCTCTGCCCACATGTTCATATACCTGTTTATAGTCATGTACATTTCCTTTTGAGCAAACTCAGTCATCTATATAATATTTTCCATGTGTAGAATCTGTTTCACGATTCTAATTCCTAGAAAGTTCCAGAAAATTCATAACTTTGCACTACTTCCTTGTGTGTGCATTTTTTTCAACTTGCACCAAACAGCTTAGATGCACATGCATGTATATTGAAGGAAATTGATCATGCCATTCTTGGTATTCCACTATGAAGCTGGATACTGTCACAAACAGCAAGTCATTTGTTATATTTCAAGCGAGGCTTGCTACTCAGAAAGATTTAGTGAGCTCAAGTAATCACAAGGAGGTCATTTTTCATTTAACTTCCTAACTGCTAAGGGTTAAGGCTGTGCCATATGCACTTTCCTTTGGTTGCAATCTAGAAGGTAAGCTATTCCCCCAAATAGATCTGAAGGAGTTGAAATTTAGAAAAACAATCCAAAATAAAGATACAGACTTATCAAGATTCAAGATCATTCAGAACTCTTGCCGACGCTTGCTAGCTTATATACATAATAAAACCTAACTGCTCAGTGTTATGGACAAGGAGCAATGATGTTTCTAGAAGTGCATATCCCTGGTCATCCTACCCTCTGGCATAAATACTAGGCATCGACAAAGGCAAAGTTCGAAGCATAGAACACTTTTATGGAAGCATTGTAATTTTATAATTTCTTTGTCAATGTTTCATCTAATCACTGCATCTCAGTCATTTTTGCACATAGAGCAGACTGTATCTTCTATTTAATATTCTATTAATTGACCAATACCTGACAATGGCACACCATGAAACAATGATGACATGTACAAATGGTAAAGTGTTCAGAGGTAAACCACCAAAAACAGCAAGCAAAGGAAATATGCTATAAAGTTACATTGTGTGAAGCCAACAAATGATGGCAGTACCATGGATGAAATCATCTTACCTTCCACATTAAAGTATTCTGATGAAAGCAAGGTAATGAAAAAGCATAACAAAGTGACATTTCTATGAAATTGTTGAAGTGAAGCTATGCCAGTAATACAATTTATACTGGATGAAGAACATGTTACCTTTCAATGTAGAATATCTCTGACAACTCTTTCTCTCCACTGTCTTGCAGGATTCTTTGGTCCCAAAAATTTCTGAGAACCGCAATACCACCTTTCCATCCTCCTTGTAAAGTACTGGCAGCAAATTGCCTGTTGTGTTATCTGTCTCTTCAAGTGGTGAGGCTGATTCAGTCTGCACAGTTTAAACATTTCAATCATTAATAGTTTAAATAAGTAATACATATAACCAAACAAAAAACGTAATACGAGGCAGACAAAATAGATATGGGAGGACAATTGGATTTCCAAAAGCTTCCTCTTATAAGCTGGAAGCAAGAATGACTTAACCATTTGATGGATGATTGATGACTAAAATATGTATAATGATCCCATTTAAAAACTAGTTTCTGTGGAACTGTAACAATAAACTAGATAAATGAAATTATGTCAATGTCCATTAATGACCAGAAAAGGCCGATGGGACTGGAAAGTGCGGCAACTAATTGTAACAAATGGCATTGGCTAGCCTAGGGCATCTTTTCTCTAAAAGGAAAAAGACAAATGACATAGCAAGAGAAAAAAAAAAAAGAGAACAAGTGAACTAAAACACAAGCAAAACATTGAAGACAAAACTGTCTTTACTCAGTGTCTGAACCAGAAGGGGAGCCTGTATTCCCATCAATCACTGTGAAGTCACCATTGCTGAACCTGATTATGTCATCCAGACAGTCTTCTATGCTGAGTTTCCTCCATTCAGCCTCAGATGTTAGTGTAGCTAGCTCTAGCAGACCCTAATATGCTTACATTATTGGTATCCAGGATTTCGGATATACTCCCCTTCTAAATTTTTCTTCCATATCTGCCCTCCACCCTTAGGGTTCTGTATTCAGCTTTTAGCTAAGATCGGTACTTTACATTCAGCATCTTTATGAGAGAGCCACTTTTGCACTCTCACATTGTGTTGGCACTATTTTACTCAGCAGTCCCATTGACCTACTTTTGTGGTCATTTGCTGGACATTAATAAAATTATCTTATCTTATCTATAATTGGCCCAGACAAAGAAGAGCTAGTTGGGTTAAAGAATCCTGTCTTTCAAGCTTACACCAAACATATTGAAGTTCACCATCACTTGATTAGAGAATTGGAGCAAATGAATTTGATCATGCTTGTGTACTGCCGAACAGAAAACCAACTTGCTCACATTTTTACAAAGCGACTCAGGAAGAAGAAATTTGGTAAGTTCAGAAATGTACTCAATGTGAAGGCTATTTAAATGGCCATAAAGGGGGAATGCTACAGTTAACATCCATTTATTAGACTCTTTTAGGAATCTACAGACTCAAGCAGGTTAACCATGAAAAAATTCAATTTTACACAGCGGAAAAATAAGAAAACAGGAAACTACGTTTTGAATAACCATGTAAGTCTTGATAATACCTCACCAACAAGTCTACAAAGCAAAGGAAGCAAAACGGTAATAAAGAAATAATACAACTAAAATTAATAAATACACTACCTCTGTATTGATATCAACATTGTCATTCTCAATTACTGCTTTGTTCAGTGAAACTTCTCTTTCCATAATAAAAGGAATACTTTCTTCTGCACAAACAGCCATGTATCCCAGTCAAGGCAAAAGCAACATTCATCTAGAGTCTAGACATATTCAATGCAATAAAAAATACACAAAGTATGTCATCCATCAGAGACAGTGGATAATAGAAAACAAAAATTGCTACATAGACAGCCAATGGATCAAAATGGGTTTGACAGCTAAAAGCACAATTTGATATAACAGCACTAAGGTGTAAAAAATACTTTCAAAGAAAAAAGACTTTGAAGTTTTCATGCAAGTTTTGTGGATGCACCATTTATAGACAGCATAAATTTAATGTGTCATCTATAAATCTGATCATACTTACATATATGATATAACAATCTACTGGATGACCATCCTACAGGTAATATACACAAACACATTTCATTAATTCCCTAAACATTACCCAGAGCAATAGAAAGCTGGTCAAGTTTCAACACATCCCTTAATTTCCAGCTTCCCTGCACAATCAGTCAGGACTTCAACTTCTTTCACAGAGTATATGAATTATAGATGTGGTCACTTTTAAGTTTTAAGTTTTCTTCTATATTTAGCTCTATGGAAGAATTCTTAATATGCAACATGACTTACTAGTATTCATTTAGTATTCCTAAATAGATAGTGGTCACATTTAAAAGTAACAGAATAAGTTGTTTCTATTCCAATATCTATATAGAACACTTATTCAGTTGAGAAGCGGACCACCAAGAGTATTGTTAGTAACAATAGTGAAAGAATATTATTATACTTCCTTGGCACTTTCTCTCTGTAGATGACAGGGTGTTTTTCAAGAAGGATCTAAGTAAAGTCGCTCCATGCCACACTGACGGATTTCAGATCATGCTTCATGTAGAGAGCTTAGAAACCTCTCATGTTCTTGACAGCTGTCATTCTAAGTGATCCCATCGAAATAATCAAGAACATCCTTCTCTAAGAAAACCTTATCATTTAATTTAATGTCTATAATAATAACATTTGTTACATTTTATGTCAACTGCATCTATCTTGGGTCAGTAAGAGAAGTTATTATCCTCCACACCTAGGAAATGTTGTATCTGTTAGTTTTGTACCTAGGGAAGTGTTCCCCTAAGTGACTTTAGCCTTGGTCACTTAGAAGGGGGAAATAAAGTGACCCTAGCATTAAATGACTTAAGTGACATTTAATTTGACTTTAATGTCTAAAGTCGGTTTTTGATAAATTTAAGTGGGTGAGTGAAATTAATATTTTAGAAATAAAATATTAGCAATTAATTTCAACCGTTGATCTAATCTAATATTCACCGATGGATTAGATAGGCCCTGGGGTTTACTCAAAAAGGCAAGAGAAAGGCATTTTGCCTCACTTTTGCAGATTGGAGTGAGAAGAGTGACCTAAGAAGAGAAGTTTCCTTTTCTGAGATGGAAAGAAAAAATTTGCAGCACTCAAATCGAGGAGAGGACAGCAGCAAAGAGGGCACGGAAATCGAGGAGAGGACAGCAGCATTTATTGCTGGTCCGTACAATCCGTACAGTACGATTCGAAGCAGCAGGCATGTTTTCCAAGGCAGATTTCTGGGCACCTAAGTCACCTGACACAGGGACATGGAACACGAAGGACACGAAAATATGAGAGTCCAACACGGACACGGTGACCCCCGGAATCAGGACACATAGGATATGTTTTATATATATATATATATATATTTTCAATATATATTAAAATTTAAAAATATAGACATATAGATCCAAAAATATTTAGAAACTAGAACATTTACAAATATTCAATAGAAATTAGAATAAAAACACATTAACGATTACACATTTGTCATTCACAAGTCACGATTCACAACACATTTGTCATTCACAAATCACAATGAGACACATAGATGCATGTCGAAACCATATTTCTCATTAAGTCATCAAAATCAAAATGTATACAATGTACATATATGTCGGAATGCCATTGGGCACTGGCAAATGCCAAATAGACTAAAGTCTAATAGTAAATACAAAAAGGGGTGGATCAAGATGGGAGAATCCCATATGTCAGTAGTCCTCCTCCATGCCTGAATCAACATCAACATACTTAGCACTACCCTTACCCTGATCCTCATCCTCCTCCCCCTCCTCCTCCTCTCTGCCCATCTGATGATCTGCATCTGCTGCTGTGGAGGATGACCCCTCTATACGATCACTATCATCAAAAGTGACCGGCTCTAGCACTGGATCATTAAGATCCATGTTGGCTAATGCCAACTCAATACTGCTGTCCAAACCCATATCATCTGGAAAGACATCCCACATCTTTGTCTTTCCCTTCACCCACTCCTCCCTCTTCCTGTAAATAAGACGAAGGTTGGAGTGCACATACACCATGAACTCTACCCTGGACTACTCAAGCCTGCTCTTCTTCACACTGTGCAACTTCCCATATGTGCTCCAATTCCTCTCACAACAAGAGGATGATGTAACTTGAGAGATGATCCTCAAGGCTAACTTCTGTAGAATAGGGGATGTTGCCCCATGAGTTGCCCACCAAGCATAGGGTTTCTTACCCCCCCTATCTCTAAGCACATCATAGCCTCCAAATCTCCCAGTGCCAATGGAAAAATCTACAAAGCCCTCCTCCGCCTCCTCAAGCATGTCGCTATCCTGAAATAGCCGTCTAAGTGCTATCTTCCTCCCATGTGCAATCTCTGCATCCATGTGAGGAGGGACTCTGTGTGAGGCCCCTGATCCACCAGCGAGCCACTCCTGAGCTTGGGGTTCAAGGAGTGGGCTAAGCAATGCAAAGGTGTGCAATTCTTATCCCACCTGGAGATAAGAATATCACGAATAATGGTCCATAAGTTCTCTACCGATGTCCCATACTCGGGACACTCATTCTCCATGACAATGGACCTCATGGACTCAATCATGGAATCCCACCCCTCATAAACCTCTGCTAGGATGGGCTGGTCCGTGTCTACAAACCGCAACAAAGAAATGATTGCCTCCATGATCTTAATGCTAAGATCTATTGTGTCCCACCAATCATCATCTAACACCCTGTCCTTCACCTTTTGTGAAGCAGCCTAATCCGTCTTTCTCCAAAAAGCCCAAAACTTTGAAATCACCATGGACCCAAGAGCAGTTTTGACCTCCCTCAACCTCTTCAGCATGATGAATGAGGAAGCAAACTGAGTATCTACAATCTTCAGCAATGAAAGCTGTGTACTGTTTGTAGATGGTGAGGGCATTTGTGTGGTTTTGTACAAAGTTACGGATATGGCGTGCATCCTCAATTAGGTTGCCAATCCATGTCACATCCGAAGCAATGGCTTTCAGTGCTAAATTCAAGGAATGGACAATGAAAGGTGTCTAAAAAACCTGTAAGAGTAAAAAGCATGTATCAATGACTCTACAACACTAACATTGCAATGACCCAATTCAAACAATGAGCAAATTAGAAATGAAAGGTGTCCAAAATCAACATACCTGTGGATATTTAGCTTCCACAATCATGCCATCAGCCTTGCAAACAGGTGCATTGTCCGTGATGATTTGTACACACGAATCAACACCTACATCTTCAATGGTTTTGATGAATAAATCACCCATAAATTGTGCATCCTTGTATTTCCCAAGAGCATCCACCACTTTCAAGAACAACGGTCCATTTTGGGAAAATACCATGAAATTGATGAGTGGATGACGTGCGGGATCCGTCCATCCATCAGAAACAATACTCACACCACATGAGGGCCATGTTGTTCTAATTGGCTCAAGGATTTTATCTACCTCCTTCTTTGATTTAACCAACAATGTGGTTCTAAGCTTCTCTGAAACAGGAGGCACATCACCACTTGGAGCTCATTCCAAGATAGTTCGAACCGTCTCAAAATACAATGGTGACCATGCAACATTGAATGAGATGAAGTTGAGGTAGAAGAAAAATGCAATGGTAAGGTCTACCTCTTCTCGCGCCTCTTGTTGGAAAATCCTATCCATTGGACCACCTATAGATTTCCTTTTTCTTGTTTGATAAGTATCCCCATGCCCATGAATGCTAGGTGGAAATGGAGTCTTGGTGCTAGAGGACTTCCTCAAAAATGAGAGAGGATCATCCTCTTTTTTCTTGCTTGCGGCTGCCACCTTCCCTAAGCCAACATGATCCTCTCTTTCCATATCCCTCATTTGGTTAACACTCACCGCTTTGCATGAAGAAATCCCACAAGAAGGAAGGGCCAACAAATGGCCCTTAACCCGGAAATATGTGCTCATGAACTCATGGTTGCAAAAATTGCATCTCCAAGACACATTGCCTCCCCCACCAAGCTTTGCCCCGGGCCCATCTTTCCTTGTCACATACTTCCACAAAGGGTATTTTTTTTCTTGGGCTTGTTGTCTTGCTAAAACAGGGTTAAATGGAGCATAAGCTCCACTAGCAGCCGATGGAGCACTTGACGGAGGACGAGAACCGGTTGTGCTTGGTGGAATAGGAGGGGAAGCCCTAGATGGTGCATTTCTCCCTTTCCTTTGCCCCCTACCTCCTGCCCTAGCTGATTGAGAGATTCCTTTTCCTGTGTGATGGTTGAGCTTGCAATCCTCTCCACAAATCCACCGGAATGCACTTGGAATCGCTTGGAAACAATGGATAGCCTTCAAATCACCTTCACCTACACATAAAACTCACTCTCAACCAATTGCTTCCTTGCAAATGACAAAAAGAAAGGCAAAAAATTGTTTTAAAACAAACCCAACTGTCTTTTTCCGTCGTTTACGTGTCCTGTTTTCGGAATTCGTGTCCTGTTTTCGGGACACACTGCGATTTCATGTCCGATTCGATATTTTTTCGTGTCCTGTTTTCGGATTCGCCTGAAAGTCAAATCGGACATCAATTCAGATCGAATCGTGTCCGATTCTATCCCCACAGGACACGAGGGGCCTCCAAGAGGAATCCGATTTCTTAGCTAGGCATGAATTTCGAAGTCTGTACAGTCAGCCCGCACCGTATAGTCTGTACGGTCCGTACAGCAGCACGGAAATTGAGGCAGAAAACAGAGAAAAAATCTGAGTTTGATTTTTTCTGTTTGGTGTGGAAAACGAGGCAAAAATTTTCTCTTCCAGGTTGAGATAAGTTGGTCTGAAAATTTCTGAGTTTTGTTGTAAATTTCCTAATAATAAAATCTCTCTCTCTGACTGGTTTTCCCCTTGTGGGTTTTTCCAAGGCCATTGGCCGAAAATATGTGTGTTCTGTGTTGAATGGCGTGCTGATATTTAGTTTCTGTCAGTGAAAAATTGTAGCTTCAGCAGTGTTTTAAAGTTTGAAAATTTCATGTTTATTTCCAGCACTTTTATTTTCTGAGAATGTCATAAACAGAGTTAAATTTTACTTGAAACCGGTGGCTGAAAACTAGTAAAAAATCTACATGGTATCAAGCGCTGAATTGGGCAGAAAACTAAATTTTAGCAGTGAAACAGTCTTTTCCAAAATTCAGAGAAAACTTTTGTGACAATAGTAAATTTTGCTTAAACTTGTTCTTTGGGAAAAAATGACTTCCGTTGGGTTGAGAAGTGAAGATAGACTAGATGGGGCAGGGAATTTTGTCTCATGGAAGGCCAGGATAGTCCTTTTGTGGAAAGAGAATGAGTTGTGGGATGAGGCAGTTAACAACACTACTGCTCACCCCATTGTCGTTCCAAGTGCTACCACTGATGCAGTAGCACATGCAGCCTTTGTGAAGAAGGACATTAAAGCCATGAGGATTATTTTGAATGTTGTTAAAGATCATGTTATTCCTCACAATTTCCAGGAAGGATCATGCACATGAGATGTGGAGTGCTTTGACTGGGTTGTTTCAGAGTACTAATGAAAACAGGAAGATGGTGCTTAGAGATAAGCTGAAGAACATCAAGATGGTCAAAGGTGAGATGTGTATGACTTATCTTACTAGGATCTCTCAGGTGAGAGATGAGCTTGCAGCTGTTGGGGTAGCGATTACTGGTCCTGAGTTAGTGCGGACAGCCTTGAATGGGGTGACTGCTCCTTGGGCTGTGTTTGTTCAGGGGTTGGTGGCCAGAGAGAACTTACCAAATTGGGACAAAGTATGTGATGACTTTGTTCAGGAGGAGACTCGAAGGGGTTTCTTGCAGTGCAGTGGCTCTACTATTAGGGGAGATAAGGAGGATGTGGCATTGACCGCGAAGGGGAAGAAGAAGAGCAAGAAGGGTCCCAAGAAGGGTGGGGCCAAGCAGCAGCAGGATGGACAAAAGAAGGATACCAGCATAGACCCAAATCCTAGGCTCTATCAAGCGTCGAGAGTGATCAAATCTCTTCTTAAGTATCCATTGATTTGATTCAAACCAAAAGACACATCTTTTTATTTAAGGTCCACATATAATATTTTTATTATTAATATTTAATATTATGTATGGTTCACATATAATATTTTTTTATTTTTTTATTTTATTAGGAACGAACATTACAACATTTCCCCATACATGGTTTTAAAACCACATGTAAGGCCCTCCTACAACCCTGGGTTGTTTAGGAGGCCTTGCACATGGTCTTAAAACCATTTGCAAGGCCCTCCTAAACCATGTAGAATAAAACCATGAGTTGTTTAGGAGGCCTTGCACATGGTTTTAAAACCATGTGCAAGGCCCTCCTAAACCATGTACAATAAAACCATGGGTTGTTTAGAAGGTCTTGCACATGGTTTTAAAACCATGTGCACATGGTTTTAAAACCATGCACATACCATGTGCACAACGGTTTTAAAACCATGTGCACATAGGTTTAAAACCATGTGCAAGGCCAACATTTTTTTGAGGATAATTCAAATTTTTATTTTTTATTATTTTGTTAGGTAGGAACATTACAACATATCCCCCATATTGTGTTTTTTTCATGACCCACATTTTTTTTATGGATAATTAATTAAATTTTTACTTTTTTACTGTTTTGTTAGGTAGGAAGATTACAACATCTCCCCCATATTCGGTTGTTTTTTTGGCCGACATTTATTTTGGCCTATAATTAAAAAAAAAAAATTTTATTAATAAAAATAACGTTACAAGATCTCCCCCATACTGGGCTGTAGAGCGCCTAACGGCGCAATAAGCACTGTGAAGTGCTTTGCATGTCACAAGATGGGACACTATGCTGCTACATGTCAGAACAAGAAGAAGAAGCAGCAGCAGACAGCCGCTTCAGCTGAGATCGATGATTTTGCAGCACGATTTCAGAGTAAGATTTCACTATGCACTAGGCATATTGAGAGAGAGAGAGCATCCATTCTCACCTATGCGGATATTGACAGACAGAGGGAGTTTTCCTATGTGACAGACCATTCTTACAATGCATCTACTTCCAGCACTTGGTACATAGATAGCGGAGCCTCGAACCACATGATAGGTGCTCGTGAGATGTTCTTCGAGCTTTCACAGACAGATAAAGATGTGAAGGTTGTGTTGGGAGATGACTCAGTAGTCAGTGCAGTTGGACGTGGGACCATTACATTTAAGAGGGAGTCCATGAGTCCCATGGTATTGCGGGATGTATTGTATGTACCTGGGCTGAAGAAGAACCTAATGTTAGTTTCCATGATCGAGGATCAGGGTCTTAGGGTGTCTTTCCTAGATGGGCACGTGCATATGTTTCCCAAGACTACAAGACCATATGCTTCAGTTGCCATTGGAGCGAGATGTGGGAAACTGTATAGGCTCTTGTTTCAGGCGCAGCATGCTTTAGCACATAGCTGCAGCAGTGAGTTGTGTGAGCTTTGGCATAGGAGGATGGCTCGCTTGCATCATCCAGCCTTGGGGTTGTTGAGACACATGGTTACAGGGTTACCAGAGTTCAGCACAAAGCAAAGTGATGTGTGCAGGGAGTGTGCTTTGGGAAAGTACACCAACACTGTTTTCGGAGCAGTGATAGCAGGTCAGCAGGTACTCTTGACTTTACACATTCAGACTTATGCGGACCCATGTCTTCTATGTCCTTGAGAGGATACAAGTATTATGTGACATTCATTGATGACCATTCCAGGAAGACCTGGATCTACTTTCTGAAGAGCAAGAAGTCCGAGGAAGTCTTGCAGAGGTTCCAAGAGTTCAAAGCTCTTGTGGAGAACCAAACAGGGAGGAAGATCCGAGTCTTGAGATCGGATAACGGGGGTGAGTATACCTCCAAGGAGTTTGATGGATTTTGCAGACAGGAGGGGATCAGGAGACAATTGACAGTTCCATATACTCTTGAGCAGAATGGAGTAGCAGAGAGGAAGAACAGATCCATTGTTGGAGCAGCCTGAGCTATGCCACATGAACAGTCACTTCCTTTCTTTCTCTAGGCTGAGGCTTGCAGCTCGGTTATATATCTTCAGAACAGGAGTCCCCATCGGGCAATGGGAAATATGACACTTGAGGAGTGCTTTTCAGGCAAGAAGCCTGAAGTTGGCCATTTTCGGATATTTGGTAGTCTGACTTACTCTCATGTCCCTTCAAAGAAGAGGACAAAGTTAGAGCCCACTGCAGAGAAAGGCACCTTTATGGGCTATGATGAGACTGTGAAGGCCTTCCGTATTTACCTTCCCTCTCAAAGGAAAGTGGTGGTCAGAAGGGATGTGAAGTTTGAGGAGGAGCGGGCCTTCAGGAAGTCGAGAGAGTCAAAGCAGGGAGAGCAGCAGGTCCCTGCACCTTAGGTTGTGGCACAGGTTCCATCTACGCAACAGTCAAGATCACAGGGTTCCAAGGTTACAGGACCGCAAAGTGTTGGCACAGGTTCACCAGGTTCATTGGTTAGGCAAGCAGGGTCTTCAGGGACAGGTGATGGGTCTATTATTACAGGTACACCTTATAGGAGATCGAGATCAGGATTACAGGGTACACCTGGTGTTGGCACACCAGCTTCAGGTTCACGAGTTATTGGGGTTTCCACCTCTGGTAGTTCTTCAGATGATGACCGACAAGTGTGGGAGCAACCTCCAAGGACGAAGGCACCTAAGTGGCTTAGAGATACCTTGAAGGAAGCTCAGGACTTTGGGACACCCAGGGAGGACGTGAGAGCCATCAAGATGCCTGACAAATTGGGCATGTTGTTGGTGGCTAGTACACGAGATTCTGAGCCTTCTACTTTTGAGGAGGCCTCCCAGCATTCGGTATGGAGAGATGCCATGATGGATGAGTACCCTTCCATCATGAAGAATGATGTATAGGAGATTGTTCCGAGACCTGAGGGGAAGTCAATGGTGAATTCTCGTTGGCAGATGGGAGTGTGGAGAAGTACCAAGCCAGGTTTGTAGCGCGAGGATATTCACAGGTTGAGGGCATTGATTATGATGAGACTTTTGCGTCGGTTGCTCGATATACTTCTATCAGGGGCTTGATCTCCATTGTAATGGAAATGGGTTGGAAGATCCATCAAATGGATGTGAAGACCGCATTTCTCAATGGGATCATACAGGAGGAGATTTACATTGAGCAGCCTCGGGACTTTGAGATAAATGAGAGAGGGTCTCATGTTTGCAGGTTGAAGAATGCCCTTTATGGGCTAAAGCAAGCTCCAAGAGCTTGGTACTCCAGGATCGATTCTGACTTGCTGAGCATGGGGTTTCAGAAGAGTGAAGCAGATCGGAATCTCTACTTCATCATGCTTAGAGATGATCCGCTTGTTCTTCTGCTATATGTGGATGACTTGTTTATCACAGGGAGAGAGAGACCCATTGCAGCTTGCAAGAAGGATCTTGCGGCAGAGTACGAGATGACTGATATTGGGCTGATGCATTATCTCTTGGGATTGGAGGTTTTGCAAGAGCCCGGACATATTTTCTTGGGGCGAGGAGAGTATGCAGTTGATATTTTGAGGAGATTCAAGATGGAAGGATTGCAAGCCTATGTCGACACCTATGATCACCAATTGGAAGAAGCTTCATGCTTTTGAGGGAGAGTTGATGGACCCTACTTTATATCGTCAACTTATCGGGTCATTGATGTATCTGGTCAACACTCGGCCAGATTTGTGTTTTCAGTGAACACTCTTTTAGCCAATTCATGGTTGAGACTAGGAGTGTGCATTGGGTTGCTGCAAAACATGTGTTATGTTATCTAGCAGGTACAGTGGATTTTGGTTTGGGCTACAGGAGGTCAGAGGGGATCAGATTGGTTGGTTATACAGACTCAGATTGGGCAGCCAGTGTGGCAGACCGGAAGAGCACTTCTAGATGTTGTTTCAGTTTGGGCTCAGCAGCAGTGTCGTGGTTTAGTCGGAAGCAAAAGTTCGTTGCATTGAGTACGGCAAAGGCTGAGTACATGGCAGCCAGTCAGGCCAGCTGCAAGGCCTTGTGGCTTCGCAAGTTGCTGGTGAATTTATTTGGTCAAAATCTTAGGCCTACGGTGATTTACTGTGACAATCAGAGTTCATCCAGCTCTCTGAGAATCCAGTCTTTCATGACCGATCAAAGCACATAGAGATCAGATATCATTTCATCCGAGACTTTGTTCAGAGAGGAGCAATCACGCTTCAGTACATTTCCACTGATGAGCAGGTAGCAGACATACTAGCGAAGTCTTTGGGGAGGGGCAAGTTTGTCTTCTTCAGAGACAAGTTGGGAGTGGTGCAGAACACCTTCCTCAGTAAGAGGAATTGTTAGTTTTGTACCTATGGAAGTGTTCCCCTAAGTGACTTTAGCCTTGGTCACTTAGAAGTTAGAAAAGGGAAATAAAGTGACCCTTGCATTAAATGACTTAAGTGACATTTAATTTGACTTTAATGTCTAAAGTCAATTTTTGATAAATTTAAGTGGGTGAGTGAAATTAATATTTTAGAAATAAAATATGAGCAATTAATTTCAACCGTTGATCTAATCTAATATTCACCGTTAGATTAGATGGGCCCTAGGGTTTACTCAAAAAAGCAAGGGAAAGGCATTTTGCCTCAATTTTGCAGATTGAAGTGAGAAGAGAAGTTTCATTTTCTGAGATAGAAAGGAAAATTTTGCAGCATTCAAATCGAGGAGAGGACAGCAGCAAAGAAGGCACGAAAATCGAGGACAGCAGCATTTATAGCTGGTCCGTACAGTCCGTACGATACAATTTTCGAAGCAGCGAGCATGATTTTCAAGGTAGGTTTTTAGCCATGATTTTCGAGAAAAAAAATATGGGCACGGATTTCGAGGTCCATACGGTACAGTCTGTACGGTTCAGTGGCATGGAAATCGAGGCAGAAAACAAAGAAAAAAATCTTAGTTTGATTTTTTCTATTTGGCGCGGAAAACAAGGCAGAAATTTTCTCTTCCGAGTAGAGATAAGTTGGTCTGAAAATTTCTGAGTTTTGTTGTAAATTTCCTAATAATTAAAATATCTCTCTCTGACTGGTTTTCCCCTTGTGGGTTTTTCCAGGGCCATTGGCCGAAAATATTTGTGTTCTGTGTGTTGAATGGCGTGCTGATATTTATTGTCTGTCAGTGAAAAATTGTAGTTTCAACAGTGTTTTAAAGACTGAAAATTTCATGTTTATTTCCAGCACTTTTATTTTCTGAGAATGTCATAAACAGAGTTAAATTTTACTTGAAACCGATGGCTGAAAACTAGTGAAAAATTTATAGTATCGAGGGCATATAATCAGGTCAAAGGGAGAACAGGCTCACATGGAAAAGATTAGAGCTATCTTGGATTGGCCTACACCAAAGACAGTAACAGAACTGAAGGGATTCTTAGGCCTTTGCACATATTACAGGAGATAGGTAAAGGGGTTCTCTGAATTTGCCACACCTCTCACCGATCTTACAAAAAAGGGGGCATTCACTTGTACAGAAGTGGCGCAACAAACCTTTGAGAAAATGAAAACAATCATGAGTTCTTGTCGAGTTTTGGCACTACCAAATTCCTCACAGCCATTCATAGTTGAGTGTGATGCTTCAGGAGAGGGACTAGGGGCGGTATTGATGCAAAACCATCACCCGATTGCATTTGAAATCCGAAAACTTAAAGATTATGAACACCACTACTCTATATATGATAAGGAGATGCTAGCCATCCTACATGCCTCAACAAAATTCAGACAGTATTTGGTGGGAAGCAGGTTTAAAATCAAGACAGATCATAATAGCCTCAAATACTTCTTGGAGCAGAAAGAATTGAATGAGCATCAACAAAAATGGGTCAGCAAGGTATAGGCATACGACTTCGAAATAGAATATGTTAAAGGAAAGAACAATGTTGTAGTTGATGCTTTATCCATGCGACCAGCCTCATTACCACTCATGAGTATATCTACTGATTGGAGTTTTATTCTCTTTGTAGAATATTCCAAAAATAAAATTGCTTGTGAATTATTAGATGGACAGATACAGGATAACAAGTACAGGGTAATTGACGACATCATCTATTACAAGAGTAGAATATACCTCGTTCCAGAGTCAGCTTTAAAGAGAAAAATTATACAAGCATCGCATGATTCACCATTATCAGGGCATCAGGGGTACTTGAAAACTTACAGACAGATCAGAGAGAGGTTCTCATGGAAAGGCCTAAGGAGGATGTAATACAACATGTTCGGGAATGTAGTATTTGCCAACAGAATAAAATCGAACACGCTCATCCGACAAGGTTACTTCAGCCATTACCGATACCAAAGCAGAAATGGGAAAGCATCTTGATGGACTTCATTACAGGTTTACCCAAGGTACAAGGACGAGATTGCTTATATGTGTAGTAGATCGGTTGACCGAATTTGCTCACTTCTTTGCTATTTCTTCTGACTATTCTGCATTTCAGGTAGCCGACTTATTTTTCATAGAGGTTTTCAGACTCCACGGGCTACCCAAAACCATTGTCAGTGATCGTGTCAGTAAATTCACCAGTGCTTTCTGGGAAAAGTTGTTCAGATTAGTTGGGACAAAACTTGCTACTAGCATAAGTTATCATTCTCAAAGTGACGGGCATACTGAGATTGTCAACAAATGGATTGAGGGGTATCTGATAAATTATGTAGCAGGACAACAGAGGACATGGATAAAATGGCTACACCTAGGGGAGTACTGCTATAATACTACCCACCATATGTCTATTAAAATGACACCTTTCAAGACTCTATATGGCTATGAGGCACTGAACTTTGCAGACTTAGCTTTTGGAGACAGCAGAGCCCCAAAGGCAAAAGATTGGTTACAAGACAATCAAGATGTTCTCAAGGTCCTAAAAGAGAATCTACAGGCAGCTCAAAATCAGCGGAAGCTATATGCAGACCGACACGGGGTTGAGCATAGTTTTGAGGTAGGAGATCTGGTATATTTACGGCTACAACCTTATAGGAAATCTTCACTCAAGAAAAAAGGGGCAAAAAAGCTAAAACCTCGCTTCTATGGTTCTTATAAAGTAGTTAGGAAGGTTGGAGAGGTGGCTTATGAACTAGAACTTCCGGAGGAAAGCAAATTCACAATGTATTTCATGTATCCAACCTCAAGAAAACAGTAGGGCAACACATTGCTCCATCCACGAGTTGCCTCCCTTAGATGATGAAGGGATTTTGGTACTGATTCCGGAGAGAATCCTACAGGTTCGAGAAAGAAAACTCCGAAACAGGGTGATTCGAGACTACTTGGTAAAATGGAAAGAATTACCTATGGAGGATGCCACATGGGAGGGAGAGCAGCTATTGCAGCATCCTAGTTTGCAGTTGCTTGAGGACAAGCAATTTCAAGCGAGGAGGACTGTAATGTTCTCTTCTAATTAAGCACCAAAACACCCGCGACCTACTTAAATCCCATAGGTTCGAGCGGGTACTGCATAATAGGGAATTGACTGGACAATTGATACTTAGAACAGAACAAGGCATTCATTCAGTATTAAGTAATCAGTATGGTAAAGAAAGCCTTATTTCTTTAGGCTTAAAGTCAACATAAAATTAGAATTGCATGCATGCAAAAGTGACGCATAAACCCTAAAAATGGCATGCAAACCCTAAAAGTACATGCTAAGCTATTTAAGAAGGGTTATTGGACCAAAGAGGACATCTATGATTATTATTGTTGATTTTGGGATTGGGAGCAGCAGCAGCAGCAGCTGGGGTTGAAGACGGAGTCTTCAACTAAGAAGGGTTTCGACAGTGAAATCTATCTGCCCTAATCTCTTTCAGGGTAGACCATCCAGGTCTACCATCAGCATTCATCATATTCTTCCGTATTCAACGATCCAGCGCACAGATCCATTTGTAGGTTCACGTTTTGCAGCTGGAGAATAGCTAGAAACCCCCAGAAGAATTCGTTGGGACCCTAAAGCTCAGTCTTTCCTATGCATGTCAGCTTCATATTTCTCGGCAGGCTCATTACCCGACATCGAGTGATTATCAGCTTCCTGTTTGCACAATTGGAGCAGCTACCAATAGAAACGTGGGTGAAGGGGACGTAGGCCCCAGACAGCTAGTTCAATTCGCTAGGTGCCTTAGTGAAGGAAATAACTCTGCATGTGACCACCAGTGTCTCTAACGGGTATAGACCATCATCTCGACAAAGTTTCAACGGAAATAGGCACCTCCTCCTCCAAAAACGTCAACATCATCCCGAAAGGGGCACACTTGAGGCTAGGCGTCCAACTGAGGAGAGCAGCACTACCTTCCGGCACACCTTGCATGTATCATATCTCTGGAGTACTATCAGCTTATTTATCAGTGGTAATTGTATATCTCTCTCCTGAAAGTCTTTGCCCTATAATCTGAATCTCTCCATATTAGCTATATTTTAGGGCCATTTGGCACAGCACCTTCTCCTGAAAGTCTTTTCCCTATAATCTGAATCTCTCCAGATTAACTATATTTTAGGGCCATTTGGCACAGCACCTTTGCATGCACGTTTATTTCAATATTTTGCACAATTTTGAGTATATGAATAAACAATCTAGTAGCAAGAACAGTAAAATATCAGTTTGGGATATTACAATGTGGCGAGAAAGGAGGACGCTAGGGTCATTGGGCAAAACGTTTTCATCAAGAACTTGTCGAGATCTCTCATTTGATCTATGAGGAAGCAATCCTTATCATCCAAGAAGATATCCACAAATTCCAATTGAGTATCTTAGCCAATTTCTCTCTGTTTAATTTTTCATGCATTGCCCATCAACAAATTTCACTGAAAACCCCTTTGTAGAAAGTATGGAAATTCATCGGGGCATATTTCACTTGGAAAATCAAAATTTGGCAATCTAGGTTTTGATGTCCATTTACCCACTGGATCGAAGCACTAGTCTTTTGTGCAATTCATCCTATCCCCTTTGCTAGTGATTTTCTGAGTTTTATGTGTCCTATCTTTGCTTGGATCTTGCATACTGTCATACATGTCACCCAAGCAACAAATCAAGTGTGTTAGAAGCTCTAATTCTCTATCAAGCCTAGCCTAGGGTATTTCCCCAATTTTATATTTAAATCCCCCTAAGGTTTCGAATTTCACCATTTGAATTAACACACAAATTCTAGATCTGCTAATTAAATCCATAAGTCACTAAGTAAATCAACTTGAGTAACATTTCTGACATCTATAACTACCCTCCACTCAAGTATTCCTAAAATTGTGGCTTCATCCTTAAATCTAAGCTTTATTACTTTCACCAAACGTATTCTATGTTGTTAGTTTGATTTGGTGATTTAGCTTTAGGTATTTCCTTCTAGGATAGGTCTGGGTCTCCCCCTTTGTCACTTGGGCTTTAATGGCATAAAGCAAAGGATATCTCAACCAGCATGACAACCTTTCCATTATATGGGGGTTGGGGATCTGTAGGTCACAACTTTGGTTGCCTTCCCCCTTGTCATCCTGAATAGGATCACTCCAAGGGGCAACTACAAGATTCGTGATAACAATGACTACATCAAACACACATCGAGATGCATCTCTTGACATACCAAGACACATTTGGACCCAGTTTTTTATCTTTTATTTACCTTTTTAACAATTTTTGGTGTCCCGAGTGTTAGGTCATGTACCATTTGAGTGTGGGAAATGTGTGGGACACGTGATCTTGCATAGTACATGCATCCCACAAGTGTCTGACACATGGACAGCAATTGTCCAAGTATCAACATGTTGGACACACAACATACATGGCTAGGACAATGTGTCCTGTTCACTGCTTCTAATCAATTAAAATTCCTTGCCTCGTGTCATTTCCTCTTCCTTACTCAAGAAAATCATGCTCACCTAATAAATTATTGGTACCAATTCCAATCCACGAGTTTACATATTTTACAATTCAGATACATCTATACCATACACATAATAATTGGTAACTAAAATAATCATGTCATCAACTCACTGGTATTAACAAAATTTAAAACTTGTAATGTGTTTTACTTCGCAGGTAGTTGAGCACTTCAATTATACAAGGCCCTTGAAAGGATTTTTGACTAGGGTTTGGAACTTATGCATAGCCACTAGGGATTTCTGACTAGGGCTTCAACGTTTGCAATGTTTGGCAACTTTCTACCGGGATTTCAAGCTTCAAGGATTACTGATAAGTGGTCAAACCTTTTTTCTAGGATTTTTTTTAATTCTAGTGTTTTCTCCCTTTTCCCGTGTTTCCTTTAAAGTTTAAACAATTAGATCTTGAATTAGGCAGAAAAACTCTGTTGTCAAAGCCCAAGGACCATTTCTGCCATTAAATATCAGACCTGTAACCAAAGTTACATAGATCGTGTCGGCGAATATATCGTTGGGGGTCCGAAATGAAACTTATCGGCAGCAACGGCACAAATATCGAAAAATATCAGCAAATGTGGTATTGCATTAAAAATTACAAAAATAAACATTTTTTTCAATTTTTTTAACATCTAAAGCAACAACAACATCAAATAAACACATTTCCACATAAATATTAAAATACAACTCATATATAAGATGCATAATATGTCAAATGGTGGATCATGATCAAATATCGACTATATAGTATAAACTAAAAATACTTAAATGTGTTATTGATGGAATGATAGAAAATCACATCAAATGATCAAAATAAATGTCTCTCAAGAGATGAATCATCATGACTCATGAGCCATGTAGATAGTGTATAGAGTCTAGACATAGGACACCAACATAGTATGATAGTACAATGATAAATAATAGGAATCAAGTCATCGACTCCCTGAGGATGATCCTCTAATCAATCTACCCCTTTTACGGGTCAAGGGCACCACTCTTCCTCTAGAAGCAGTAGGTGGTCATGGAGGTGGTCCAGATGAGCCTGGGATGGAACTAGAACCTCCAACTGCTCGAGTAGATATTGTGGATGAGGGGGAGGCAAATGTAAGCTGTCTCCTCCTAGTCCCAACTGTATGACTCTGTGGAGGTGGTGGCTTTGGAATTGGTCGGTGCTGCACCTGAGTATCAACCTCCTCAATGTCCTCATAGTCATCCTCTGGAAGTGGAACATCAACATCCTCCTCTTCCCCCTCCTCATCCGACAGATCTGCATCATTATCCTCCTCTTCCTCCAACCATTCAGGTGCCTCGTCCATCACAGGATCCTCCGTCTCCACCCTCCATTTGCTGGTAGTGTCAATGTCATCCAATGAAATGGCATCTGAATTGGGTACTTTCTCAATTTGTTTCACCTGCAACCTTAGATTCTAGTAGACATAAACCATGTCATTAAGGCGCTGAGAAAGTAACCTCCATTACTATGAGATCCATAGTTAGGGGGTGATAAATGATGATAAATTCAAATTCAAAATTGTAATAAATTATAAAGAAGCAAAGATTATAAATTTAAGTTTAAACTTTAAACTTTAACATTTCTAAATTCTAACCTTTTGCGCTTCTTGGAGTGTATCTTCTCAAAGACACTCCAATTGCACATACACCCTGATGAGCTGCAACTTTTACTTAGCACTCTAATGGCAAGTTTTTGCAACTCTGGGACTCTGCGACCATAGTCGACCACACATCTACAAAGAAAACAAGGTAAGACAAATTACAAATTACAATGTATTAAATTTCTACCAAGTAAAAAAAATAGAAATGAAAGGGTAATTAATTAAGAATCTAAGAGATCAAAAATTTGAAAGTTTTAAACAAATTGTACCTGGCATCCTTGTGGTTCTATCCTGGAAAGCCATGTCATAGCCAGAAGTTCCACCTGACATCCTATAGATCTCCATCTGTCTAGAAATCTCTGCGCGCTCAGCGGGAGTTAACACCATCCTCTGAACAAACTGGAGAAAGCCATCCATGACCTCAGCATCAAATTGAAAGCCACATGCATAAGAGAAAGTAGGGTTGAGGTAGAGCCCTACTGCATGAATGGGACGATGGAGGGTATTATTCCATCGTTCATCAATCACACTCCATGGTTCAGCTCGTCTTGTGAGTCCCGCCTCCCCCTTGTCCTCATAGTAGTGATGGATAGCTTCCTTGGCCCTATCCATGGCCTCATACAAGTAGCCCATTACGGGCTTTTCACCATCAACCAAACGAAGAACCTTTACCAAAGGTTCACTGATGGCACATACCTCCTCCAATCCTGCCCAAAAAGTAAAATCAAATTGCACCATTCAAGCAATGGCTTGCCCATCTTGTTTGGTGCTATAGACACAAGAAGTCCACTCATCAAAAAGAAACATCCGCTGCAACTCCATCATAAACTTATGCATAGACTGAAGAGAAATGAAGGAAGTGGCGAATCGTGTGATTGCAGGCCGCATCAACTCCTTGTTCCCCGTGAAGCGTCTCATGAGTGAAAGAACATATGTATGATTGTATATATATTTTGTCACACTCCGAGCTGAATCAATGACTTCCTTGATCCAAGGAAGTTTTCCCATGTCCTCTAGCATCAAATCAATGCAACGGGCGGCACAAGGAGTCCAATACAAGCTTGCATACCTCTCCATAAGCATCCTCCCAGCAGCAACATAATTGGCAGCGTTGTCTGTAATGACTTGGACAACACATTGTGGACCTATCTCTTGGAAAAACTTATCCAACATATCACATAAGTGTGCATCTTTAACATAGGGAGGTGCATCGACAGATTTGATGAAAATTGTCCCCCTAGGACAATTGACCAAGAAATTGATAATGGATCTGCCCTTCCCATCAGTCCATCCATCTGACATAACACTCCAACCGGTGGCCTCCCATGACTGTCTGAGCTAATCTAATCTTCAGGTGCAATCAACCTTCTCCTCATCAAGGAGTCTCCCTCTCCAATCATTATAGGAAGGCCCCCTATAATCTGGACCAACAGTGCCAGGAACTTGAAACATGGCATTATAGTAGGGGTTGTTTTTGGCGATGTTGAAAGGCATATCACCCCATAGAAAACATTTTATCGCAACTCTATCCACCTCTTCCTTCTCCCTTTGTTTGAGCATGGTTCGAACAGAAGGTTGCCTCGATGCCACGTAAGGTGAGGTTGAAGAAGGCATAGTGGGATGTGGGCGTCGTGTAGATGATGAGAAGGAATGCATGTCACTTGTGGCTCCCATGGTTCGTGACTGTGTTCTAGATGCAAGCTCATTTCTGAATTCCTCCTTCTCGCCCCTCTTCTTAGCCATGTCAAGAATAGATTGGTTTGCAATACGCATCACTTCTGGGGTAACAGCAGGACAAACATCCACTTCATGCCCAACAAGTTTGGCAAGGTGGTATTTCAAGCGGCTAATTCCACCACAAATATCCTTCCCACATAGTTTGCAATTCAACCTTTGTCGATTATTAGGGTCAATTGGCTGCTCATACTCCCACATTGGATCCAATGGCTTTGGCATTGTGTCACTATTTAGTTAAAAGTTGAAACTTGAAACTTGAAGTGGATAATGCCAATGGAGATGAAACCTGTGCCACAACAAAAAACAAAAATGAGTAAATTTTAAAATGTTCTTTAATATTTTAAAAACAATGAAATTATGAAAACATTCAAAGAAATGGAGGGTGGCCTACCTAAAAGGATAAAACCCTATAGGCTATGATTGTAATGGCAAATCTACACCCTACACTAAATCTAAACCTAAACCCTACACTAAATCTACATTAACCAACAAATCTCAAGCAAAAAGAAAAAGAATGAAATAATACATACCTTAATAGATTTAGTAGATGGAAGTTGGAACCCCACTTCACAACAATCTTCAATGGCAATGGAAACTTGGAACCCTGCTTCCTCAACGTTGCAATGTGCAAATGAACCCCAAAAACCCGTATGCAGCCTCTTTATGGCAAAAAAATCGTCTTTTTTCAACAGGCCGATATATTCCATCGACTCGCGATATTTTAATGTCGGCAAAATATCGCGATTTTTTCATGGCGATATATCGCCGACCCTTTCGACTCGCGATATCGGGGATATATGTAACTATGGCTGTAACATCTTTCCAGGCCAAAAACAATGATTTTCGGGCCTATAACAAGGAATGTTAGAGCTATTTTCATTGCCTATCACAATTTAGAAAACACACTGCCTAAGACTTGAGATTTCACCCAGAACTACGGCACATTCGTCAACAGATGCCCTCTCATCTACAAATACTGTGGGAATAAATGTACATGGAAATTGAAAAAATGTAAAAAATGTAAAGTGGAGATCAATCAGTTCAAGTATCATATTGGCCATGTCCCCATTGATAATATACTATACTGTCCACAAGAATCAAGAAGTTAAATATCAAACACCCTAGCCCTCGCAGCTCTTAAGATGGGAAAGTAAAAAAGAACATAAATTCTGGATATTATTGGTTGGTCATCACATACACCAACATCTAAAGAAAATCAGCGACCCTATTTCGATGATTCTGAAAGTGAAGAGTATCAGGAAAACTCAGAAGTTGCAAAACATAATGAAACTCAAACCACCTACTCAGCAGCATTCCAGTAGGTCAAAACGATGTGAAGTGGATGCTACTATACACTTGGACAGCAGCCAACCCAACCTTCTACACTCCCAACAATGTTGGGAGCAATGTGACTGCCTTCTTTGCACCCCATACCAAACTGGGCTCTCAATGCACCTTAGATGGCACAGTTTGGATGAAAAATGTGCATGTTCAAGCTGTTGATTTTTGTACCTAGGCAGATGTTCCCTAGGTGACTTTAATTTTTGCCTAAAGTCACTTTAAGAGGGAAAAAGGTGACCCTCACATTAAAAGTCACTTAATGAGACTTTATAACAGTAAAGTCACTTTTTGATAAATTTAAGTGGGTGAGTGATTTTATTTATGAGAAATAAATAAAAGGGATTTTCACTCTCATTTCATCTTGGCCATTGATTTGATTCTTTCTCCACCGTTGGATTAAGAAACTCACTTAGGGCAAACAAAAAGACATGAGGGAGGCAAAAGGGTTTCACTTGTTCATTTTTCAGGTGAAGAAGATAGAGCTGGAGAGAGGGGTCGAGTTTGCTCAAGAAGGGCACGATTTTCTAGAAAAGGGTTTGCTGAAGTTTTCCAGTTTACTCCAGGAGGTCGAGACCACATTTAATAGGAGTGCACAGTTCCCAAGGAGGAGTACGGCCTGCATTTATTGCTGCTGTACGGCTGCTTCATTTTCTGCACAGAAACCGAGAAAGTACGGCCTGTCTGCTGCACGAATTTCGAGGTGTACGGCCTGCTGTACGGTGCATTAAATGCTGCACGAATTTCGAGGAGTAAGGACTGCTGTACGGCACATTTAATTCTGCACAGAAATCGAGGTGTACGGCTGAGGGTTTTTGCTGTACGGACTGCACATTAAATTGCACAGAAATCGAGGAAACTGTACGGCTGGGTCTGCTGTACGGTCTGCTGAGTATTGGCACGAAAATCAAGGAGGTGTACTGCCTGTCAAAGCTGTACCAGTGCATTTAATTTGCTGAGGAAAAATCAGAGAAAAATGTATGGCTGGGATTGCTGAGCATTTTTCCAGACTTTGAGAAAAAGGCTGCTGGTGGAGATAAGTTGTATTTTCACCATTATTTTTCTGCCCTGTACCTTGCTGAAGAATTAATTAAAATCTCTCCTCTCTGACTGGTTTTCCCCGTGGGGGTTTTTCCAGGGCTGATTAGCCAAAAATATCTGAGTCAAATTTATGGTGTGCATGCATTTGTTTTCAGCCTGTTAGTGTTTTTTCTGCGTGTTTAAATTGTTCAGAAAATTTTTATAAGTAGCTTCAAGCCTATGCAAAACCGGCTGAAGTGAAACACACAAAATTGTTCATTAAACCAGCAAGCAGTAAATCTCAGTTTTCAACACAAGCTAGGAAGGCAATACAAAAATTTTGGCACTATTCATCCACACCAATGAATGTGGCAAGGAGGTAAGGCCTGGTAGAGATGCTATTGTCAATGTTGGCTTCTGAGGACTTATGAATAAAAATGGTGTCTTAAGCAGTTGAAGGCATGTAAGGGACCGTACAATGTATTCAGGCTTGTCTCAGAGTAGATATCTCCAAGGATCTTAAAGAGCGTATTTCATGGGAGGAAGAGTCATTCGTTATCCAGTCAAGTCCATCAATCTTCCCTACACCTGTTTCAAGTGCCAAAGCCTCAACTGTAACAATAAGCAAAAATGCCACCTCCTAACAAAGAATTAGGATGCTAGTAATAAGATAAGTGAACCTCACAATGAAGATCAATGAGATGGATTTTCCACACATTCCTACAAAGGGCTGGACTGCTCCAGTTGTCAAGGGAGTGTACCACCAATCAATTGCAGAGTACAGGACTGTCTTCAACCATGGTTTCACTGTACAGGCTAAGATCTCAGGCCAGAACTCCATTACTCCATTAAGGCATCGAATGAGCTGGTGAGGGGTTTAAATAACAACACTAATAGCACTGTCAAGAATAGATCCAAAGGATTATTACATGTCAGCAGAAATAGGGTTGAGGTGATACAAGGGTTATCAGAGAAGGTTGTAGAAACCATTGTGTTGGGAACATCAAATGTTTGAGCTCATGCACAAGAAAGCCTCTTTCATAAACTGTCTCCAGCAATGCAATTAGTGTATGATTGTTGTGAGGGTCAAAGTTCTCCAAGCCTATTGGTAGGTCACTGTGCATCTTCTGGCCATCACATTTCCATTGGAACATTTTGTGATCTAGAACAACCACAGACAGAACCTGTAGCACCAAATGTGGAACTGGAAAGTTGTGGGGATGCAAGTGCGAGCCTAGGGGTAACAACTGAGAAGGTAATAAGCAGAATGCGATAACTGAGAGGGTAATAAGCCGAAAGGACAAGGAGACAAAGTGTAGGTAATATGGTGGAGAGCAGAAAGAGACAGTCAAGGAGACAAAGTGTAGGAAATATCTCAGATTAAAGGGGGCAGCAGTGAAACTAGTTTTAGAAGAGGACATAAAATTTTAAAAATGCATGAGATAGTCAGCATGGTAAACATCACGATGGTTGGGTGCTTCATTGGAAGGAGGATCAGAGCTGAGAATTTGAAGGAGTAATTGAGGCTCCAATGGACCTTGGTGCCAATGTATGAGCCTCAATTTTACACCATGACACAGGGATGGTTGGGTGCTTCATTGGGAGGAGGATCAAAGCCGAGAATCTGAAGGAATGTTGAGGATCCAATGGAACTTGGTGCCAGGGTATGAACCTCAATTTTACATCATGACACAGGGATGGTTGTGGTTTACCTTAAACACAGGTACATGTGGAGAAATTCATTGAATTAGTGTGGAAGTGAGGATCATTCATGCTGTATCTCAACCAATGGATGGATGCCACTTTTCAGTGCAAGGATGGAAAGGATAGACCTTACCAGTGTGGGTCAAACTCCTGGGTTTGCTAGTGGAACTCTGGTCTGTGGAAGTCTTCAAAGTCAACAGAAGAACTTTAGGGGTCTATTAGAGAGCAAACTTGAGTTGTATGGCATCCAGAATTATGTCCGTGGCTCGAATTCTGATGAGAATTGATGTGGAAGAAGGTTTAGCTCGAGATATAAAGATTGTAAAAGAAAATCACAGTCACCTTCAAACTCTAGATTATACTGGAGAGCCCTTCAAGTGTGCATCGATGTGCGATTCCAAAACTATGGACATATTGTAAGAGAGAGCTCCTACAATTTCAAGCATAGGGTTTTTAAGGAAGTGGTTGGTAAAGTAACTCTAGATAGTAAAAAGGTGCAAGGGGGTTCGGAGGCTTCATCAGATCAGTAGCGGGTTGGTAAACAATCTAAAGATAGTGGGGAAGATCTACTAAAGGCAACGAAGCAGTAGGGAACTCCTGTTAAAAAGGATGAGGGGATCTTTTTACCTTCTAAGAAGATGGAAGAGAAGCGTACACCAGTGGAAAATTCTAAGATGAATGTCAAACATCCAGAGTTGGATGCTCCTCCTTAGGGTATACCTATCATTAATCTTAATCCACTGTGTAATCTTACGACGTTGAATAAAATAGGGTGGCCTTCTACTGCTTTAGAATTTCGACTACTGAAATAACTAATGGGCCCTAGAGGAAAAATTATGGGTTTGATGTGGATAAGGTAGGTTGGGTCTTTATGGACTCACCTCCAGATCAAACTAACCCTTCTACAAACCAGGACGCTCCGGAGGACCTCGGAATAGGGTAGTTGGCTTTAGGTGTGATGGGGAACCCACCAATACCCTCTTAGATCAAGACTAGGGGATGGAATTGAGATTGACGGGTCTAGGTATGTAGGCCTAGCTCCATTGGATCCAAAATGTAAAAAAGGAGGGTTAAGGGGCAGAAAATGTTGATTTTTTTGAGCAGCATCGAGAGCCCTTCTCTTCAGAGAATGGAACCACCTGGTCCGGGACCACGGTGAAGACTCAACCCAGTGTTGAGTGACCATTCTGCTGAAAGGTAGATATCTGGTCTGGGATCATGATATAAACCCAGATCTGCCCTGGGTAGACTCAACCTTGTGTTGAGTAGACATCTGGTCTAGTACCACGATGTAGACCAGTCTGGGACTGGTAGACTCAGCTTAGTTCTGAGTAGTCATTCTTTGGGAGAATGAACACACTGTAAGCCCTAGACTGGGTATGGGCATGTGTGTGGCACTTTGACCCTTGATCTATGGGCTTGGTGTGCTTCTCCAAGGATTAGCTACCCTTGGTTAAGTTACCCTAGTACGAGATATAGGTGTCACACAGTGTGTGAGATAAAAGCATTAATAACTCTCTTGGTTTATGATGATGTACTTTTGAAATAAAAAAGTACCACAGGTAATGACCACAGGGGCACTTGGTAAAAAGCCAAAGTCAAACGTCAAAGAAAAAAAATAAAAGTACCTTTTTGGTAAAAGTGAAAGTGAAATTAGGAAAAGAATAAAAATATTATTATTTTTATCTTTCCTAATCTTGTCCACCTAAAAGGACCACAGGTGGAAAACAAAATTAAAGAAGGACTTCTTATAAAAGTCAAAGGAAAAAATAAAAGTACATTTTTGGTAAAAGTGAAAGTGAAATTAGAAAAAGAATAAAAATATTATTATTTTTATTTTTCCTAGTTAAAGGACTTGTTATAAAAGTCAAAGGAAAAAATAAAAGTACTTTTTTTTGGTAAAAGTGAAAGTGAAATTAGGAAAAGAATAAAAATATTACTATTTTTATTTTTCCTAATCTTGTCCACTTACAGGTGAACAAAGGCTATAAAAGAAGATCAAGCCTTCTCATTTTTTACACACACTTTTGCTCTCACAGGTGAAGAAGACTATCTTATGTTCAAACCCTCAGCTAGGGTTTTATCAGCAAAGTCCATCTTCAGCATTTTTGTACAGCTATCTTCAGCATTCCAATTTTTGGGCAGTTTTCGGCAGCCTGATATTTTTAGGCGGTTTTCAGCAGTCTAATATTTTTGCGCAGTTTTCAGCATGCTGATATTTTTGGGCAGTTTTCAGCAGTCTGATATTTTTGCGCAGTTTTCAGCAGGCTGATATTTTCGGGCAGTTTTCAGACAGTATGATATTTTCGGGCAATTTTCAGCAGTCTAATATTTTTGGGCAATTTTCAGCAGTCAATTTTCGGGCAAGAGAGAAAATCTCAGTTTTTCTGAGAAAGCCCTAAATTGGTAATTTTCTGTAATTCTAGAAATTGTGGGTAAAATTATTAGTCTGATTTTTATTAATGAATTTTACAGTTACTGTGGTCAAAATCCAAATCTAGATTTGAGGAACTTTTTGAAGAATTTCTTAAGCTATCTCATTTACGAGATGAGCTATTAATGCTTTTGGGGTTTTTGTCCTTTGAAGGTTTCCCCAGTGAAAAATATTGTGTCCATGTGTGCTGATGTGATGAATGTGTTTTTACTGCACTGCTGATCTATTTATGTTTATCTGCAAATTTTTAAAGTTTATGCTAATGCTGAAAATTCAACAGAAAATCCCATCTGTCATTGGCTCAACAAAAGGCCAACCAAGAGATTCAAACAAGGAGACAATTATCTTTTTTTGGCATCTCTAGAGTAGGCCAACCCCTACAGTTTAGTTCTTAATTATTCGTCTGTCACTTAACTGTAGGGGTATAGCCCCACAAAAAAGCAATCCCTTAAAACGCTTGTGGAGACTCAAAATCCTAATATTCTTCTTCATCGGGAGTCTATGGGTAAGCGCAATCGATTGTGTTATAAGCTTGGCAAACTCCTCTCTAGATTGGATTTTAATTTTTTACATGCAAAAAAAGTAAATTTTAGGTCTAATATCGAGATGGAATACTAAGAAAATCGAATGCATTAATTCATGGGCTTTTGACTCGGGACTATGTATGACGGTATTTACAAGTGAGTTGGACTTGGAATTTACAGTAGTCAACATATATGGTCCTTAATTTGATAGAGTACCATTATGGGAGAGACTCTTCAAGTCTACCCTCTTGAACCATCCACTGGTTGTGGGTGGGGATTTGAATTTGCTTTAGGGAAGTCAAAAACTTGGGGGAAACTTTGTTGCTATGGGCCCTTTTATTGATTTCTTTATCAATCTTAGAGGAAAGTAGGATAATTGATATACAACCGATTAAATTGAGACCAACATGGAGGGGCATGAGAGTCAAAGATGGAAGAATCTCAAAGAGACTAGACAGATTTCTTGTCTCTGAAGGTTTTATGAATGACTCCATGAGACAAAAGCAGTGGATAGAATCAAGAGGGGAGTCTGATCACTTCTCGCTCCTCTTAGAAATTTACATAGAGGGTGAGAAGGACCTTAGCCCCTTCAAATGTAACTCGGGATGGATGGAAAATGAGTCCTTTATCAATATGATAAAGCAACATTGGAGACCATATGACGCTAGTAGGAGAGAATCTCCTGCAATTCCATTTGCATCCAACCTCAGAAAAGTAAAGCAGGCCTCCGTAATGTTGGCTCATGGAAGTAGAGAGGGTCTTAAAGGGCCTATACTTGCAGGATTTGGTGAGGTTTTCATGTGAAGACCATAAAAAGGAAGCCAATTCTCTTGAAAAAAAGGAAGCCAATTCTCTTGAAAAAAAGGAAAATGAAACTGTTAAGTGAAAAAGAAGCAAATTTGAGACTCGAGACTCAAGGTTTACCCAATAGGGCCATGTCAAACCAATCCACTCTCCTATGGACATTATCTAGAAGGCACTCAATGTTGGCATCTACAGTATTGATTCTGGTGATGAATGGAGCTATCTTCCCAACTCTATGCAGTGGCAACATCTTTATTGACGATGTGTTCTTTAATAGCTCTCCTTCACTTTATAGGCTTATCTCCTTTTGGATAACCTAACTCTACACCTATGCCAATGTCATTTCACGTCCAATTATTCTTGTGCTTATTCTTCACTTCATTTCATCTCACCTTAGGGGGTCCCTTGCACTCTCTGGTTTATCTAGGCTACTATCGATGGTTGTGACCACTAGTACCTCTGACCTATTTTGATAATTGGGGGACATTAATATAAATCTCAATTTCTTCACAAGGACTAGTGCTCCCCTTGGGGATACACAATGCCTAATATAATCTTGATCAAGCAATCCCTGTAATTACATTTTCAACTTCAGTAGTTGTGTCTGATGTGCATAAATGAGACCTCTACAACACCAAAACCTATGCATTGACTATCCCCTAAAATTATGCATAATCCCAAGAACCTACACATCAACTTAGACTCTTAGACATGAATAAGGCTTCAACTTAGACTCTTATACATGAATAAGACTTCAGTACATTAACATCACTGCAGTAAAAATAATGAATGAATATCTCCATATAAAGAAATTCCTTTAGATAGGATTTTCTAAATTAATGTGATGTGCATCAACAATGTACTCGGTGTTGATTTTTCTGAGCAGCATCGAGAGCCATTCTCTTAGGAGAATGGAGACACCTGGTTCGGGACCAGGGTGTGGACTCAACCTAGAGTTGAGTGACCATTCTATTGAATGGGGATATCTAGTCTGGGACCACGATATGGAACTAGTCCAGCACTGGGGGACTCAACCTTGAGTTGAGTGATCATTTTGTTGAATGATGACATCTGGTCCGGGACCAGGATGTGGAACCAGTCTAGCACTAGGGACTTAGCCTAGAGCTGAGTGGCCATTCTTCTGAATGGAGGCACCTGGTCAGTTACTAGAAATTTACCTAGTCTGGGCCTAGGGACTCAGCCCGGGGCTGAGGGCCATTCTCCGAGAGAATGGAGGCGCTTGGTTTGTTACCAAGTATTTGACCTAGTGTCAAATTATGCAGCTTGTGGCTGAAGCACCTGGTCTATTACCAGGAGACACTATAAGCCCTAGACATGGTCTAGGCATGTGTGACACTCTGACCCTCGATCAGTGGGCATTGCGATCTTCTCCAAGGCTTAGCTACCCTTAGTTAAGACACCTTAGTACCTGATCTTGGTGTCACATAGAGTGTGAGATAAAAGCAATAGTAATTATCTCCGTTTATGATGATGTACTTTGAGTGGGGGTGAAAGACCACCTTGACCACAGGGCACTTGAAGAAGGCTAAAGCAAAAGTCAAAAATACATAAGGACCCTTAGTACCACTAAGGGGTCAAAGTGAAAGTGCAAAAAGACCTTTAGTACCACGAAAGGCAAAAGTCAAAATTAGAAAAGAATAAAATAATAATATTTTGTTCTTTCTAATTTTGGTTCACTTACAGGTGACTCAAAGGATATAAAAGAAGATCAATCCATTTCATTATTACACACACACTTGCTCTCACAGGTACAACGCTACTCCAACTAAAGATATTATAGGTGATTAAAGAAAAGAAAGTTTGATGTGATGCCCTAGCATGGATGAGTCTAGCTAGGGCATTCACACTTGTTTTCTACAGACTCTAAGCTAGGGTTTCAGCAGCTGCAAGTTCTTATCAGTTTTGTGAACTAGGGATTTTACCCTAACTTTCTTATTCATCTTTGGGCAGCCATTTACCTTCACTGGCAGATTCCACAGTACTTCCGGGCAGCTGCTAAAATCTCATGGGCAGCCTGATTCTCTTTGGGCTGCCCCTCTCTTCTTCCGGGCAGCGTTCGGCCCTCCTCCTGCACCCTCAGGCAGCCTATTGCAGGCATACTCGTGAGGATTTTGGCCTACAGCCAACCCTCGGTAGCCTACAGACAGACCCAAGAGGGCTGCCGTGGCCACACAGACCTCCGGGCAGCCTATTGGCATACCCATGACGGTCTTGCAGCAACCCGCAGGCCTGTTAAGGCTGCCGGGTCTGTGCAGACCTCCGAGAATCCTACAGGCCAGCCCTAAAAGACCTCGGCTAGGTCAGTCTGCCCTCCAGGCAGCAGTATAGCAGCAGAGCAGAGCAGACGGGCAGAGCAGCGCAGCAGGGCAGCAGACGAGCAGGAGAGAGAAACAGTTCCGGGCAGGATTTTTACAGATCCGGGCAGAGGAAGAAAAACAGATCCAGGCAGGGTCTGAACAGTTTGGGCAGGAGAGAGAAGATTAGGGCAAGCAGCCCTAATTTTTGTAAAAAGCCAATTTGGCATTTTTGTGGAAAAATTGATCTTCTGTGTAATTGTGGTACAACCCAATTAGGGTTTGTGGATTTTTTGGAAAAACTCAGTCATCTCATTTACGAGATGAATTACTAATGCTTTGGGGGTTTTTGTCCTTTAAAGGTTTCCCCAGTGAAAAATCATGTATTCAATGTGTTGATGTATTGATGTTGTTTACTGCACTTGTCATTTGTTTATGTTAGTCTGCAAATTTTAAAAGTATTCATGCTAATGCTAAAAATTCAACACTCGGCACATCTTTGTCAGCTGTTACTGTTGTAGGGCTTACCTGGTGCCCTCCTGGTCCTCGCCCTATTTTTACCTGCTTCATTCTCTTGTGCTTCATTGTATTTTTTGTACAGCAATCTTTTTACATCATGTGTATACTTTCCAGTACACATTGGTCCTCGTACATTTTGCAGTCCCCCTGACTGTCTAAAATTTCGAAAACAAATCAATTCATTCCTGTTTTCCCTAATTGATTTATTTTCACTCCCCCAAAGTACCCCAAACCAAACCAAGGAAAAAGCCAATCTAGAATCTGCAGTATAT
Organism: Pseudotsuga menziesii; assembly: GCA_001517045.1. Taxonomy (NCBI): domain Eukaryota; kingdom Viridiplantae; phylum Streptophyta; class Pinopsida; order Pinales; family Pinaceae; genus Pseudotsuga; species Pseudotsuga menziesii. The sequence goes on from LPNX011210472.1 coordinate 404,596, forward strand.
ATTTCAAACCATGAAGGACCATTAAATCTAGCATATCCACATAAAGATGTACAGCAGGCTTGATTATGTTAATAGGTAATATGAAACAATTATAAATCAAGAACATAAAAAAGACTAGATATATGCCATGATATTATTAGCAGAGCACACTCTTCCACATGCAAACATAGGCTTTTCATTTCCAATTATTTCAAGAAGGAATAACAGAACCTTGTAGAGACACAGTATCTGCTTCTACATTTGTCTCCATTATCTCAGCTTCCTTCTCAAGATTCTCTTCTTCCTCTTCATCATAATTGTCTTCATCTAAAATAGGAGCTCCAAGATTTGAGGGCCCAGCCAATGCAGCTTCAGCATAATAGCATTCATCTTTTGAGAGTCCAGCATCTTCCTCTGAACCAACCTGTACCTCAGGCCCTTCATACTGCTCCTCAATATCCTCATAATCCACAGCATTGTCAGCTTTCTGATCATAATCTACAAATAAGAAAAAAAACACAGAATGTGCTTCAGTGAAGAAAGTTAGTGTTCTAATAGATCACCTTGATTCTTGTCCATTTAATAGGTCAATGCACCCATTCCTTAATTCATTAATGCAAAGCAAAAGTAAGAATCGTGCAAATATAACTGACAAGAAAAACTGATAAACAATCAAATACGAGAAGTTTCAAGTAATGTTCTCATAAAACTGTTTGTGCTTGTCTAGTACTTTGGTAGCAAAGAATCCTTTCTCAAATGCATTGACAAAAGGTAGAGAAGTGACAAAATCTCCAGTTTCAATGCATGTGTATTCCTGTTGGGCATTGGCCAAATATAATTGTTAATTTAACCATTTTAAGGACTAAATATCAGATTGTAATGCATTAATTCATACAATTCAAAGAAAACTGCAGCTGGAAAGCTGCCCACTTAACATCACTTAGCATGCTTAGAAATGTGTTATAATCCTGCTTTTCTCTTCAAAACTAAAAGCAAGAAAGTATATAATATGGACATTATAGTGAGGCCCAATATGTCATATCCAAGTAGTGATAACTGCCCTTCTTAACTGAGTTTTCTTTCACTTTGTTTTAGTACTTGCTAATTTAATGACTTGTGGTTGCTTGCATGGGTTTGCATGGTGGTTTATTAACTCAACGAATAATTGTATGCCAAAATTAAAATCATGAATTCAATGATATAAAGTGTATGAACCCCGGTAGAAAATATAAAGTTACTTATTCAAATTTGGTACTAGAAATAACTTCAAATCAGTCAACACTCATCATGTATCAGAAGTGGGATATTAATGACCTTAAACAGTGGTAATTGTGCACTGTAGGTGACTGTAGCAGCTTGTAAATAAAATGCAAATTGTATATATATTTTCATGAAAGAATGCTGCCTGAGATCAGCATCCAACTGGAAGAGGTATGCCTAGATGAACAACTCACACCCAACTTAGTGAATGCAGGCTCTAATGATGATCACGCCCTCTTGAGATATGGATCGGACCTCCCACTAATTAGATTGTTGTTGTAATGGTGTGTGGCTGCCAAACAAATGCCACTTTATCAAAACAGAGATCGCTGCCTCCCTTCAAGATCACACCTTTTCCCTTCACCCAATTAATGTATGATCCCTCCTCTACTGATGATTACGACCATGCAAAATGGCACGCTGCCTGGAGGGTGGATCGCTGCTCTCACTTCTAAATGTCAGCCTTATTATCATATGCATGATCCCTCATAAGAGTTTGCTGCTCCTCTTAAAGAAATCGCTGCTCAAATTATTGAATCTGACTCTTATAAATTACCAGGCGCCTTTATTATCATATCCTTCCCTTACTATGGTGTCACGACTTTTCCACACTGGCAAAGGATAGATCCCCGTCCTCAATGAACTCCATGCAGCAGTAGTGAGTGAATTCGTTGCTCCTCCAATGAATTAATGCGCCCTCCCTGTACTCAGCCTTCCAAGGGTGAGCCCTCACTGCCCAATCTTCTCAAAATCAAACCACAGCTGGTATGAAACTCGAACTCTGAACTCAAAACTCAACAAAATCTATCAATCTTGAAGCACGGTGATAGATCTGGGTAATCTATCCTCAGATTCAGCTAGGATGGATAGATTTTGCCATCGAAACCGAAGTCGTTAAGGGTTTCTGCCCTAACACCAAGAAGCTCTCAGAGCTCTCAACTCAATTCTAAATAATGAATAATAACAATGGATGACCTGAGAAGTCAATTGGCTTCCTTTTATTATTTTTTGACCTGTGCATGCAACTTTAATGACGCATGCCGCGTGCATTTTGAATTAGGCCTCGCATGTCACGTATGTCACTTGCTCCTACTTAAGTGGTCCTCTTTATCTACTAATGACTTAATATCACTGCTAATGGTGTGCTTTTATCACATGTGGCCTCAGTCATTAGTTAATTCCCCAGCTCGTCACAAACAGAACATTACACAATAATGCCCAATTGTTCAACACTAGTGTTTATATGACAGGTAAAAATCCTTGGTGTCTATAAAACACTAAGAATGTTTCCAATCAAGCCAAACAGGATACTTTACTTTCAACAACTAATTGTCAAATGATAAATACAACAATCTGGCAAGCCTTGTGTCCCTCAAATGGGATCAAAAGCCCAAGCAAGTTCCATCTTGCTCCTATAGATGCCACACATCTTATGGGTTTGGTATGTAAAACAAATTCTTGCACTCATTGTCAAAAAGCAAAGAAAGTCCTTTGTCTCCACAATTGAAACGTTCCCATTTCCATATTACTCTCACCCCAACACAGACATGACTTTCGAAGTAACTTTACCTTTTTCCTCCATCACAATCTAGTACCTAGGGCCAAAAAGTCCATGTTTTTGGGTTTGATATATGTAAATGTGATGAACACGAATATATATATTATAGATATCAATAAATAATAAATAATAGTAAAAACTAACAGGATAGCTTTCATGGGGGGATGAATTTGCATTAATATGAATCATGTATAAATACAATGTTGAGTAATCTTTAGCTTTCATCTTGCAAGAGGTCCTTTGGACTCCACAATGTCTCTTTAGTGTATTTTAGGTAAATATAATATATTCCATAATCTAATATGCACAATAACCCAATATTTACAATATAAAATAATCCTTAAGGATTAGGTATCTAACATTCCCCCCTTAACCCAAAGGGGTGTTTGTGAATCCAAGCATCTTTTTGAACTTTTCAAGCTTTTCTCTTCCAAGCACTTTGGTGAAAATGTTTGCAGTCTACACACTTGTGGTGTAGACTGATCTTGAGGTGTGAAGGCTAGCATTCTGTCATTGTAATTCCTCAATGAGCCATTTTCCCAGGACGAGAACCCAAGATTGCCTTCCATATTGTTTGAGTAACCAAATACATGTAAAAACCATGATCAATGGATACTTTAGCCAAATTTATGCCCTAAATGTGCTTCCTCCACGGACACATCATCTCATTCCATTCCATGATCTCCTTGATAATTCAGCTACACTATCAATGCCACAGTTGTCTCCTACACCATTTCCCCCTGAACATCCTTGTCCTTTACTAAACCAATGGAGACAATTGGGTGACTGGCAGTAGCTTGGGAACTACAAGCAAGCCCCGAAATAATCTTATAGTGCATTTTTGAGTCGCCTGCACGCTTGTCATATTTCAAATTTTGCTCTTGTAGATTTGCTTCCATCTCCCCTTGTTTATTCTCTTATTTTTCCATATGGATGTTGAGATACTCTATGGGCCTCATCCCTTCAATTGTTCAATCATTTTTCTAAGGATTTTTTAGACTTCAGCATTTCCTTCTCCTTCATTTGGGTCGGAATTGGAAGGATGAGCTATACTAGGGAACTGGGCGAAAGGGGCAAATCCATTTCCTACATCAGAGGCCAAATGTAAACCAGAAATAAACCAAGGCTTTCCCTAAAAAAAACTTAGAGAGGTTTTGTTCAACCTCAAAAAAAATAAAACCACTCCATTACTAAATTCTAGAATGCCTCTCTTGTTGTTCTAGTAACTGCGTGAGGCATCACCTCACAAGTCAACCCAAGAAAGGGAATAATAAAGTGTAATTTATTATTTCACTATAACAAGTCGGGCCCATTTAAGCAGTCATGTCGGCCCAACATAAAATTAGATTTTCCAGCATCATAATGTATAAATAGAAGGGTGCCTCACCTTATTTGAAAACATAGCAACAAGCAAGTTCGCTCTAGCTAAGAGAGGTTTGCTACTGCAGCTAGGAGACTGATTTTTGGGGTTCTCCACATTGGAGAAGTTTCTCTCTTGTTTTCTTGGGGTTGTGCTACTACTATTTAGATGTACATCAATCTCTATTGGAAGGTGTGAGCTTGAGGGAGACAAATATCTTTGTCTATCGTTGGGAGATGGTTGTTCTTATCATGATGGTTAAACGAGCTCCACATTGATTTTGTTTATGTGCTTTGTCATTCTTTTAGCGATCCTGGTTATCTTGCTATCAAAATATAACATGGTATCAAAGCAGTGTTAAAAGAAGCCATTGCCGAAAACTAGGACTTCATGTTTTGGTGTTTGCAACCTCAGATCATCCTAAAAGGAGCATAGAGCAACTCGCCCTTAGAGGGAGCAGCTTTCTATGGAGGCCAATTTTGGATTGGTGAAGTTTCAATTTTTGACCTAATACTTACTGCCAGGTCAAGAAATAGGGCTTACACATTCCTATTGTGTTGTCCCCAGTTTTGACACAACTTTACCTTACTCCAACTCGCCTCAATAGGGCGCATCTACCTGTGGACTTAGATTTACAAGTCTCCATACTTCAAAGATTAGCCTAGCTCCTACTAGGGTTTCAGGTTCAGTGTTGAAGTCAAGATGATTGGCATGAAAGTTGTAGATAGACTTGATGGGACTTCCAATTTCAACTCATGGAAGTCTAGGATTCTTCATATCTTGGAAGAAAATGATCTTTTGAAGTTCATGAATGAGAATGTTCCAAAACCAGAAGAGGAAGTCGGGAAGGCACAGTGGGGAAAGAATGATGCTAGGGCAAGGAGAAACCTAGTAGATTCAGTAAAAGACTATTTGGTTCCTCAAATCTCTCAGAAGACGACTGCAAGGAAGATGTTTAGAGCCTTGAGGAAGCATTCAAAATAGCTATATCAACCATGCTCTTGCCTTGCGGAATCAACTATAAATCTCAAGATGACAAGATCAGAATCGGTTTCCTCCTACTTTATGAGGATCTCAGAGTTGAAAAATCAGTTAAGCACAATTGGAGATCGACTTAATGATAAAGAACTTGCCATGAACACTCTTAATGGTATCCCTCCATCTTGGGAATCATTCATTCAGAGTCTTGTTGGGAAACCTAAGTTGCCTAAATTTGACCGTACCTAGGCAGTTTGCATACAAGAAAAGAGAAGACTTGCAGCAAGCGAAAGGATACATAGCACACATCATGAAGAAAGTCAAGCCCTTACATCTCATGTCAGGAAAGGAAAAGGTAAGAGAAGAAAGTTTCATGGCAAGAAAGACAAAGTTGGAAGATCAAGACCTACTCCAAATCAAAAGAAAAAGAAGGATCTTTCACGAATCCAATGCTACAAATGCAATAAATATGGACACTATGTCAGAGAGTGTCATGATTTAAAGAAAAGGAATCATGAAGCCTCAACTTTAGATGTTGATGAAGACGCCTCTACAAGAAGCCAAAGAACAAGGGTCATATGGAGTTCTTTTCTAGTACTCCTCATGTTGAAGTGATGATATAAAGATCCAGGCGATCATGGACTCTCATGATTTCTACAAGGAGGCAATGGTAGCCCACCCACAAAACAATAAAAGATGAGTATTTGATTTTATTGCTCCTGTAGACTAGATCTAGTTGTTTTCGGATATGTTTTATGCATATCTATATTCCTAGATATAGGAAGTTTGTTGAGCATGTGATATAGTTCTTTTATTGATGAACAGTAGGCTCATGTAGAGTATTTATACATTATTGTTAGCTCGTAATGCTGCACAACATCCCATGAACCCATCTAGGATGACATCTCCTTCTAGCATGCTTAGAGTAGTGCACACTCTTGATGGTATGTTATAATGGAGATAGCTAACATCCAAACATGTAATATCCCAACTGATATTCTATTGTGTTTTGATAATATGTTTGTGGGTTTGGTGCATCAATAGTGCTAGAAAGACTTTCAGTGAGAGAAATAATAGGAAAAAGACTTTCAGTGAGAGAAGGTACACATACCAATAATAATAGTGTTGATAGTCCGTCAATATATAGGAGGCACGCAAGCAAGATAGAGAAGATATATTGTTGCTCTCCAGCAGTTGATGCCCAACTGAGGAAACGTCCCTCTTTTGTTTTGTTCTTCACATTACTAAGGAAATGCCCCACTGCACATGCTGCTGCCGGTCTAGAAATCAAACTCAATAATAATAATCATGGATGATCTTTTTGGTTCAACTACCCTTCTTATATAGCTTTAGTATGTTCTTTTAGGGTTTGCATGTCACTTTTAGGGTTTGCACTTTACTTTTTGCATGCATGCAATTCTAATTGCTTGTTGACTTTTTGCATGCATGCAATTCTAATGGCTTGTTAACCCCAATGGCCTTCTTTACTATACTAATGACTTAATAATACTGAATTGATGTTCCTTTCTACTCCTAGTGATATTAGTCCTCAGTTATTCCATTTTCTTTAATACTCGCTCGAACCTATGGAAATAAAATAGGTTAAGGGTGTCTCTGGTGATTTAATAAAAAGAGGACATTACAAGACAGTAACCATGTGTACGTTGCACTGAAGCATTGGCTAAGATGCCTACGTACCTGTATGAACTATTGTCATTGCATTAGATGAATTGAATTATGCAATGGCACTAACCATCTGACAAGATTTGACTTGTAGGGAAAATATGATATGGCCTACAAGAAATGGATGATGAGACTTGTTCTGAAGGACAAGTGATCCCATTGATATTCAGAAAGAACAAATGGATCAAAAGTAGGCATCTTCTAGAGCATGACTCTCAGCCTACGAAGAAGGATGATTTCTGGTCGAAACGATTAAATAGAAGTCATGGTTGTTCAACAGTAACAGCAAACAAATGAGGACCGAATACATCCAGGTATATGTGGATACATGACCCACATGCCTAGATGATCTTATATAGAGATTGGCAAGAGGGAGCAGAAGGCTCCAATGGATGACAGTCTCTCTACTACAAATGTTTGTTTCTTCGATGATTATGGAAAGCACTTACTTTCCGGCTAGAGTCATGGCAGATGGATCCTGGAGGACGAGAGTTACTCAATCGATTTCTGAGACAAAGGGAGTTAGTGCATGAGATAATGATCTTGGCCTTTTGCATCACTTATGGATAGTGTGGCAAAAACCTGATAAAGTCTTCCTAAGTTAAGGAAGAGCACAATTGAGATCCAGTGCAGATCTAGTATGATGACTATGAGTACATGACTACACTAATGGCAATGTTGTGTTGATCCATACAGACAGTTGAAGAAACCTTGATGTACCTGGTTGTCACCAAGATGGATACTTACATCTTACATATGGACAGCTCCAGAAGGGAGCAAGATGCTAAGCTACAGAGGGATCAAGATGCTCAGCTTCAGAGGGAGCAGGATGCTCAAATACAGAGGGAGCAGAACGCCCCAGCACAGAGGGAGGACTCCTGGACACCCTAAGATGGGGTGTGGAGACTAGTCCCTTAATATTCTCTCTCACATACAAGTACATGAATTCAGTGACATGATTTGTTATTATGTATTTGCATTTCATATCTAGAATGGAGCAGGACAGAAATGTCTGCCCCAATATATTTGATGCCTCTATTAGCTAACATGGGTGCAGAACTATAGTTTCTCAAAGGACTTTATAAGCAGCATTCTCCCAATCACTCCGTGAGGAATGAGATCCATCAAACATCCTAAAAAAGGATGGAGAGGTTGGCGCACACAAGTACCTGTATAACACTAGATGGGACCATACTCTACTCCCTGAAACTCTGTAATGGAGTGGGGAGATTAGTTCCATGATTATATCAGCCGATGAAAGGGAAGGATGAGTTATGTGTGAACTCTTTGTCCTATGTGAACACCTATGAATAGTGACAATGATTATGTGTGAACATCTGAGTTCTAGGTGAACACATAAGGACAATGATTTCATGTGAACAGGGGCAATGATTCTGTGTGAACACCTGTGAACGGTGACAATGATTCTGTGTGAACATGTGAGTTCTAGGTAAAATCTTATAGACATAAATTTTATGTTGATACCTGTGAACTATGACGATGATTATGTGTGAACACCTGAGCTCTAGGTGAATATTTGTGGGCAAGAATTCTATGTGAACACTTGTAAACTATGACGGTGATTCTGCCTATGGACAATGACCATGAAAACCTATGGACAATGACCATGAAAACCTATGGGCAATGACCATGAAAACCTATGGACAATGGTGGTGATTCTGTGTGAACTCCTGAGTCATGTATAAACACCTATGGACAATGACAATGATTCTATGTGAACTCCTGAGACCTAAGTGAACACTTGTGGATGGTGATTCTGTGTGAACACCTGAGTTCTATGTGAGTGCTTGTGAACGATGATTCTGTGTGAACACCTATGGACGGTGATGGTGACTCTCTGTGAACTCCTAAGTCCTACACTTGTGGATGGTGATTCTGTGTGAACACCTGAGCTCTGTATGAAATCTAGATGATTCTGTGTGAACATCCTGTCCTATGTGGACGATGGTTCTGTGTGAACCGACATGTGTTCTGATTGAACTCCGGATGATTCTGTGTGAACATCTTGTCTTGTGTGGACTATGGTTCTGTGTGAACCAACATGAGTTCCGTGTGAACTCTAAATGATTCTATGTGAACATCCTGTCCTGCGTGGATTGAGGTTCTGTGTGAACCAATTAAGTTGAGTCGTTACATATGGACTCCCCGATGTACTAGGCCGAGTCGTTAAAAAATGGACTCCCCGACGTACTGGGTCGAGTCGTTATATATGGACTCCTCGATGGAATGAATTGGGTTGTTACATATGGACTCCTCGATGAACTAGGTCAAGTCGTTACAAATGGACTCCTAAATGGATGGAGTTGATGGAAGGGTTAGTGCCTAACAACCCTTGTAGATGAGATACTCGTCATTGGGTTGGTTCCTAGCAACCTTTGTGGTTGGAAGATTTATGGGTTGTAGCCCATACGAACACGATGAAAGTCTCACATAAGTTATAGCCCTTGTGAGCCTTCATATGATTGCAATCCTTGTGGATGTTCTGAGGTGTTAGCCCATGTGATCACCATAAGGTTAAAGCCTGTGATGTGATGACGACTTACTAGTGGTGATAGTCCTAGTGAGCTCTTTGGGTTTTGCTAAGGCACGTCGAGTATACGCATGTTCCCCAACAAACTAGGTTGAGCTTAAGCATGTTGATTCGGTCCATGTTCCCTGACAAACTGGGTTGAGTTGACACACGAAGATTGAATCGTAGACGCTTCTCGAAAAACTGAGATTGTGTCAAAAAACCTTCCTTATGATATAGAGATGATTGAGATAATCGTGATGTATTGATAATATCCAAATGTGTTCTCGTATGATGATGCCTCCCTGGCTAAGAGGGAGTGTTGTTGTAGTAGCTGCGTGAGGCATCACCTCACAAGTCGGCCCAAGAAAGGAAAAATAAAATCAAATTTATTATTTCACTATAACAAGTCGGCCCAGTTAAGCAGTCAAGTCAGCCCCAACTTAAAATTAGATTTTTCCAGCATCATAATGTATAAATAGAAGGGCGCCTCGCCTCATTTGAAAACACAACAACAAGCAAGTTCGCTATACCTAAGAGAGGTTCGTTATTGAAACTAAGAGCCTGATTTTTATGGTTCTCCACTTTGGAGAAGTTTCTCTCTTGTTTTCTTGGGGTTATGCTACTACTATATGGATGTACATTGATCTCTATTGGAAGGTGTGAGCTCGGGGGAGACAAATATCTTTGTCTATGGTTGGGAGATGATCGTTCTTATCATTGTGGTTAAACGAGCTCCACATTGATTTTGTTTATGTACTTTGTCATTCTTTTAGTGATCCTGATTATCCTGTTATCAAAAGCTCACATCTCTAAATCCAATGCAACAACAAGACAAGAAAAAGCCATTCAAACTTAGCTCTATTGTTGGGTCTATTGTCTCCATGACAGCACACCACCAAAACTCGAACAAGAGGTCCCTTAGAAGCTCTGCCCATTTTACCTCTAGAGTTTCCTCCCATAATCATATCCACCAAAACATGAAATATCCCACCTCTGCAAGCAAGTTTGAGTACATGGTCCATAAATATCGTCATTCTGGAGTCTAAAAACCAAAGAGAAAGCGAACATAAGGCATGGGGGAGAGTTAAGTCTCCCTTACACGAATTAAGAACGCTGAGAAGACTTGCATGGTAGTTGAATTTCACACTATGACAAGTGTTTCGCTCTCTTCCTATTCCCTGAATGGAAATGATAAAATAGGTCAATACCTTAGCAAAGATTATCATATCAAATTAGGGGAGCCAATACTTCTCGAGGGGGCGCCCATTTTTTACCAAGACCACCTTATCCAAATAAATAGCTTTGTTTGCCTCGCAATTTGTTAATCCCTTAGTTATTCTTCAAACATGAAAAAACTTGAAATTGTCCAATGCATCCAAGTTCCGAGATATTCTTTGAAAGGTTCTAAATAGGAGATTTCCGTCCCTGCGCTTCCTTTTCATGACCTAACTGATGATGAAGGAGTCACCAAAAAACATGACATTCTCCACATTGTGTACCCAAAATAGGGTTGTTTATAAGACCAACATAGATACATCTTAAATACGGATCTACAAAGCACCAAGGGGGATCAAATTTCTTGGGGTATAAATTTTTCGATTAATGTGTAATAAATTTAAGATGGAAAATTTACCCCTCAAGATATTTAATCCCTTCGATGATTGGTAGATTTGGATTTAAGATGGATCTATGTTGGTTTTAATTTTTTTATAGCTTTTGTAAAATTTTAATTTAAGATGGATAATAGGGAATACATGTTATTGTTTTGATATTTGGGTTATAGTTGCCACATTAGAATTACGCACATGTTTTTGTTTAAGCCAACATCTAATTTTTTATTTTGGTAATGTTAGAGCATCTTCCCCACACTAGGTTGTAGAGCACCTTGCTACCCTCAATGCAAACAAAGCATATATTTCAACTTGATTGTCCATTGTTGTTACTAATCCCCATGAATAGTTGACTTCTATATTTCCTTCGGGGCTTAAGAGAACCCCCCTTGCACCTACCACCCATTCCCAAGTACCCATCCTAAAAGTAAAGAATTAAAGTAATTTTATTTTCATATCAATATCAAACATGTGCCCATTAACACATCACACCTAAAACTAGGGGAGTAATTTAGATGTCAAATCCAAAGATATATAACTGATTGCATGTAATTCCAAGATTATACAGTAGAAAGTGACCACATGGCACTCTCAAGCAAATTTGGACTCTACTTAAGGGAGATCCTTTTCCATGTGTAATCATCCACAGTTGAAAATACAATCCCTGCATATTATATAGAGAAATGGTTCACAAACATTGTGAAAAGTCTAAATGATCTTTTTTCTTACATTGCTCCATCTTTGTAATATACCAAACCAACATAATATGATGTTGCATAGGGCTTATTGTGGTATTGGTTGCTTCTTTAGGAGTATGACACACACAACTTATAGATAATAGGTTTGCATGATTAATAATGATGTTGCATGTTGTTGCATGCTAAGTCACCAGGTTCGCCGACTTTTTGCTTTGAAAATCAAAAATCAACAAATTTTTAAAACAACCGAATTAATTCAATCAAGTTCATTGAATTTAATCTTGATTCTGATTTATTTGGTTTGGAGAATGTTAACGCGAATGAAATCAGCTCAAATTCGGGAGATTTTTTGAACATAAGCAAAAAAATTGTTTTGAAAATTGTGTTTCCCCCTTTCGCGGCCTGTGGGTAACCCTAGTCCCCATCAAAAGAAAGTCTTCCCACGAAGCCACCATCCACTCTCCTTTGTCCATTGCTGATTTCTCTATGTACACGAGTGACGCACTAAGTCCATCGATTCTAAAACTTTAAACATCGTGAGTGAAGTCTCGGTCTGTGAGTAGCATTCCACACCAGAGGGTTGATGCTAGCAACTAATGGTTGTTGTTGTGAACTTGAAACTTGAGGGCGGAGTGGATTTGTGGGTTAATAGTCAAATGGTACATGTAAAATTACATAAAATTTAGATATCCGAAACTTGCATGGGAAAGTTAAGTTATTTATATATTAATATAAATGTAGATATTATAAAATTATATATAAATAATAATATATATTTAATATTTTTATCAAAAGGTATTTTATATAACTAAAAGTTTATATTATTAAAAATAAATTTTGGGTAAATAATTTAATATATATATATATATTCAAATTTAATGACAAATTTTATCAAAAAAAAAAAAATCGATGATTTTTTTTTGAATTTCATTCATGTTGAATTCGAGTACGAACTTGAACCAGGTGACTTAGTTTGCATGTCACTGAGAAACAATATAATTCAGATCTACAATGTAAATATGATCAAAATCAAAGCACGAACATACCAATGACATGTACGGGAATAGGCCAAACTCATAAAGCAGACATGCAGACCATGCATCAACTCAAGGTCAACAAGGTTGTAGTAGCTCCTTGGATCAATTCGCCCATGCAAAGCTCATGCCCTCCTCTTGTGCCAAATCAAGAGAAATAGCTCCAAATATGCTAGAATGGATCGCAAGAATCAGCAATAAGATCAATAACAATTCACCCAGTGAGAGAGAGGTATAATATAGTCGCACACTACTCAAATCAATGCACTCCAGATGATATAAATTGAAGGAATGTGCCCTCTATGCTGGGAGTAAGGAGAATACATCCTTCGCAAAATAATAGCGCAATATAACTTCTGTGAATTGGATCTTCAAGGTGTCAGTGCAATAAAGATAGATAATGCCTCTAGAGTCTCCAATCATACGCCCCTGACTAAATCCAGCTAATACGTCCTCTGATGATTCAATGAATGCGCCCCTCCTAATGTGTAGAATGATGCGCGCTCCAAAATTCTTCAGCTGTCTGGATGCCCTCAAATCCCTCCAAAGACCAATGAATATGATGTAGTCTTTGAAGAACACTGATAGACCTAGATGATCTATCCCTGGAATTGACTAGGGTGGATAGATTTCTCCACCGAACTCAATTGTTGGCTAAGGAACTCGCCCTCAACCCCATAACAAATCTCAACAATGAATAATAACAATCGATCCCCATAGAAGTTGATTCGCTTTCTTTTATCCTTTTTAAACTATGCATGACGCATGCAACTTAACTTATGCATGCATGCAACTTTAATGGCACATGCCGCATGTATTTTGAAGTAGGCCTCGCATATCAAGCATGTCACTTGATCCTGCTTGAGTGGTCATCTTTATCTGCTAATGACTTATTATCACTGCTAATATTGTGCTTTTATCCCATATGGCATCATTCATTAGTTATTCCCTAGCTTGTCAAAAACAGAACATTACAATCTTTGACGCATATCATTTTAGCTAGATAAGTTTATATTTGAGTTGTATTAAGAATTCAAGTTCAATTTTAGATCTAAAAACTTTTGAAGAATGTTAGTTTTGTACCTAGGGAAGTGTTCCCCTAGTGACTTTTGCCTTAGTCACTTAGAGAGGGGACATAAAGTGACCCTTGCATTAAATGATTTAAGTAAAAGAATTTAATTTGACTTTAGAGCATTAATGTCACTTTTTGATAAATTTAAGTGGGTGAGTGAAATTAATATTTTAGAAATAAAATATGAGCATTTAATTTCAGCCCTTGATCTAATCTAATCTCCACCGTTAGATTAGACTCACCCTAGGGTTTACTCAAAAAGGCAAGGTAAAGGCATTTTGCCTCACTTTTGCAGATTGAAGTGAGAAGAGAGAGCTAAGAGAGAGAAGAGAGAAAGTTTCCATTTTTCCTAAGCAAGAGGAAAATTTGCAGCACGCAAATCGAGGGAAAGGACAGCAGCAAAGAGGGCACGAAAATCGAGGAGAAGACAACAGCATTTATTGCTGGTCCGTACAATATGGTTTTCGAGGCAGCGGACACGTTTTTCGAAGAAGATTTTTGGGCACGATTTTCGAGAAAAAATTCTTGGGCACGGATTTCGAGGTCCTTATAGTCAGTCTGTACGGTACGGTCAGTACAGTTCGTACAGCGGCACAGAAATCGAGGCAGAAAACAAAGAAGAAGAAAAAACTGAGTTTGATTTTTTCTTGTTTGGCACAAAAAACGAGGCAAAAATTCTCTTCCGGGTTAAGATAAGTCGGTCTGAAAATTTCTGAGTTTTGCTATAAATTTCCCTATAATAAAATCTCTCTCTCTCTGACTGGTTTTCCCCTTGTGGGTTTTTCCAGGGCCATTGACAAAAAATCCTAGAGTTCTATGTGATTAAATGGCGTGCTGATTTTTATTTACTGTCACTGAAAAAGATTAGTTACAGCAGTGTTTAAGTCCAAAAATTTTTGTTTATTTCCAGCACTTTATTTTTCTGAGAATGTCATAAACAGAGATATAATTTCTACTTAAAACCGGTGGCTGAAAACTAGTGAAAGTGGTGGTGAGGAGGGATGTGAAGTTTGAGGAGGAGCGAGCCTTCAGGAGGTCGAGAGAGTCAGAGCAAGGAGAGCTGCAAGTCTCTGCACCTCAGGTTGTGGCATAGGTTCCATCTACGCAACAGACAGGATCATAGGGTTCCAAGGTTACAAGACCACAGAGTGTTGGCACAGGTTCACCAGGTTCAGTGGTTAGGCCAACAGGGTCTTCGAGGACAGGTGATGGGTCTACTATTACAGGTACACCTTACAGGGGATCGGGATTAGGATCGAGATCAGGATTACAGGGTACACCTGGTGTTTGCACACCAGCTTCAGGTTCACAGGTGACTCGGGCTTCTAGCTCTGGTAGTTCTTCAGATGAGGACAGGCCAGTGTGGGAAGGACGTTCAAGGGAAGCCTAAGTGGCTTCAGGAGACCTTAAATGATGCGTTAAAGGCTGGGACACCCAGTGACAAGGTGAGAGCCATCAAGATGCCTGACAGATTGGGCATGGTGTTGGTGGCTTGTACACGAGATTCTGAGCCTTCTACTTTTGAGGAGGCCTCCCTGCATTCGGTATGGACAGATGCCATGATGGATGAGTACCATTCCATCATGAAGAATGATATATGGGAGACTATTCCTAGACCAGAGGGGGAGTCAGTGGTGACTTCTCATTGGGTTTACAAGCTAAAGCATGCGGCAGATGGGAGTGTGGAGAAGTACAAAGACAGGTTTGTAGCGCGGGGGTTTTCATAGGTTGAGGGCATTGATTATGATGAAACTTTTGCACCGGTTGCTCGATATACTTCTATCAGGAGCTTGATCTCCATTGCAACGAAAATGGGTTGGAAGATCCATCAAATGAATGTGAAGACCGCATTTCTCAATGGGATCATACAGGAGGAGATTTACATTGAGCAGCCTCAGGGCTTTGAGATACATGACAGAGAGACACATGTATGCAGGCTGAAGAAGGCCCTTTACGGGCTGAAGCAAGCTCCAAGAGTTTGGTACTCCAGGATTGATTCTTATTTGCTGAGTATGGGTTTTCAGAAGAGTGAAGTAGATCCAAATCTCTAGTTCATCATGGTTGGAGATGATCCGCTTGTTCTTCTGCTATATGTTGATGACTTGTTTATCACAGGGAGAGAGAGACCCATTGCAGCTTGCAAGAAGGATCTTGCAGCAGAGTAAGAGATGACTGATATTGGGTTGATGCATTATTTTTTGGGATTGGAGGTTTGGCAGGAGCCCGGACATATTTTCGTGGGGCAGGGAAAGTATGCGGTTAATATTTTGAGGAGATTCAGGATGGAGGATTGCAGGCCTATGTCGACACCTATGATCACCAACTGGAAGAAGCTTCATGTTTCTGAGGGAGAGTTGGTGGATCCTACTTTATATCGTCAGCTTATTGGGTCATTGATGTATCTGATCAACACTCGGCCAGATTTGTGTTTTGCAATGAACACTCTTAGCCAATTCATGGTTGAGCCTAGGAGTGTGCATTGGGTCACTGCAAAACATGTGTTGCGCTATCTTTCAGGGGCAGTGGATTTTGGTTTGGACTACAGGAGGTCAGAGGGGATCAAATTGGTTGGCTATACAGATTCAAATTGGACAGGCAGTGTGGCAGACCGAAAGAGCACTTCCGGATGTTGTTTCAGTTTGGGCTCGACAGCAGTGTCGTGGTTCAGTCGGAAGCAAAAGTCCGTTACATTGAGTACTGCAGAGGCTGAGTACATGGCAACCAGTTTGGCCAGCTGCGAGGCCTTGTGGCTTCGCAAGTTGCTGGTGAATCTATTTGGTCAGGAGCTTAGGCCTACGGTTATTTGCTGTGACAATCAGAGTTGCATCCAGCTCTCTGAGAATCCGGTTTTCCATGACAGGTCAAAGCACATTGAGATCAGGTATCATTTCATCTGAGACTATGTTCAGAGAGGGGCAGTGATGCTTCAGTACATTTCCACAGATGAGCAGGTAGCTGACATTCTGACGAAGTCTTTGGGGAGGGGCAAGTTTGTCTTCTTCAAAGACAAGTTGGGAGTGGTGCAGAACACCTTCCTAGGTAAGAGGGAGTGTTAGTTTTGTACCTAGAGAAGTGTTCCCCTAGTGACTTTTGCCTTAGTCACTTAGAGAGGGGACATAAAGTGACCCTTGCATTAAATGACTTAAGTAAGCATTTAATTTGACTTTGGAGCATTAAAGTCACTTTTTGATAAATTTATGTGGGTGAGTGAAATTAATATTTTAGAAATAAAATATGAGCATTTAATTTCAGCCCTTGATCTAATCTAATCTCCGCCGTTAGATTAGACTCACCATAGGGTTTACTCAAAGAGGCAAGGGAAAGGCATTTTTCCTCACTTTTGCAGATCGAAGTGAGAAGAGAGAGCTGAGAGAGAGAAGAGAGAAAGTTTCCATTTTTCTTGAGCAAGAGGAAAATTTTGCAGCACGCAAATTGAGGGAAAGGACACGAAAATCGAGAAGACAGCAGCATTTATTGCTGGTCCGTACAGTCCGTATGGTACGGTCTTCGATGCAGCGGGCATGTTTTTCAAGGCAGATTTCTAGGCACGATTTTCGAGAAAAAAGTTCTTGGGCACTGATTTCGACGTCCATACAGTCCATACCGCAACACGGAAATCGAGGCAGAAAACAGGAAAAAAAATCCGAGTTTGATTTTTTTCCTGTTTGGCACGGAAAACGAGGCAGAAATTTTCTCTTCCGGGTTGAGATAAGTTGGTTTGAAAATTTCTGAGTTTTGCTGTAAATTTCCCTATAATAAAATCTCTCTCTTACTAGTTTTCCCCTTGTGGGTTTTTCCAGGGCCATTGGCCAAAAATCCTAGTGTTCTGTGTGATTAAATGGCATGCTGATTTTTGTTATTTACTGTCACTGAAAAAATTTAGTTACAGCAGTGTTTTAAGTCTGAAAAATTTTGTTTATTTCCAGCACTTTATTTTTCTGAGAATGTCATAAACAGAGATATAATTTTTACTTAAAACGGTGGCTGAAAACTAGTGAAAAATCTACACAAAAATCGCAAATTGCTTTTAGTTATTGATGATTTTATACACGAATTATTTTGTTAGAAAAAAGGGCAGCGCATCATGCTTTAATTAAGTTTTCAATATTAAAGGTGATCAACGATTAGTCATATTGACTTTAGCCTTCTCATCATTGAAACCATCTCTCATACAAAATATCATAACTGTGCAGAAGTTTTGTAGATGTTAAAAACAGCAGATGTAGAGTTTCATTTCTACATCACTCCACTGCTCCGCTACATTGCAATTTGCTGCCAATTCTGTCATTGCTCAATACAGTAGTCTGTTCTAAATATTTTGTTTCTGTTTTCAGTCATTGTTTCTTCTTTTTTTGTATAGCTTGATTTATGCTTTTGCAAGTGGTCATGTTCTTGGGAATAAGGTGGATATAGTTTGATGTGATGTTTCTTCAATGACCTGAGGGATTTAGCAGATCATCCCCAACCCTCCCAATTAGACTCTGGTCACCTTTTGGAAGAAGAAATGGGAAACCAAACTTGACTTTCCAAACAAGCACAACAGGATTTTTTACCCTATAGGAACCCCAACAATTATTTGCTTTTTATAACTTCTCCAAGGAAGAAGGGAAGTAGAAAAATAAGATCTGCTTCTCTGTTTATTGAAGGGCAATATGTAGTTTGTTTAGTGTCTCCAGCTCTAATAAACAAGAAATTGGCACCAGCATCTCAGCTTCTGTAGAAATGATCTTTTCTGCAATTTCTTGAACTTCTGAAACTCAAGAAAGCTTCCTATCCTAAAATATTTGGCATTAACTGCCTTTCAAGATGCTTGTGCTCCATATACTTTATCAGGGCATGTACCACCCAACCTGACTTAACAACCATGATGATTTCCACAAATCCACAGCCCCCTTGTGGGAGTACGCTGACCACTTTTTTGAGGAATCGAACCCTGGTGATGGATATAGCACAACTCCACTTTCACCAACACAGGTGTCCTCTTGTGGCTAATTTATTTATTTTTGGTAAGCTGGCTAAAACAATTGATCATCAGAGCTGTAAAGAGCCTTCTATTTTCTGCGTAATATAATAGAATATTTTTATAACAAGCAAAAGAAAAGAAAAACATTGAAAATATCCATGGATTAATATAATCCCTTTCTACTTGTAAGAATTAATCATGTAGCAATACTTTATTAAAAGGGGTTTTTACCTATCTTTAGGCTGTTGACTGTTAAAAAGAGGTAAGAATTACATGATGGGTTTATATACATTACAGAACATGCTTAAACCTGTAGTCTTGATACATGTCATACATTTGCAAACATAATTAATGGAATTTACTTGTCATACCTTGCTCAGGAATATCTGAAAAAGTTGCTGGACTTCTTTTAACAGATACCTACAAACAGGGAAAACAAGCAATAAGAATGATAATTTGTCAAAGAACCTGCCTTTAAAACAATTCAGCATCGAATGATTATGTTACAACAGACAGCAAAATAACATACTTCAAGATCAGTGAGAGATGGCCCAAGCTTGTTTGCCAAAGCAGAAAAATGTTCCTTTGCATCCTGCAGATTACAAAAAGTTGGCATTTTAGCAAGCATGCATTAAACATTCCCCTGAGATGCAGCAAACATCTTTGCAAACTTACGTTCAAAATGAAGGGGAGGCATAGCATCCGTAACAATTTACTGCAGATTTTAGAATAAAACTAACAGCCACAAATGTCACTGTATCATATGCTTGGAAATATTGCCACCACAATCACTAACATTTGAGGCAATCCGGCCTTAGAAACATTTATTTTGCATAAACTGCTCTTGTTTGGCCAGAATATAGTTACTCACCTCACTGTGTCCCCGGAGAATGAGGAATGATGCTTTTGAGAAAGAATTCTAGTTTTTAGGAATTAATTTCATTGTATGTACAATTTTACAATACCAAACAGGTCTATTGTAGAGGAGGTAAAGGATTGCCACATGAAAGTCTAATGTTGTGTCTTGCTATGTCATCTGGAGCAAACAAACACATACAAGTTTTGAAAATAAAATGGGTTTCCAACATGTACATATAGATGTGCGGGTAGGAACCTTGAACTTTTCATTTTTAAGCTTTCATTTTCACCTTCAACCCAGAAGGTTTCTACGATCTTAGCCCTGTGAATTTTCATCATTAGGGATGCTGTTAAATAAGGTACAAATCAGCAGCAAAAAGACTAATATGCTTTACTTCCAAACAGCTCAGACTTCCCAACAATTCAAGGAGAAAATATACCAATCAAAGAGTGTTGGTTTTTGTAGCTCAAAGGTACTTCTGCACTCATGTGCCTAAGTGCAGGGGTCCAAGAGAACTTTATAAAGTTAAGTTGAGTTGTACTTTATAAAGTCTAGTTGTACTTTTTATTTATTTTGGGGTTAAGTGACTTTCAAGAAAAAAGTGTTTTTATATAGTTTCATGCTAAGTTGCACGAAACGAGGAAACAAGGAAATGTTGGAAACGCAACCCCCCCCCAAATTTTGGAAACGGGGAAATGCGATATATATATATATATATATATATATATATGAGCAAGGACAAAATTATTATAAAACATACACCATAAATTATTAATTACATTTAGCTGCAAGCAAACATTGCCAATGATATATGATAAATGCTACATATAAAATTTAAATCATACATGTAACATTACAATTTATTCATGTACCCAAGTCTATAGCATTTCATTCATGCAAGTAGTAATATCCAAAAACAACCTTTGTAAACGAAGCTATATAGTATGTTGATTTTTCTGAGCAGCATCGAGAGTCATTCTCTTAAGAGAATGGAGACACCTGGTCCGGGACCAGGGTGTGGAACCAGTCCAGCACTGGGGAACTCAACCTAGAGTTCAGTGACCATTCTGTTGAATGGGGATATCTGGTCCGAGACCAAGATATGGAACCAGTCCAGCACTGGGGGACTCAACCTTGAGTAGTGTGACCATTTTGTTAAATGGTGACATCTAGTCCGAGACCAGGATGTAGAATGAGTCTAGCACTAGGGGACTCAGCCTAGAGCTGAGTGGCCATTCTTTGAATGGAGGCACCTAGTCAGTTACCAAGAATTTAACCTAGTCCGGGACTAGGGGCTCAGCCGGGGCTGAGGGCCATTCTCCGGAAGAATGGAGGCACTTGGTCTGTTACCAAGTATTTGACCTTGTGTCAAATTATGCAACCTATGGTTGAGGCACCTGGTCTGTTACCAGGATAACAGTATAAGCCCTAGACCAGGTCTAGGCATGTGTGACACTCTGACCCTCGATCAATGGGCTTTGTGATCTTCTCCAAGGCTTAGCTACCCTTGGTTAAGACACCTTAGTATCTGATCTTGGTGTCACACAGAGTGTGAGATAAAAGCATTAGTAATTCTCTCTGTTTATGATGATGGACTTTGAGTGGGGAGGAAGGACAACCATGACCACTTGTTTTGACCACAAGGCACTTGAAGAAGGCTAAAGCAAAAGTCTAAAATACAGAAGGACCCTTAGTACCACTAAGGTGTCAAAGTGAAAGTGCAAAAAGACCTTTAGTACCACTAAAGGTAAAAGTCAAAGTGATAAAAGAACAAAATAATAATATTTTGTTTTGTTGAGTTTTGGTCCACTTACAGGTGACTCAAAGGCTATAAAAGAAGGTCAATCCATTTCATTATCACATACACACTTGCTCTCACAGGTACAACTGCTCCAACAAAAGAAATTGTTGGTTATTGAAGAGAAGGAAGATTGATGTGATGCCCTAGCATGGATGAGTCTAGCTAAGACATTCACACTTTTTTTAAAAACCCTAAACTAGGGTTTTACCTTTTTTGTATCAGCATACACCAGCTAGGGTTTAACCCTAAGCTTCTTCTTCTTCACGGCTGCCTCACTATCTTCACAGGCAGGTTCTTTGCTTCACCGAGCAGACTCTTTCTTCATCCGGGCAGCTCCCAGTCCTCCGAGCAGCCTCCTCTAGGGCTCGGCCCTTTCTGCTAGCTCCTCGGGCAACCATAAAGCAAGCCCATATGAAACGGG
The DNA here is from genome assembly GCA_001517045.1 of Pseudotsuga menziesii. NCBI lineage: Eukaryota > Viridiplantae > Streptophyta > Pinopsida > Pinales > Pinaceae > Pseudotsuga > Pseudotsuga menziesii. Next base: position 426,405 of record LPNX011210472.1, read on the forward strand.
TGCCAAACCCGAGTTTCTTGCAACTTAGGTTTCATGACTTAAGTGACTTAAGTCATGTGAACTTGAGTTCACAGCCATCAATGTTGTGGGCCAAGATTTGATCTTAACCGTGGAAGACGAAAAGTTAGGGCAGTTACCCTAAAATGAAAAATGAAAAGAAGCTTAGGAGACTATTGGCATGCATTCCAAGAGATTCAAGAGAGGTTGAGCTCTGTGAAGAGAGTGAAAAGGCTGTTGAGAAGAGGGGGCGTGATTTCCAAGAGAAGGGCGTATTTTCCAAGCGAGAGCATGCATCCCAAGGAAGAGAGAGAAGGGCACTCACTTCTAGGAAGCTGACTATGCATTTATGTTGTCCACATAGCAGTAAGAGTGGGCACATTTTTAGAGGTAGGGAGAGGGGCATGCATTCCTAAGTTTGGGAGGCACGTTTCCCAAGAAAAGTTGTAGCATTAACTACAGTCCATACAGCAGCAGTTTGGAGGACATACAGTGAGTTTGGAGGCCGTACAGGCTGTACAGTCCAAAAGTGGCACAAATCCCAAGCCTAAGTGGTGGGCAAAATTTTCAAGGAAATTTCTTGCTGGTTGGAGGCCATACAGGCTATGCTCAGCAGAGGACAGAAATCTAGGTTTTACTGTGCACATATTCCAAGCCAATTTTGCTGTTAGATGGGGTCGTACACTACTGTACATGTCTGGAAACAAAAATCAGATTTTTGAGACAAGTTGTCTTGTATTTCTCACTGCAAGTACAGTACTGTGATGTACTACTGTTGTATTCTCTGTGAAGTTTTCACTTAAGCTCAATAAAGATCTCTCTTGATTGGTTTTCCCCCTAAGGGGTTTTTCCAGGCCCCAGAGTCATTTGACCAAAACCTAAGTTGCACGAAACGAGGAAACAAGGACGAGTTTCCGAAACGAGGACGCGTTGGAAACGTGACCCCCAAAGATTTAGGAAACGAGGAAACGCAATATATAT
>LPNX011210472.1:427750-463457 GCA_001517045.1 Pseudotsuga menziesii
AGGGTTCGGCAAATTTTATCTTTGAAGTTCGAAATTCGCCGAACTCCAAAAAAAATTTGCAATTCGTTTAGGTTCGGCAAATTTCAACACCGAACCTCTAGACAAATCGAATCGAATCACAACAAACCTAAACGAACTCAAACCCTAACGAATCTGAAGCGAATTTAAAGTGAATTTTTTTCGAATTTTAAAGCGAATTTTACAGTTTTGTCCTGTCGCCAGTCCGTTCCCGCGTTCCACTGTTTTCTCCTGACTCCAGAGTCCACACTGCTCTCATATCCCGACTTCATTTGCTCCCGAAGGCCGACTCCACAGGAACGACGCCCTCTACAACTTACCAGTCTGCATTCAGCAACCGACAGTCTGTGTTCAGCAACCGACGCCCCCTGCATTCACCAATCGGCGCCCTCTCCGTTTCAACAGCTGCTGTGTGACACGTCGACGCCCACGGGCCACAATCCCATCTGCACAGTGCGCACCTGCGCGACTCCATGTTGTAAATTTTAATTTTTTTACTATGTTATAAATTATATGTTATTTATATTTTAATTTTAAATCATGATCAGGTTGTAAATTTTAATTTTTTTATTGTTGATTAGTGCTACTGCAGCATGCTTACTCATACTAATTAGTGATTATAATGCTCAAACCTGCTAAATTAACTTATTTCTTGCTTTCAAATTATTTTAAGTTTTAGCTTTTATGTTATATTTCATTATTTAAATTTTATAGTGTAAATGTACATGGAGGTTGCAACTTGCAGCATTGAGCATAAATTATAATGATAAAAATTGATATATGTTCTTCATTTGTTTTATTGTATATTTTATTATATATATATATATATATGAAATTTTTTATATTGGCGAACCTAATGCCGAACCTCATCCCGAACTTCATAAAAAAAATTGAATTCGAATCGAATTTCAAGGTCATCGAACTCAAATTCAAACCCGAACCATGTGACATAGCTAAGTAGTAATATCCAAAAACAACACAATGATTTTACCCATAAACGTTTCCATAATGCAAGTGGAAATAGCCAAAAAACAGCCTTCAAAATGAGGCTAAGCCGCTAATACATATATATCCAGATTCCAAAATCAACCTTTATATACGAGGCTACAAGTACAATACTACATCAACATGAACAATGAAAATATAAAGAAAACATGAGCTGAAGCCCGAAGACTAATAGTCATCATGCTCGGGCTCATCTTCATCCTCCTCAAAAATAGAACAAGAAGCACGTCCAAAAGTGGATTCCGTGAGTTGCCAATGAGGTTTGGGGATAAGTCATGATGGCAAAAAGGAGACATGGGTGTTATTTTATAACAAATGCAAGGCATAAAGAACATTCTAGAAGCCTCTAAAACCCTAGCCGAAAAAGGCAAAAACCCAAAAAATTAAAAAAAAACGAGTGTTTTAGGCGGACTGTGGAAGGAAACGCGCGATTTTAGCGAAATTTGATTTGGAAACGGGTTTCCGTTTGAAGGAAACGAGTCTTGACACAAGAAACGTCCCCCATCAATTGGAAACGCGTTTCCCTGCCATATGGTACAGGTTTCCGAGTTTCCTTCAAGAAATGGGCTGGGGACGTGGGGGGGGCCCACGTTTCCTGCAACAGAGACCAAAACATACTGTGTCAAATGTGTTCTTAACATGTGTGTCTCAGCTTACTGTTATCGAAACATACTGTGTCAAATGTGTTCTTAACATGTGTGTCTCAGCTTACTGTTATATGGAAATGTGTGTATGAGTTAGCTTTGATTTTTTATGACTAGACAAGACTGAGATCAGAGTGCTGTTAAGTGTTTGATGATATCTGTGACTGAGTTTAAGTTCAGATTTTAACAAAGAGGATAAGCTGCAACCCTTTCAGGGCAACTTAACAGCCAACAACCTGTTCTGAAAATACTCTTTTAGAGCAGTAAGACAGCAGTACAACAGCAGCAAAATCAGCCCCTTGTATTCTTCACTTAGATGTCAAATTAGTTAACAATTGCCCTTTTACTTATGTTAAAACAGAAAGACATATATGGTTGTAAATAACAATGCATAAAGAACATATATAGCTGAAAATCAATCTGGAAATTGCACAAGTTTAGGACAGACGGAAACTTCATTAATATGCTCAAGATGAAGCACATTTACATACCATAGCCAAGGCAAGACATCCTCTCCTCTTCTTCACAAATCCGCCCAAGGGTTTTATCAAATAACCCTAATCTCCAATCTCCAAGGGTAAACCCTAACCCTAGACCTCCTAGATACTCCAAGAAAACCAAGAATCCCTAGCAACTCAAGAGAGAGAGTTCAACTACAACTGATGATCCAAGGAAGAGAGCCAAGATCATTGCCATTGTCCCCTCCACAAGAGCAAACGCTGGTCACAAGACCAAAATCCACATGAAGACATCCCCTCTAGACTTCATAACTCCACCTAAGGAAAGACTCTCTCCCCTATTTATATGAGAGGAAAGGGAGGCTAACAATAAAATGTGGGCCTTAGGCCCTTCGCCCTTACAAGCAACCCACAATGAGAACTTGCAAGCCAACACAAGTGAGATGCTACACTTTAAGGTACATGTCATTCTCCAAGGTGATTTTGTACACAACAATAGTTCCAAGGTGATATAGCTATGCAAGACAAGTCCACATCCCTCCACACTCTATCGATCCTCCGAAGCAATGTACTCCACTGGGTTAGTTGCCCCTACAAGCATGTTGTCAAAGCCCCATGTGTCCCTGAGCTATCTCCAATCCTCCGAACAGGGATCGAAGCTGCACATGCCAAGTACGGCATGATGCCCTACTCCACAGATTTAGCTTGCTTTAATAAACCTAAGGTGCAGTTGTGGCATACATACATAACAGGTGAGTGCTCGTTATTACACACATAATATCTTAAGAGGTCATTAATGTACTTGATCGAGGGATCTTGAGATCGAGCACCTTCTAACACCTTATTTCCTTTACCAATGGAAGAGTAGGATCTTGCAGTTGGTGTTCATCCTCATCCGACCGATTCGCTTATTAATTCTATATGTTGCTCCATAATAGCAAGCAATCTTTCGTCATGTGCTATGTCTCCCTCCATCCCTCTCGCCAAGGCTTGTGACATATCTCTTTCCCAAGCTGGGATAGATAGAGAGAACGTTGTTTATATAATAACAATCAGCCAAGACTAGTAGGAGAGATGATGGACCTTACGCCAAAGGCTGTGAAAATTATGGACTTGCGCTCTTCAATAGAAATTAATAAGGTGGGTGGGAGTAGACTATAGAGCATTCCTCATCCCTTTTAGGGTGCAATCCAAGCAATGCCCCACTGAAGGGCATCGACCAAACTATCAAGAAAAAACCAACACCTAAGGGATGAACACTAAGCTAGCAACCATCTAAAGTCAAGCATCCACTAAGGGATCTATCTCACCTATGCAAATCCATCACAAACTATCTCTCATGTGCCAATCCATCTCGAATCATCCAAGGGCTGAACATACACCATGTGCCCCAAATCTCATGTTGAACCCCAAACATGGTGCAAACACTTTCAGAGTAACCCCAAAAGTTAACAACGTGTACACCTAGATTTATGTCATTTCATTTCATATTGCTCTTGTATTCATTTTCCATTTCTTGTAGGAGTGTTTTTTGCAACCATATTTGCTTCAAGTATGTGAAATTTTCACAACTCACCAGAACATAATTATACTTTCGATCTTTTACTTAATTAACCCAAAAAATATAAATGCAACACACTGATAAGAAACCATAAACAAAGAAAACCACAACACAAGTACCCTAGAAACCCCAACAAGGGAAAATAAGCCAACAGTTCATCTTTTATTGCAAGTCTGTTAATCAGCACTTAAAATGACAGGCCTCCAGATATGACTCACTGGATCTCGGACTCTTGACTTTCACTATGCCCAAACCCCTCGGTAGAAAAGACAAACTATGATAGAAGATATGACTCACTTATGTCACTCACAAGAGATATGACTCACTTTTGTCCACTCAAGAGATATGACTCACTCTTGAGCCTTGAGTCTTGACCAACACACTCTTGTACACCATGTGCCCCAAATCTCATGTTGAACCCCAAACATGGTTCAAACACTTTCAGAGTAACCCCAAAAGTTAACAACATGTACACCTAGATTTATGTCATTTCATTTAATATTGTTCTTGTATTCATTTTCCATTTCTTGTAGGAGTGCTTTTTGCAACCATATTTGCTTCAAGTATGTGAAATTTTCACAACTCACCAGAACATAATTACACTTTTGATCTTTTACTTAATTAACCCAAAAAATATAAATGCAACACACTGATAAGAAACCATAAACAAAGAAAACCACAACACAAGTACCCTGGAAACCCAACAAGGGAAAATAAGCCAACAGTTCATCTTTTATTGCAGGTTTGTTAATTAGCACTTAAAATGACAGGCCTCCGGATATGACTCACCAGATCTCAAACTCTTGACTTTCACTGTGCCCAAACCCCTCGGTAGAAAAGACAAACTACAATAGAAGATATGACTCACTTATGTCACTCACAAGAGATATGACTCACTCTTGAGCCTTAAGTCTTGACCAATACACACTCTTGTACACTGTGTTCTGACCACCACAAGAGATATAACTCACAATGACTTGGTACCTATACTACTATCCATAGACTCTTTTATAGCATTCACTTTATGTCAATACCATGGGCAATACCATGAGACACCCAGTACCATAGGCCACATAAGAGCATGGACCCTCCAATACCATCAACAATAAAGTATTACAAAAGACACTATTACAAGGTTGTCTAGAGAGTTCCACTTAGCTCCTTCTACGTTGCTAGACACCCCCAACATAGAAGTACCTACCGAGCTACAAAATCTAACGAAGTATTATTGTTGCTTGTAGTCATTACGCCCTTCGACATAATTTGATCTTTAGTGGACATTTAACACAAATTTCAATTTCAATTTCATATTGTTGTTTTGTGGACTTTTTAAAAATGCTTTTAACACGGCTCCTCAGGATTTGTTACAAGAACAAGTTCAACAATGGAAAATTTCAATGGTTTATTTTTAGGCAATTATGGTATCATATAAGTGTTAGGATTGATAGAGTTAGGATTGAAAGGATCTCATAGAGCATTAACGAAAACAAAAAGTAAAATAGCGATACCTTGCATTAACAACCTTTGGCTTGCTTGATGAGCTCAGGTACTGTATTTGTAACAATAATGACACAGAGGATAGACAATGGTTATAGGGAGAATCTTGATCATTTATATCTGTGTTTATCTCACCAAAACAGATACAACTAGAAAATTCCCCGATTGGTGCAACGAAACACTATTAAAAATGCATTGTGTTAAAATATAGTAAGCATGATGCGGATTTGAATAGAATCAATGCATGAGGATAAGTTTTAAATCAAAGGAGGCATGGTGTTTGCATTGAGGGTTCGAACATGGGGCACAAGGGGATAAGTTTTCAAGTCTTTGTTGCCGAATAGATTGAATAGTGGTGGCAAGGTGTTAGTGCTCCAGCATCATCCGATCCACATGCAGACTGCTCAAAGTTTTAGGCATATAAAAATGCCAATATCATTTGTTATGCATGTTCACGATGGTGTTGATATTGAGTGATACCTTCCCCTCCATCTTAAGATGCACCAAAACATTCTATGGCAAATAACATGGAACTACATTCCAGAGGCCACGTGTCTCGAGTCATTATTTTCTTGGCCCGTCTTAACAAAGAAGAGAAGCTCAAGACTAATAGATTGATTGCTAGTGTTCACAAGCAAAACACACCTTCAATCTTTACTGATTGATGTGGTTAGAAGTGCTTTCTTGAAGGTCGAACTTACACAAGAAGCATCTGCATATGGAGAGGTTTGGCTTGGCATTGTTGGCAAAGCAAAGGTGGAGAGCGCCACATAAACGATCAGAACAGACCTGAGGTTTGGCTTGGCAAATTAGCAAACCAAAAGCACAAATTATCCCATCTGACAATGTAGACCCAATCATGCAAAATGCCTTTTGGCATAATTAAAATATACTAAAATACTAAAAAATAATAATGTAAATTTTTAACCATTCAATCTCATAGATGGTTTAGTAAAGCATATATTTTTACCTAGATATGTTTCTAACCTAATAATATTATCTATCTATCTTTCTAACCTTATAATAGTATCTATCTATGTTTAACATTATAATAGCCACAGTTGACCAATCAAATTGAACAGTGTTTTGGAGACTCCCTGCAGTTCATTAGTTTCCTCCTTATTTTACCTAGATAAGATATAATAAGATAGTTTTATTAATGTCCAAAGCACTTTCAATTATCAAGGTGGGAGAAAGTATAACGTTAAGAAATTATAAGTTCTGGACAAATTTGAAACTAATATTTGAGGCTGATTCTGCTATCCCCAAAACCTGTCCCCCATAACCCCATCCCAAAAACGTGTGCAACATAGCTTTAAAGTCTAGACCATACAAAAGAAAATTATTTGGGACCAATGTTACTGAAATTGCTGATTAATCGATTAATTGAGGAGTTTCGCCCAATTAATTGAGGACTTTCATCAGAATTTTTTTATGTGTGCAAACAATTTTCAAGAAATCATAAGTCAGCCAATTTTTTGCCAATTATATTGCTGCTAAAAAGTCACCTGAATGGCATTTTTTTTCCTCGGATTTTTGTCAACAATTTCTGACCTTGTTGATTTTTTGCCGACTTCCGAGTTCTGCAGCACTACTTAGGACTATGAATCTTGAGGGCAAACCATGCCCTTTATATACCAGTGCCTATTTCAAGAACTATAAATCTGGTGGAATCTAATGTAAATTATTTGTGTTCACTAAGTCTAAGTCTTTCTAAATCACTGAATAAGCACTTAAAACAACCCCACTTTATTTTTAAACTATAAAGTGCAAATATAATTATATGTTTGTTTAGGTATATCTATGCATGCATATGTTTATCTATCAATCCGTAGTAAATGCAGAAAATAAATACTTGAAACCCAAAAACAAGTATTTGGAAGTGATATTGTCATATGTTTTAGAATTTTACAATGCGTTTTAGAAATGTTGCTAGATAATAAAAGAATGTTGCTCTTTTTCTCACTTGTAAGACAATCTGCCAGCTGGAAGTTGTTTGCTGTAAATTGCTGTCAGCTGATGTTTGGCAATGCTGTAGGGTGTCTATTCACCAAGATGTGTGGTCAGATAGTGTTTTGAATGCTTTATTTTTCACTTGCCATTTTCTTTTCTGATTTTTTTATTTTGTGGGATTGATCCCTCATACCTCCCAAACTAGCATGTATGTTTAAAGTCCCAAAGAAGCAATCTAGCCAAGTAGAACTCATGACGAAAAAGCGAATGTCACCACACCAATCCCCTTTCACAGTTTGGGTTGGCTCTTCTCCAACTCAAGGTGGGCTTCCCTAAACTAGGATTACTAGAGGCTAGAGCAATGGGCAATGATTGCAGGGTGAAATGAACAGTAACTCTAGCAAAATGGTTGTAGCATAGAAACAAGAATAAAGGCAAAGCCTAAAGGTGATGGGAGGATAGAGAGAAACCAATCAAGAGACTAGTTTCAATCCACCAAGGGAAAATGAAAGAAGTACAATCTAAGAGGGCCTTGCTTCATATGTCACTATGCGGGAAAGGTTGCATGATTGATCAAACCCTACTTAGTGAAGTGCAAGAATATACTAGGTTTCACAAGGGAAAGGGATGGATAAAGTAACCACTTCTTTTCTAGGTCTGGAGGTGCACCATATACGAAAGATCAATATTAAACCCTTCAAATTATGAATGCAAAACTTATTTCCATATGTGCATAGATATGAAGGAAAAAGGGTAAATGGATTTAAAGAAGTACAATCTAAGAGGGCCTTGCTTCATATGTCACTATGCAGGAAAGGTTGCATGATTGATCAAACCCTACTTAGTGAAGCGCAAGAATATACTAGGTTTTACAAGGGAAAGGGCTGGATAAAGTAACCACTTCTTTTCTAGGTCTGGAGGTGCACCGTACACGAAAGATCAATATTACACCCTTCGAATTATGAATGCAAAACTTATTCCCATATGTGCATAGATACGAAGGAAAAGAAAATAAAGATTAATTTAAAACCATTTCCTTCCAATGAAATAGTAATACCCTTCTATTGCCTAAAACCAAAAACAAAGAAATTTCATTATAAAAGAGCTAGCAATACTCACAACCTTTTGAAAGCTCCATGCAAGATTAATGCCGAATATTACGTAAGAAAGCACCTCAATACATGTCATAAAAGCTCCCATAATGATACATCTATTAGGCTCCAGGAACAAACTCTCCAAAATCCAACCATGAATTACAATGAGCAAGGAGCACTCCTTATATAGCTTTAGGAGCAAGAGGGTAGCCCTTCCATGTGTCAAATCTCATCCAAGGGAAAGTGCGCCACATCTAGGAGTATTAAGCCATGTGTCAAACCTCTACTCATGAGAACACGCCACCTCCAGGAGTCTAAGAGACCAAGCAAGGTGCACCCCTCTTAGAAAGAGCATATTCTTCAATTAAACTCCATCAAACAAGGACTCTGGGCCCCAAAATCAAGGGATTATATCCCCAAAATCCATAAATCAAACAAAAAACACATAAATCAAGGAAAATTATCCCCAAAATCCACAAAACAAGGGATGATGTCCCCAAGAGGTGCGCTACACTTGATTTGAGGGTCTAAAGGGGGTCAAAATGGAGTTTACATCCCATTTAATAATACTTTTCAATATTTTGAAAATTTAATCAGCCTTAGGGATCCTAACTAACTCAAAACATATGTCTACGGGGAGACATTATGAGATACATGATATTTATAATATTATTCCAAGGCATTCTAAGTGTAAATTTTCCTTACCCTAGATGAATTTTGTCCTTAAGTTCTCAATTAAACAAACTTTAATTTGCAAAAATTGGTTCTTCACATAGCAGTATTCACGCACATAGTAGGAAAATGAACAACGAAAGCATAAAACAATTTACACACACATATACACCTTCAAATAAATTTTTCATCAATACTTCAAAGCTAACAAGGAAACCTCCACAACTCCCTATGATATGCAGTTATATGGTAGACTCAAGCAAAGCAAAAATGCAAACTTACAAAAGAAATCTACCCAACAAAACTGAGAAATATTGCCTCCTAAAACCAGAAAACTTCCTTGAAACGTTACGACCTCTTGCACAACCGTTTGTGCAACTGTATAGACATGCTTAGTACAGTTGTACAGGCATATCTGTACAACTATACAAATCATCTATTTCTGCTACTGCAAGCTAAAATCTGCCTGGTTGCTTGAATGGGATTATCTCCGACTCTCTAACTCTACTCCTCTTGCTGAGTTTCCTCACCTTCTAACCAACCTATCTTCAAGCAAAGATGAATGCATTTACCCTATTTGGACCTACCTTTATACTTTAGCTAAAAAAATTAATCTACCAAAACCCTAATCTCATGGTGAGATCTAAAATAGAGATTAGCCTAAATCACTAATGCATCAAAATGTGCTTTATTAGACTCAACATCTAATTAAAAGACTTTCACTTTATAAATAAAGTGAATTACAAAATAGATTAGACTTGGACAACTTCACACATGTTTCACACAACACCTATGCGGAAGTTCTTGCCCGAGTTACAAAAAATCAACAATCCCTCTTAGCCAGGAAGGAATTATGCACCAATCCAAGTGTCTTTGAATCCTTCAAACTTCCCTTTAGCTAAGGGCTTGGTCAGAATATCCACAACCTACTATATTGTGGGTACATACTCGAGCTTCACTGCTCCCTTCTGAATCTTGTCTCGAATGAAATGATATCGAATCCCTATGTGCTTGGATATGCCATGGAAAATTGGATTCTTGAAGAGTTTGATACAACTCTGATTATCATTGTAAATCACTCTGAGATCCAACTCCTAATCAAATAAACCTGCTAGCAACTTGCAAAGCCAAATGGATTCACAACTAGCTATACTCGCTACCATATACTCAGACTCTGCTAAACTAAGTGTCACAGAAGTCTACTTCCGACAGAACCAATATATCATTGTTGATCCCAAGCTGTTGTAGCACCCTAAGGTGATCTTCCTGTCCGATGCAATGCTTGCCCAATTTGAGTTTGTATACCCATGCAACTTCAATTCACCTTCTCCAAGATATCATAGTACATACTCCATTGTGCCCCTAAAGTATCTGTGCACATGTTTTGTTGCTACCCAATGCTCTTGCCTCATCTCAGATTCTCCACCATGAATTGGCTCAAGGTTTTCACTACAAAACATATACATGGCCTAGTGTTGACCAAATACATCAGAGAGCCTATCAGTTGCCTATACATTGTGGGATCCACCATATTTGAATCTGAAGTAGTGACCTTCAAATTAGTGATCAAAGGCGTGGCCATGGGCCTGCAATCCTCCATCCAAAATCTCAACTGCATACTTACCCTGCCCAAGGAAAATCTCCCTCGATCTCAACCAAACCACCAACCCCAAGAAGTAATGCATCAGGCCAGTGTCCTTCATCTCCAACTAAACTGCCATATCTACCTTATACACTACAATGAGCTCTTCTAAACTTGTGAGAAACAAGTCATCTAAATATAACACCAAAATGAGCAAATCAACCTTAACGAATATGAAATATAAGTTGGGATTTGCTTCACTTATGTTGAAGCCCATCTCTGCAAGTATCCATCGATCATGGAATACAATGCTCTCGAGGCCTACTTGAGTCCATACAGGGCCTTTTCCAACGTGCACACATGGAACTCCGTCCCATTAACCTCAAAGCCTTGAGGTTGCTCAATGTACACTTCTTCAAGGAAAGTTGTCTTCACATCCATTTGATGTATCCTCCATCCCATAATGGAGACTAAAGACATCACTGCTCTAATGAAAGTTCTACTAGCGATTTGAGCAAATGTCTCCTCATAATCCACTCCCTCTTTATGGGAGAATCCTCTCACCACAAACCACACTTTGTATTTCTCTATGCTACCATCTATTACATGCTTGATCTTGTAGAGACATCTAGAAGCAACCAACAATTACCCATCTAGTCTAAGAACAATGTCTTAAACATCATTCTTCATGATGGAGGTGTACTCCACCATGGCATCCCTTCAAATGTGTTGGTCAACTGTCTCCAGAAAACTAGAACGCTCAAAATTTATGATGTGTCGATCAACTGTCTCCTGAAAACTAGAACGCTCAAAATTTATGATGTGCTCATCAATGCCATGTAGTTTGAAAACATTTTTGAAGGCCTACTCTCCCCCAATAAGTGAACCATGATCCTCAACATGAGCCTCAACATGATCCTGAACATCCCTCGAAGTCTAAGTGAACCATTGAGGTCTCCTAATAGAACTGGTAGGTGTTGTTGGCTCCTCCTTTGCATCTAAAGGTTGTTGCCTTGAACTAGAATTCGTTGGTAACCCTGGCTCAACCTTCGGAGCTTTTTGCTCCACATTCTCTATCCCTGGAAATGGCTCATGAGACCTCTTGCATGCAAAGTATTCCTCAAACATTACATCCCTCCTTACAATTGTCTTTCTCTCCCCTAGAATATAGATCTTGTAAACCTTTGAATTATCACTGTAACCAACAAACAAACCCTTCCTGCAACAAGGCTCCAACTTGGTCCTCTTCTCCACTAATATTTGGATGTAAATTAGACAACCAAATATGCAAATATGACTCACCTCTGGCTTCACACTGGTGAATTCCTCCTCTAGTATCTTGTCCCCCAAAACCCTGTGAGAACACTTGTTCTGAATGTAGACTATTGCATTGCATGTTAATGCCCTCAATGTCAAAGTGAACCATCGAGGTCTCCTAATAGAATTGATAGGAGTTGGCAGTTCCTCCTTTTCACCTGAATGTTGTTGCCCTGAACTAGAAGTCCTTGGTGATCCTGGCTCAACCTTTGGAGCTTTTTGCTCCTCATCGTCTATCACTGGTAATGGCTCATGAGACTTCCTGCATGCAAAGTCTTCCTCGAACATTACATCCCTCCTTACAATTGTCTTTCTTTCCCCTAGAATATAGACCTTGTAAGCCTTTAAATTCTCAGTGTAGCCAACAAACCAAAGTTACCAAACTCGAAATCAACAATAAATCGGCAAGGCAAAAGAGCGAAGACTTTGAATCAGATCAGGAAAAAATCGACAAATACAAAAAATTAAATATATACAATATATTTTTAATTTTTTTTAAAAATCGAAATAGCCATGTCAATATAGTGCAAATATCAATAAATGTCCATAAAATATCGATTAATGCCCAAAATATATTTGATTCATAAAATAAAATGGTTTTCTTTTCTAGAAAAACCCAAATTTTCGCAAGCAAGTAAATCTCGGTCTTTCGCACCTTCTTGCAACTTTCCATAAAACCCCACCAACAACAAATGTCGTGAGGTAAGTTCAACCGTGAGGCGATTTTAACAATCAATATGATCTATCTATTGATTATGGACCATTCATGAATCACCCATTTCTGTCGTTGATCACCCATGTCTGCCATCGCACAGACAAAGGAGAGGAAAGACATCAAAAAACCGTTGCGCGCATGAAGGAGAGGGGAGCTACTCTGAGTCAGATCATTTAGCAACCAAGCCAAGTCAAACTCGAAATAATTGCAAGTCAACTCGTGATTCTTGTTACTATGCAACAAACAAGCCCTTCTTACAGCATGGCTCCAACTTGGTCATCTTCTCACCTTTGGATTCACAACAATGAATTCCTCCTCTCGTATCTTGTCCCCCAAAACCTATGAGAACAATTGTTTTGGATGTAGACTATTGCATTGCATGCTAATGCCCCTAGAAACGTCGAAAAACCTTGGTCATGTATCATGGACCTCACAGCCCCTATGATGGATCAATTCTTCCACTTTGCAACCCCACTCTACTATAAGTTGTACAGAACAGTGAACTCCCTTTGATTCATGCATCCTTGCACAAAACCTCAAAATCATTTAAGGTATACAAACCCCCATTGTTCGATCTCAAAACCTTGATCTTCTTCCTTGTCTGGATTTCCACAAGAGCCTTCAACTCTTGAAACCTGTTAAAGACTTCTCGATTGGTCTTCAAGAAGTATATCCATGTTTTGCAAGAGAAGTCATCAATGAAGGAAACATAGTACATGCTTCCTGTGATTGATGCTACTAACATCAATCCACATACATCTGAATGCACTAGATCTCGGATCCCCTTAAAATTATGCTCACTACTTGGGAAAGCATCCTTGGCATGCTTGCCAAGCTCACACCCTCTACACACACCCTGTTGCAAAATGTTGAACTCTGGAAGACCTATGACAATCTCTCTTAGAATAAGCAACCCCTAATGATGCAAGTGCCCCATCGTCTTGTATCGTAACTCACACAAGTTCTTTGTGCTAAGAACTAGGGCTCAAACAAATTCACCTTGTAACCTATACAAATTGCCTTCTTTAACCCCTATAAGGACTTGTTGGTTCTTAAACTCTATTGCATAGCCCTTATCTTCCATGACTGAAACTGAAGGCAAATTTTTCCTGAGACTTGGAACAAATAACACATCAAAGTCTAAAGAGTTACCTAACTGGAGTTGGAAAGGAAGTGTACCAACTCCTGCTACTAGATACTTAGCATCATCACTGAGCTCGACCTGAACTCCAGAGGTGTTCTCTATTAGACTTGAAAATAGCTCCCGAACTTATGTCATATGCCTTGATGCACCACTGTCCACATACCATACGTTCTTCGGAATTATGCTAGAAGGGAGGCAAAAATCAAGGTACCATCAAAAAATCCTTCTTGAACTTGGAAGCAAACTCGTACATCTAAATTTCATCCAAGGATACAACCTTGTGTTGTTGTTTGCCCTTTACCCTTCTTCTACGGACATTGTGATGCATAATGGTTATTCTTTTAACATATGAAGCACTTGATTTTAATCAAGTCCTTCCCTAACTGTGAGGCTGACTCCTCATTTTTGCCTTCTTGTTGGGTCCTTTACCTTTGCCCTTCTTTGCCTAACCAATGAGGGTATGGTCACTGTCACCTACCTATTTGCTGGCCCTTGACTCCATCCGAGTCTCTTCCTAGATACAGTCATCCCACAATCTTTTTCATGAGAGAAGGTTCTCCAAAGCACAAATACCCTAGACAAATGTTTCCCAATGAGGTAGGAAATCATTCAGTCCCTTGTTTACCAACTCTTTGTCTGCAACCTTCTCCCCAACTGCTTCAAGCTCATCGTGGATCTGTGTGATCTTCATCAAGTAACTGATGACAATGTCTGATCTAGTCATCTCAATAAATTTAATCTTGTTATGTAATATCATCTTCCGGTTAATGTTCTCGCTCTGGTAATGGCTAACCAGGGCATCGAACATGTCGTTCGTCGTCTTCTTCTCGGATATATGAGAGATCAAATGATCCTTTATAGCATCCATGATCGTCCTCTTAGCTCTCACTTCTTTCTTCTTATGAGCTGCCACAATCTGCAGAGCTATCATTGAAGCCACCGCATCCTTGACGATACCACAAAAGGTCATTCTCTTCTAATAGAAGAGTTACCCTGACTTTCCATGAAAGGAAATTCAAGGCACCATCCAATCTATCGTGGAACCTAGGGCTAGTTGATGCCATATCTATGATCTAAAGTACAAATTCTCAAATCAAAAAATAAAAATAAAAAATAAAACCTTCATTGTTGGTCCTTTGCTCCCCGCAACTGATCTACCCATTGTAAACCCCTGAGAGTCTCAATCACAGAGAAGCTTTGATATCATGTAAAACCTTCCTTTTTTTTTTCTTTTTAACAGAAACTATAAACATAAATATATAAAAGGGGGCTGCGCACAGCCATGCGTTACAGAGGTGGTAGCTTCAGCAGAAAATGTACATCAAAAAGGCTGTCAAAGAGGACCAGCCATGGGATTGTCCAAAATACCCTGCAAACTGACTGTTCAAAGCTTCTAAAACTGCTAAAGGGGTAAACCTTTACGAACTGAAAACAGATAAGGGGGCAAAAAAACATTTAACATACCTTAAAGGAAACAGATTACTACAAATTCCTATTGTTTCTCGGCTGGACTACTAACTCCTCTTCCATGGGGAGGGCCGCTTCGGCAACTTCGCCATTGATTTCGCCATTAACTCGGCTGGCCTGGTGCATTTCAATGAATCTCTGCAGATCCTCTTGAATTCTGTCCATTTTCCCATGCATTCCCCGAAGGCTGCTCTCATTATCGTCGATGCGGGCGTCGTTATTGCTCACTTGCTGGGAAGTATAGCTTACTGTTTCAGCCATCTTCTTTATCTCCTCACTCATTTCTTTGGTATCCACAACGTTAATGGCCAGAAGCTCATAGAGCCGACGAAGATTCTTCTTAATATCCACCCAATTGCCTCCGTGAGCCATACCTTTAACCCCAGGCGAAATGGACAGACTAGCAAACAAATTTATAGGCACGCTGGCAGAATTACCTGAAGTTCTACGAAGAATCTTGGTTGTAGAACAGAGAGAATTGAGCACCTCTAACTCATATGACAACGAGAATTTACCTGCCTGGAAGAGGCCCGAAGATCCCACAACGCCCAGCACCCTGTTCTGCCCGGAGTCCAAACCCCAAACACTGTCTGTATCCCTTTGCTCAGCAACCCGAAACTCTGGCTGGCTGGATCCTGCGCCAGAGGACAATACTGCCAAGACGAGCCAGTCTTTCACCAACGAACGCGATATTGGGAGAACCTTCCAGGGGAGACCCTGAAGCCACCCTTCGCTAACACCCAGGACCACCTGCCCCAGTATTCTTTGAATTTCGAATATGCCAGAGGTTACAGAGGAGGGGTTCCGGAGCGACATTCTGGAGTCGAAGATGGAGGAAGGACCGGGATAAACAAAACTCCAAACGTGCGAGAGGTAAATGCGAAGACTCCAGAGGCTTGCAAGCATTAAGACGGACATGACCGATTGTATGGAGGTTCGAGGAGGGATACACGCGGCGCAGGGAGGAGGATGAGCTTTTAAAAGCATGCAGCCGGCGAAGGACAACAGCAGCGGGTGGGCGTAAATGCATGGGATGAGGAGGCTCGAAGAGTGGGGAGGGTGAAGAGGATCCCATACCCCAAACGCAAAGCCTTCTCCACCTTAGGCTTAGGCATGAAACCATAGTTTTAGGCAAAAAACAAAGCCTTCTCCACCTTATCAAGAGGACAATCCAAATTTCAATATATAATGTGAGCCAAATGCATATTGCCTGATTCATTAAGGAATATAATGGTGGGAGGGAGGGTCCCCATCCAGTTTATAAACTCCTTGTGAAAGGGTTGCCCCGATGTTAGCCATAGCGTCAGCAGCTTTATTGTTGGTTCTAAGGATGTGGAAGGGCTGGAAGGAGTGATGACAAAGAGATTTGACTTTATTATACAGGCGTCGACATCTGACAGCTCCCGAGGGGTAACCATTAATCAATTTGGAGATGACATGTTTAGAGTCTCCAAAGATTAAGACCTTGCGGTGATTTTTGGCCTGAAGAAAACGCAGACCTTGAAACAGAGCCAACCATTCTGCTTCGTTATTGGTCCTGATCCCTAACCCCCATGCAAAGGAATGTTCAATTTTCCCGCCGGGATCAAGAATGACCCCCCCCGCGCCTGCCACCCCTGCATGTAAAACCTTCCTTACCCTAGGTGAATCATGTCCTTATGTTCTGGATTAAACAAATTTTAATTTGCAAAAACTAATTCTTCACATAGCAGTATTCACACACACAGTAGGAAAATGAACAGAAGCATAAAACAATTTACAAAAACATGTACTCCTTCAAATCAGCTTTTCATTAATACTTCAAAGCTTACAAGGAAACCTCCACAGCTGCCAATGACATGCAGTTGTATGGACACTCAAGCAAAGCAAATCTGCAAACTTACAAGAGAAATCTATCACCCAAACCTGAGAAAAATTACCCCCCGAAATTAGAAAACTTCCTTGCAAATTTGCGGCCTGCTACACAACTGTACAAACATATTTCGTACACCTATACGAACCTTTCCACGCAGCTGTACAGAAATCCGTACGACTCTACGAATTTGACCGTACATATCTATACAGCTGTACAAACTGTACAGATCACCGATTTCTGCTGCTGCATGCTGAAATCTGCCTAGCTGCATCACTGGGCTTCTCTCCAACGCTCTAACTCTACTCCTCTAGTTGAGTTTCTTCACCTTCCAACCAACCTGTCTTCAAGCAAAGAATGAATGTGTCTTTACCCTCTCCTTTGACCTACCTTTATACTTTAGCTGAAGAGCTAATCTACCAAAACCCTAATCTCTTAACGAGATCTACGGTTGAAATTAGCCTAAATCACTAATGCATTAAAATGCACTTTATTAAATCTGAATCTGTTAAGCACAGAGAGGGATCCCATTTCGTGAGGTGTAAGTTTTTTCTTGATGTGTAAAATTTAAGATGAAAAAATTTATACCTCAAAAATTTGGATCCCTCTCAAATATCCAGGTTTAAGATGGATCTTTGTTGGTTTTAATATATTTTATTTTATGAGTCAATATGAATTTTTTTAATTACTTTTTATTTTTTCTAACTTATGAGCCAACATGATTTTTTTTAATTACTTTTTTTATTTTTGGGAACGTTACATTACATAGCGTAACAACATCTCCCCCATATTGGATTGTAAGCACCTTGCTACTCTCGGTGCAATAAAGTTAATTACAAAATATAATAGACTTGGATGATTTCACGCATGTTTTTGACACAACACCTATGCGATAGTTCTTGCCCGAGCTACAAAACATCAACACTAGGCCATGTGAAACAGATTATGCTATGCTGGGATCCAAAATCTGAATAAGTCATCACAGGCATCTGCTGGGTCACCCTCGTAAAATATGAGGGGTAACAATCCCCAAAACACACCAGTTCTTGGGAACTGTCCCTGGATACGTCACTAAGAGTCAAGACATGCTTATGACAAATCAGGATTCCCTGGGGTGCATGTCACCGGGATATCCCCTGGGTTCTAGGCATCCCAGGAGGCAAACCCAAGACAGAGAACGTACTCTGATAACTGTGGAGGGTGTAAATCCAGCTATTGTGGCTCTTGAGCAGATAAATTTAGCTTTTTCAGTCCCCTGCAGCCCTTGGCCTTGGGAATATTCATAATTATCGCATGCCCTTTCTTCACCACTTTCCAATATTTACATTCTTCCGTTTGGGATGTTCTAATGAATAAAAGACTACTGTCATATGACACTTGTTTAATCCTCACTGAAAAATAATGTATAAACTTGATATAGGCTAGTCCTTCATCATTATAGTTTCTTGAATCTTCAGCACCACTAGAATCAAAACTCCATGCCGTGAACAGATTATGCATTTAAATTTAATGTGTATGAACAATGTGTAACAGTATTAAAGAAATATATAGCAGAGAAAAATCAGATTCAAATAATTCCAACACTATGCACTGAGCATTATAAAAAGTCTGTATAAAAAGCTTCAAAAAAACCTCATCAAGATAGTCCACATCAAGCTCGCCAAAGTCATCAACGTTTCCAAACATAAATCCAAACATTCGATTTTCTCCACCGCCATCCTCATAGTCTTCCTCATCTTCCTCTGTATAAAGAAAATAAGTCCAAAGAACAAAAGCTGGTTATACACTCAATCACAGATGGACATCTGGTATTGTATCACCAAACTTCAAAGAATATCCCAAGTGTAGAAGTTTAAATCTGTAGAACCATTGATAAGAAGCAATGACAATAGAATAAACAGTGACAATAAACCTGTGTAGTTCTATGCTTTATCTTGTTTAGAAAAGAAAGATTCCTTCAACATATCACAACTGGACAAAAATAATCCTGGAGTAAAAACTTAGCTATTCGTTTAACAATCAACCATCTCCACAAAACTAAGTGGCTGGCTGCGCCTATAGATGTTCACAGACCACTTAACTTGTGGCTGTGCTAGTTATAAAACATTTAAAACTTGTAAAAGGTATTATTTATGCATAGTCTAAAAACAAGAGAGAAATGCTAATGATAGTTATAGTTTAATATGAATTTACAATTTATTGAACTAAATCTCTTACAACTACCTTAATGTTAAACTAACTACTATAATCATTATAAATCATATCTATTATGTAAAATTGAAAACTAACAAATCTACCATGTAGGTATGAACGTTCAAGTCTACATTTCTAATTTATACACTCAATCACAGATGGACATCTGGTTTTGCATCAGCAAACTTCAAAGAATATCCCAGGTGTAGAAGTTCAAATCTGTAGTACCATTGATAAGAAGCAATGACAATAGAATAAACAGTGTCCACTGTCAATCAAACCTGTGTAGTTATATGCTTTATCTTGTTTAGAAAAGAAAGATCCCTACAACATATCACAACTGGACAAAAATAATCCTGGAGTAAAAACTAATGAATATGCTTATCACTGCCACATACTACAGCACCTATATTTTAGGATAGATTAAACACGCAGAAAGACATGTCACACAATACAGAGTTGAAAACCAATTCGCCAATTTTCATCCTGACAGACAATCCAACTTTCATTATTTCATATGTTTCCCTTCTGCAGTTCTTTTGTGAACTGTGCTCAACAGGATCCCACAAAATAAAAAAATCAAAAGAAACATCGGGTACCTATCTACATGGAGCCCTATTTCAATTTTCAAATAGTGGAATCCAAACAGAGAATCTCGTATTTTTGGCATGTGAAAATATTTTGCTTACTGAAATTTGAAAGAAATGCACATATAGTAATTTGATCACAATTTTTAATAAATAGCTAATATATACTGGTATCAATTTGGAGGCTATGCAGTACTTTGGTTAATTTACAAGGAAGAGAACAAAAAGTGGTAGAGATAGCAGCAAAACTGTGAAAATGGATCTGCCATGACACCATAAAAATTACTCATGCTACATAAGTAGAGGGTGATTAATATAATTTATAAACAGCTGATATTTAATGGTGTCAATTTGGAGGTTATGCAGTACATTACTTAATCCACAAGGAAGAGAACAGAAAGTCATTGAAGGAGCAGCCTTTTTCAGAAAGCCTTGTATGGACTGAAACAGGCTCCGAGAGTCTGGTATGCCAGGATGGATGGATTTCTCCATAGCTTGGGGTTTTCCAAAATTACAGCTGATTCTAACTTGTACTTTAAAGTTGTTCTTAATCGTGTCTTGATACTTGTTCTATATGTAGATGACTTGTTTCTTACGGGTGAAGAACAGTTGATAGACCAGTGTAAGAGGGAGCTTAGCTCTGAATTCGAGATGAAAGATCTCGAATTGATGCATTACTTCCTTGGCTTAGAAGTCTGGCAAAAGCCAGGTGAAATCTTCCTGACACAAAGAAAGCATGCAGTGGATATCTTGTAGAGATTTGGGATGCAAGACTGCAAGTCCATGAGCGTGCCAATGACTACCAACTTGACAAAGTTGCGGGACTCAGCCTCTAGTTCACAGAGTGCAGACTCTACTCTATACAGACAGCTTATTGGTTCCCTGATGTATCTCGTGCATACGAGACCAGACATCTGCTACACAGTGAATGCACTGAGCCAGTTCATGTCAGATCCAAAGCACATACACTCGGTAGCTGCCAAACATGTACTCAGATATGTGCGAGGTACTATCACGTATGGGCTCAGGTATACTTCCAGCAATGGAGTATTGGTATCTGGATATTCAGATTCAGATTGGACTGGCAGTGTAGTTGACCGAAAAAGTACCTCTGGTTATTGCTTCAGTAGGGGATCAGTAATGATCTCTTAGTCCAGAAGGAAGCAAGGTTCCATAGCTCAGAGTACAGCTGAGGCAGAGTATATTGCTGCAAGCGATGCCTGCAAGGAAGCAGTTTGGCTCAAAAAGTCGTTATCTGATCTGTTCAAGGCGAAGCTTGACTCAACGATCATCCATTGTGATAATCAGAGTTGCATAAAGCTTTCAAAGAACCCAGTGTTTCATGATAGATCGAAACACATTGAAATGAGGTATCATTTCATCAGAGACCTGGTGCATAGAGGTGCTCTAAAGTTGCAGTACATTCGTACAGATGAACAGATTGCAGATATCTTGACCAAGCCTCTAACAGCATCAAAGTTCGTGTACTTTCATGACAAGTTTGGTATGGCAGAGAATGCCTCTCTCGCTGAGAGGGAGTGTTGATTTTTCTGAGCAGCATCGAGAGCCCTTCTCTTAGGAGAATGGGACCACCTGGTCCAGGACCACGATGAAGACTCAACCCAGTGTTGAGTGACCATTCTGTTGAATGGTAGATATCTGGTCTGGGACCATAATATAGACACAGCTCTGCCCTGGGTAGACTCAACCTAGTGTTGAATAGACATCTGGTCTGGGACCACGATGTAGACCAGTCTAGTACTAGTAGACTCAGCTTAGTTTTGAGTAGCCATTCTCTTGGAGAATGGAGGCACCTGGTCTGTTACCAGGAAGGCACTGTAAGCCCTAGACTGGGTCTAGGCATGTGTGGCACTCTGACCCCTGATCTATGGGCTTGGTGTACTTTTCCAAGCATTAGCTACCCTTGGTTAAGTTATCCTAGTACCAGATCTAGGTGTCACACAGAGTGTGGGATAAAAGCATTAGTAACTCTCTTGGTTTATGATGATGTACTTTTGGAATCAAAAAGGACCACAAGTAATGACCACAAGGGCACTTGGAAAAAGGCCAAAGTCAAAAGTCAAAAATAAATAAGGACTATTGTACCACAAGAAAAGGACCATAGGTGGAAGTCAAAAATAAATAAGGACTTTTGGTAAAAGTCAAAGATAAATAAAAAGACCTTTTGGTAAGAAGGTAAAAGTGAAATTAGGAAAAGATTAAAATATTATTATTTTTATCTTTTCTAATTTTGGTCCACTTAACAAGTGAATGAAGGCTATATAAGAAGATCAAGTCTTCTCATTACTACATTCAAGTTTGCTCTCACAGGTGAAGATACTATTTTGCTGAAGAAGACTGTTTTTTTGCCTCAGCTAGGGCATCCTCTCAGCAAACCCTCAGCTAAGGTTTTATCAGCAATTCATTCTCAGAATTTTTGGGGCAGCCTTCTCCATCTTTTCCAGGCAGCAAAGAAAAACTCTGAACAGTCTCACGGGCTGTGTTTTTATTGTTTTGGGCAGGGCACTGCCCTCTTCCTTTTTCCGGGCAGCTCAACCCGTGAGGACCGAGGCTCTGTTGGCACCCTCGGGTAGCCCTAGAGCTAACCCTTGGGGGCTGTCGTGAGCTCACAGCACCTCCGGGCAGCCCACAGGGCTTACCCATGGGGGTGCTGTAGCAGTCATGGCTGTACAGCCCTTAGGGCAACCCACAGGCCACCCCATGAGGGTTTGGACAGGCTGCTGGGCAGCACTAGGCCTGTGCAGGGAAGCTGGGCAGGGAGAAGAACAAGCCGGGCAGACAGAAGGACAGATCGGGCAGGCAGAAGAACAGATCAGGAAGCAAAAAGATCAGTCGGGCAGTTTGTGGACTGATCCGTACGGTCGTACAGCTGTACGGTAGCAAGGTACAGACTGTCAGTGACAGTCAGATCTAAACAGGCTGCCTGTGATTTTTCTCAGGCGAGAGAGAGAAAAATTGTTTTTTCTGATCAAGCCCTAATTGAGCATTTTTGTGTATTCTGGAAATTTATGGTTCTAGGGCTTCAATTCTCAGTCTGATTTTTTACTGATAAATTTTACTGTGACTGATAATGCTTTTTGGGGTTTTTGTCCTTTGAAGGTTTCCCCAGTGAAAAGTCTTGTGTCCATTGTGCAGATGTGATAAATGTGTTTTTACCGCACTGATTATTTGTTTAAGTTCATCTGCAAATTTTTTAAGTTATATGCTAATGCTAAAATTCAACACTCATTTATTTATAACTTTTAGAATTTGTTCCAGATTAAACCAGTAACTGTAAGCACGTAGTAGCAAATGGTTAGCTGAGATTGTTGGCAGAGAATTTTCCCTTTTCAGGTCTGTTAAACAATACCAAAGACACGTCAGGGTAACTCAGAAGGTCATATGGACACTAGAATAAGATAATAATAATAAAACACTGTTGCTTTCATTCCAGGTCATCGTACGATACTCAGTATATAAACCAGTATAGACCCATCTAACTCCGGTTCTACAAAACATCGAGAGGAATTAGATCTGCAAATCTTTCACCACTAAACTACATCGCACATTCCTCTTACCACTATGCTACAACACACTGATGCATGCATTCTTATTTTTAATTTTTATTTTTATTTGAAAAACAGACACTTCCTTCTTACCACTATGCTACAGCACACTAATGCATGCATTCTTATTTTTTATTTTTATTATTTTTATTTTTACTTTTTTATTTATTTTATTTTTTAATGAAACAGACAGACACTTCCCTCTCACCACTATGCTACAACACACTGACACGTGTTTTTTTTAAATGGGACAGACAGACACTTCTCCCCCACCTGGGCTGTAGAAATGCTCCTTCTCGGAGCAATAATATTAAAATAAATATATTTTATAATAAATATTTTAAATATAGTTTATATGGGAAAAACATAGCTTGACTTTTAAGGTTAGAATCATCATATGAATCTTGACATTAAAGCATAAATTTTAAAGTCTACTTCCACAACAACCTAGATAATGTTGTCTTCTAAACAAAAATTAAATTAACATTTTATATTGCTTATAAGCAATAAGCAAAAATGTGTTAAAACATACATGTTTTCAGCTTTAAATTATTGACAAGATTAAAAATGGAATTGTTTTATTTTGTTTAATTACAAAACTCGGAGGAAAGATAACTTTTCAAGGGATATTAAAAACATAAAATCATCATGATGTTGATGTTTTATGTAGCTTCGGAAGATATTCTTATTGTATTTGAGCAAGTATAAACCCTAAAAGAAACAATGCTAAGTTACATTTGTAATGTCGTCCCAAAAGATTCCAAAATAGTAAATAAACAATGTTATATTACTTCTAAGACAAGTCGCCCCAGTCACCCAGTGAAGTCAGCCCCACAATGGAAAAAGTCACTTCAGCACAAGTATAAATAAAGGTGTCAACCTCCTCATTTCACACAAGCAAGTTTGCTCAGGCCAGTGAGACAAGTGCACAAGAGAGAGAGAGTAGCAGCAATTGGAGGAAGACCAATATTCTGGGCTGATGTTATCTTTGTATTCGGGCTATCTTTCTCTAAGAGAGTTTTAGCTCTTCACTGTATTGACATTGTACTCTGTTAACAAATCTATACTCTTTAAGTTATGGTGGGTTTTCTTCCCCAAGAGGGTTTCGCAGGATAATTCTTTGTGTATGCTGTGAATGTCTTTCTTTCAGTGATCCTTATGCATGCAGTTATTATGATATGATCTAAATTGAATTAAAGTCCGACTAACATAACTGCTTAGTAAAATCTCAACAACCTAGATAATGGTAACATTAAAACATAAATTTTAAAGTCTGCTTCCACAACCACCTAGATAATGCTGTCTTCTAAGCAGAAATTAAATTGACACTTTATGTTGCTTATAAATAAGCAAACAGCAAAAATGTGTTAAAACATACATGCTTTGAGCTTTAAATTACTGACAAGATTAAAATGGAATTGTTTTATTTTGTTTCTTTACAAGACTCTGAAGGAAAGAAACCTTTTAGGGATATTAAAGACATAAAATCATCATAATAAAATTTTAGTTTTTTGTTAACCCAGAGAAGGTAGGCAAAATATCGACTTACCTCCTTGCTCCTCAGACGAAATTGCAGTTGTGTTGTTCCTCATAACAAGGATCTGCAGACCAGAAACAGCTTGTACAAATCAACAAATAGAACTCAGGGCTTATCCTTCATTGCTTTGTCCCTGTTTTAAAGTCATAATGTTAAAGGGCATCCATATCACATGTCTCATTTCTATTCAGCTTTTACAGATATTGTACAGTTCTGTTGGATAAGAAGAGAGGCTGAACAGAAAACTTATCTTCTGAATATTGAATTTTTTCACTTGCTGGTTCACGAGAATTAAAATTTAATATAGTTAATTTTAATTTACCAACCAAGTTTGCCTGTAGAAATCGCTGCAAGAGCTGCCAATATATGTGCTGACCATTCAATGCCAATCACCTTGTAAGCACTGCCTGTTGAAGTTGTGGAAACAACGCTGCTACAGAAAACTGTTGATGCTGCCGAACATTATATGTGCTGGCAACAGGGGCATCTCAAAAAAAATTGTACACACTTTTTAGCAGACACTGAACCTATGACACATGAATCGGCGAACCTGTACCATCAAGTTTGAAATTCGCCGAACTTGAAAAAAAATATTTAAGTTCCTTTGGGTTCGGCGAACCTCAAAGCCGAACGTTTTTCAGGGTTTTTATCGTCCTCTTGTTCTCTTTCGTGATCTGTCTTCAATTCTCCAACCTCGCCCTCCGAGTTCCGTGATCTATCTGGCCGTCTCCAGACTCCACCCTCAATGAGTTATCCCACGAGACAAGACTGTTCCGACTGTGCCATTGTGCGAACGGGTCTTCTGATCGAATAACCAGTGCGATTGGATGGCCTTCGACAACCCTTCGAGTGACCAGTTCCGAGGCTGCAGAAGGGTCTTCCAATGCGTCTTCGAGGAACCAGTGCCGAGGCTGCTGACGGGTATTCCGATATGACTGGGAGGAACCAGTGCCGACTGAAGAGGCTTTGTTTGAACTTTGTGCAAATGTTCCCGACGGTTATTCCAAATCTACACTACAGCATTCCAATGGATACAAAGTTGTAATGTATATATATCAAATGCTTAGGTTATTTTAGACTTTGTTGTATAGTAAATTATAAATTGTTTTAATTATATCTAATATTAAATAAAATACATTATACATTATATTAGATAAGTTATTATATTAAATATTTTAATCTAGGTAGTAAATATTGTTTTATTTAAAAGTATAAAATGTTATTTATTATTTATAGAATATAAAAATATATTAGATAGGTTAATTTTATAAAATATTTAGTATTTGAAAATATGTATATTGGTGAATCTAATGTCGAATCTCATTGGAAAATTCGAATCCGAATTGAACTTAAAGGTCGTCCAACCCAAACCTTGTAACATAGATTTGTATGAGGGTAGGCCTAAGCATCGATGGAGGCCTTCCATGCTTGTAGATAGGGTCAATGCTTGACTCGAGTATGTTAAATCAAAAGTGTGAATGCCAATAAAATGTGTGATCAACTGAGGGCTTCCATGCTAGAAGACGGGATCGATGCTTGGCGCGGCCCACATGTAGGTTAATCCAGAAGCATGGAGCTTCTAAATAAATGCAAACATTATATTCACTGTGAATTTTTAATTTAATTTAACCATAACAATTACAATCTTTTATATTTATATCCAATTCATATATGTTTGTAAATGTGATATGTACTAGCAAAGATATGTCTTAAACTCTGGTATATTAAGCACGGACTTGATGTCTATAAAAATTAAGATAAACAAAATTACACCTCAAAATACCTCTTGATCCTTAATAGATGTGGGTTTAAGATAGATCTATGTTAGTTTTTATTTTATTTTTTAATTTTATGAGTCGACATGAGTGTTTTTATTACTTTTTATTTTTAATAAGTTATGAACGTTATGTTACGTTGACAACATCTCCTTGGTATTACGTTGAGAGCACCGAGAGTTTTCTAGATTTCATTCAAATGTGAACGTTTATAATGTACTATATATAAATAAAGTATATGTACAGCTTTTTATTAATATATTAATATATAAGGATTATATTATATTTTATATTTAATTTAATACGAACACATCTGAACTTCTAGCCAAGTGAAGCCACCAAGACCCTTGTTGCCTTGGCCATGAGCTCTTTTACGTTGATAACCTTTTTCCATGTAGAGCCCTAAATTATTGCTTTTCACTTTTGGTGGTTGGCGTGTTTCCATCGAGACTTCATCAATGAGTGCTCCTACATTCATTGCTTATTATTAGACCTCCTCCTAACATATGTAAATAAACAAAGTGTTACTGAATTGTTGCACCTCTTCCCCTTTCAACCTCTATAAACCTTGGTTGAAGTCATTTGAACTTGATTCCTTCACAATTATAGGCATAGGGGTCATTGTTTATGCTACCAATGTAGTTGTGGTGGAGTGCTTAGTAACACCCCTGATTGTAACACTAGTTGAGGGACACTTAATGTTCCTTCTAACAAAAACCCTCTTTTACATGTGATTTGTTGCCAAAGAGACCAGTAGAGTTTCAACAGTTACAATCTTAGCATATTTATTTGTTGTATGAGTGTTACCTTCTCCTCGATAGTAGTGTTGGTGTATTTTCCTTACAATGATGTTAAAATGTTATGTGCCACCTACTCACTAGATGTGACAATTATAGGAGGAGGTACAATATTGTCTTTCTTATTACTCGAGTCTGGGTCAAATGCTCACTCACCTATGAGGATGGGACCCAATTTTTTACAAGTTTCTTAGTCATTGTAATTAGTTGACTCTAGTGACTCCTCTTCCTCCATGATGAGCTAGGGTCTCTTTTCTAGGCCCCTTATGGGATATCCCTATTATGCACATGCTAGTTGTAGCATTTGTTTCCTTATTTCTTATTATATTTCTCTAGTACTTTGGTGCATCACTTAATGGACCACTCTGCATACTTTAACATCAACACTGCATGCTTTAGCATCAACCCAATGTCCAGTGCCTTGAATACAATCTATGGGTTTACATTGTCATTCTTTAGATGTGGGTTCAAGTGAAAGAAGTGTGAATTGACTTTAAACTAATACTACTAACTATGAGCAACAATGATGATCTTGGGATCTAGGTGGTTCGCATAACAACATCCCACGTTGCTTGGTGATAGCCCTCGAACACAATGTCGATCATTACATGCATGGGCTAGTTTGAAATTTAGGATAAACCTTCATGGTGGGCTACTATGGACTTTTTTTAGGGTCCCTTAGCACAAGGCTGTTACTTGCCAACTTTTCTCACCATGGAAATGGTAGCAACAAGAAAATTTCCATGTTGGAAGTCTTGTCTCTTATTGAATGCATCAATACAATTTTGTAAGACATTGTTGATGAGGTACAAATCCTAGTTCAATATCTCATATATTGCACACACTTCTACAACATGGATTGCTCACTTCAAGTATTCCCCTGTTTAGTGGGTTTGTAACACTTGGGTACACAACTAGTGTGTTGGCATGCTAACTGACAAACTATTGTTGGCAGATATATGATGTCATTTTTAAGCCTCATCCATGTCATATTTTAAGCACAAATTTGTATGGCCATCCTCTATTCCCCCTTCCTTTTGCAATACTATCTTGGCAAAAAATGCATCACGAGCATCTTCTTTGTCTTCGATTAGCTTTATGATAGCATGCATGGTATCCAAATTAATGGTGATCTTATGATCAACCCACGTATTCTTGGTGTGAGTCTACAACATTAGCAGTCTCACATACTTCTTTACAACAAAATAGGTCTCAAAACATGGATAATGAATAGGTTGGTGACACGAAACTTGAATAGCTACAACTATCACATATGCTCCTCTCTCAACTTAGAATACCTAGGGAAAAAGTGGGGTTGTGGATGTTAATGTCCACTAGTTGGACCCACGTTATGTGCCAAAAATAAAAATAAAAATAGAATAATAAGCACAAGTACATTGTATGTACACCAAATGTTAGTATGAGCATAACTCCAAATTAGATAAGAGAGACGAGTCACATAATATTAACTCCTCAAATAATAGGATAACCTCTTCCAAATATCCCAATATATTCATATATCCAACTCACATGTTCATATGTTTATATTTACTGCATGGCCTCTATATATACCTACTCACTCATTACACACGTGGGATCCCCATTAGGTTGACCACTATTGCATATACAATCGCCCCATCACATACACATTTAACTTCATATATGCCCCCTATGGGGTCATATCGCAACACCCTTCTTTGAAAAGCTTTGTAGTTAACGGTTGTACATGTGATGAAATCAAATAATATGATTTTCTTATAGTATTTCTCTCTTGTTGCCATTGATGATGATCCATGCATCCAAACACAATTATTTTTTGTCTTAATTATTAATAGTTATTTGTTGCATTGTTTTATTTTAGTTGATTCCACGTGTTGTTGTTGTGACTTCTCCAGGTTTTTGTATTTGTTGGCATTTGGCAATATCCATCCAATCATGGTTTGGTGATGCCCTTTTCCATTAATATTGATGATTATTCAGTATTTTACCTTGGTAATGGCAATGTTGCCTTCTTGTCTTCTGGGAAACATTCGTAGTAACGACGAGGTCGATGTAGTTCCACCTTAGATGATTTTTCTTCAATATACACACCCATAGCTTAAATTTTATTTTCAGAGGTAGTGTCATACTTTGTCCTCTCTACTTGGTCTTTGATTACTCTATCCTTTCAAATAATACCACTATATTTGACATGTACATCTTCAATATAGAGTTCAATGTCTTCAAGTATTTTCTTTGTGACATTCTTGAATCATATCTTCCTTCTCCTTTTGAATCTACAATGTGATTCCATCCATCGAATTCCTACGTCCTTCTTCAATTCTAGATTGCATTTTGATTTTACCTCATTAGTATTTAGGCTTTCTTCAATATTCATGCAAATTTCTTCTTCAATTGTTTTGGTCATATTCTCTTCAACTTCCTTGATAATATCTTCATCGTTATCCTTCGATTCAAACTCTTGTTAAAGCCTTTTTCATATTCTTAAAGTTGTTAAGAATATTCAAATTATGTTTACATAGACTCATCCTTTTCCCACTTTCCTTTGCTATTATTTTCTTGCTTTAATTTATGGACCTCCTTAACGAGAGTTTGAATAAGATCTTGTATCTTTGACAACTCACCACACTTCTTCTTGATATCTCATTTTTCTTCTTTTTAACTCATCTTGAATTTTATGTATTACCTGCAAATCTTAGTTCTTGATCCATTTTTTTAGAATAGTTATTCAAATACCTCCTAGATGATGTTATGTCTAATATCTTTGTTAAGACTGATTCACTGATTAGAAGCTTCACCATAAAAATAAAGACATGTTGAAAAAGGAGATGTAGCATTTTCATTCGTAGTCCTTAACCATTATGTAGGATCAATTCCATCTTCATCTCCTCCAAATTTAGGTATTGCAATTAGTCCTTAATTGAAGTCCAACAAAAATTTAGAATTTTGTGAAATTCATAATTGAAAACAATTTACCAAAGGAATAGAAAGCAAGATAAACTTTACACATAATGATGAGCCATCAATATATAGTGGAGGAATAGAAGGCGAGCTGAAAGCACGCACAATGATGACCCATCAATGCTACAATGTAGAAAAGCTGCAAGAGTAGCTCATTATTACACTAAATACCTCATGGTTTTATAAACAAAGAATTACATAAGAATTTATGTTGTTTTCATTAAGAAAAACAAAGGAGTACAACAAATATAATTCTTTGAAGATTATAACCTGAAAGGAGTACAACAAATATAATTCTTTGAAGATTATAACCTAAAAGGAGTACAAGAAATAAAATTATTTGAAGACTATAACCTGATCAGATTATAGTGGAATTTTGAAGACTGTAAATCCTTCACCTTGGCTACAAAAATCTCTTCAATCTTTCAGATATTTTTAGTGCAGTTTAATTTGTAAACCTGCAAATATTGAGGAGACATCAATATAGTCCTAACTTTGCAAGAAGGAAATCATTGTCGACTGATATGGAAGAACCAATTTTAAGTTTGGAGAGGGCCTTGACCAAGGCATTGATTTTTGGGAGACAAAATACATATGCTTTGATTTAAGTAGAAGTGATTAACATACCCTTATGCCTCTAATAATGTGTCTTGGATAGTTATGGGATTGTATAATAAGTTGTTTTGGATCAGATACTTCAGGACAATTTAGAAATATCAACCAGTTTCCCCTGAAGGCATTTTGATGGTTGTTGAGAGCTTCAACGAGAGTGCATGATGGTGAAAATGTGAATAGGTTAGGTTTAATAAATCCTAAGGTATAAGTGTCCTTTTGTAACAAGGTGCCCCCCCTTCAACATATATGGGAGAGACTCACTTTATCATGTTAATCATGTTGCATGATATAAGTTGTGATGTAATGTCCTAGAGGTGGCTATGTTTATAGGGTTCCCAATAGGATAAGCACGGGCAATCTACTACAACCGATGCAACTGCAACCTTTGGGTTTGTGTCTAACCTCATAGATGTGGCACTTCCTTTGTATTGGCAAACTAAGGCTTTGGGATATGCAAAGATGGGAGTAAAAACTCAGTAGGATAATATGTCTAGGGACTTCTCGAGGTCCCAAGCTTATATTTCATCACTAAACAATAAAAATATGTTCAACAGGGAGTAAAAGGTTAAGCATATAAATTTCCCGCCACCATATTGGCTTTGGCTCTAACCTCGAGACTATACATATTTTTTGCAAATGGAAATCCTATCTAAAATATGGATTGCCAACTATAATGTAGAAGTTGTGATTCTAACCAAATGAAAAAAAGTAGTCCTTGGCTCTAACCTTAAAAAATGAGACTATACATATTTTTTGCAAACGGAAATCCTATCTAAAATATGGATTGCCAACTATAATGTAGAAGTTGTGATTCCAACCAAATGAAAAAAAGTAGTCCCTCTCACATGTCATCATGTTTCCAATAATGGAACTAAATGTCAATGTTATTGCACCTAGAACACTTCTACTTGCATGGCTAACCATCCAATAATTTCCAAAAAATGATCCCTTTGCAGTCAAAGGGGGAGGTCAATAAATTGGTGTATTCAACAACCCATGCCCATAAAGTTTTTGCAAGTTTGCAGCTTCACATAACATGGTTAGTAGTTTCAGCTTTGTTGCAAATCATGCAACAACTACCTATAAGCTCCAATTTATGGAGCTTAACTTTAACCATTGTTAAGCAATAGCCATTTAGGCATTCTAGCTTTGAAAGAAGAGTGGAACTTCCAAATATCGTGGCACTTTCTAAGCCATCTAGTTTCATTGGAATAAACGGTCTATTATTTTTTTAAGTTGGTGTACAAAAGGATGATTGACTAAATTTTATACTACTTCTTTGTAGTTTTGTAATATATTAAGGGCTTTCCACAAGACCATTTCGAACTCTCCAAATTGGTTCTTGAGCATTCAAATTCATATTAAACAATTGGCATCTATAATTATATTAGAAAGTTCTATGTATGAACGCTTGTCCATCCTTCATTTTGAGTTGGTGATTTCATGAGCGTTGTACTTTCATGGCCATGGGATGTTAGGATACATGTTCATTTTCTCTAAATGTTGAGGCCGATTAACTATTATCCTATTCTTCATGTGATTGCTTAGAACATGAAAAGTGCAGATCCACATAAGACCACAAACATAAATCTAGAAAAAAATCCTTTAAGAACAATAGATTTATACAATAAGTCTGTAGATCCAAGTATCATCTAAGCGATCTTACAAGAATTTTCAAGGTTATTTTTTGGCAAAAGCATCCAATTTGTAATGGAAAAATTAGAGACATATAACATATCTCACAAGCGAGATAGATGGATTTGTATTTTGACTACAACAAAACATTTCAGCAAAAGTTTCCATCTTACAATACAATGCTTAAAGATAAAGGTAGCTCTTGTACCAAAAACCAAACAGGTGGTTCAGGTGATATATTTGTGATGTCTCAATAGAATTCAAATATAATAAAGTTTAATTGTGATAATGCACTACTGGAAGTCATATATCTATCATGACACCAGTAAAAAATCCTAAATGACTGTAGTTAATTACCTAACACAATATGAACAGGTTTTGGAAGGGCATATGGCTCAAGTGGAGATTTCTCCCATAGGTGAAGAGGATTATGCGATGTCTTCAACTAGCCATCTTGGTATCCAACAAGCAAAGCAGGAAATGGAAGTTCCAGAAGAGTTGGTCGACAACGAGAGAGGCTCATGTGTAACTCTGATTCTGAATCCTGAGTTGGGTATCTTTGACTACCATAATCTAACCTTGCTCCATCTTGCATCAATAAAGTTTATACACCCCAAATCTTGGTGTTGTGATGAACTTCACAAATATGATGATCCATTTCTTGCAAAGGTGTTCCTTTAAGATTTACCAAACTGCCAATTGAACATTGTAGTGGCGTAATAAGCTTCCTAATAGTTGTTGTCACAATACTTGTAGCTTCTTTAGAATCATTTGAAGCATTTTCACCAGAATAACCTTCAGTTATATGTCTGCCCTCAACCAGTTGGACACAACCCCTGCACTAATTTGTACTTAACAAGGGTCCATCCATACAAATTGGGATCGCCAAAAGTTGTTTTCAAGTCTATTCTAATGTATGACTGCAACAAACTCGTTATTGTTGTTGGAGAAACATTTGCAACAAGAGAATCTATTAATTCAACACTACAACAATAAAAAAATGACATGTGGCTAAAAAACCTCCACATCCAACATGGATCATAGTAGGTCTGCAACAAAATATGTCTTTGTTGATCCTGAAATGTTAACCAACCAAAAGGGCCATCACCATAGTCCCTATTAAGGAAAATATACGTGGATGCAATTGCTTGTTGAACAAGAAATGGCAAAGAATCTGGAAGCTGACACAGTGGTTGGTTTTGCACATTTGAAAACACACATTCCTCTTTAGATGCATTGTATGCCGACATGCTAGTTTCAAGGCATTGTGAGTCATTGGGTAACTGGTCTAACAAATTGCCAACATTTAATTTGTTTGGGCCAAGTCAAGCAATTTTACTAGTAGTCAACAACATGTGCCTTATTCTGCACATAACAATCTGTAACATTGCACGTTCAACTTTAGTAGCCAAAACTGTTACGGGTAGCATTAAGAATCCTCTAGCACTGAGGCCATTTTCAGTTTTACTTGATTGAATATTCCTTCCATTTTTTTGTGGAAACCAAACTGTTAATTGATGGAAACATTGAATCTTTCTTTCGCACCATAATGGTATTAGCACAAGTGTCAAATGGCTCCTCATGCAACTACTTTCCACACTGAACATACTTTTAATGCTTCTTAATCTCTCACAGATCTCAACTAGGGTGTATATACAAAGAAAAAAGCTATGAATCACTAGTTATAATACGTTTTATATGCCTCTATAAAACTATGTGTGTGGGGCCATAGTGAAATTCGACAATCATAATATGATAACAAAGGGAGACTCGATACAACATGATGCATGGAATAAATATTATCAGTGCATGATGGCTCACTCAACACAATGCACACAGTAGTTGTTGAAACTCCCCTCCACACCATGACATGTACAAAGAGCCTCAACCTCATAATCCCCAGGCATCACTATGTAGTAGTAAATACACACAAACTTGGTTTTAATGAGTGGAATATAAGATGAAGAATTAAGAATCATATACCTCTTGGTCACATTGTATCCAAGTATGCCCACCACATAGATATCAATGTCATGCCTCTCCATAGCCTTGCACATGGCATTCCTTTTGTCGACCTCCACCATCTCTACTGAATTTGCAACCACAAATAGCAAAAAAAATGACCAGATCCAACTCCACAACAGGAAAGACATTTGTTGCTCCTGTAACCACGTCACAATCGTGAATCCCTAGGATAAAAATGGTTACCTTCAAAAATGAGATTGAGAAATGGGGGTTTTACTTAGCTACGCTTTCCATGTGTAAAACGTTGGTTGTAGAAGGGAGAGCATAGAACAAAATGTTTGAAGAGAGGATCTACAACCCTTCACCATTTCTATTTCAAAATCATAGATATGCAACCAAAAATGGCAAAAAGAGTAAATATGAGAGGGTCTAAGAAAGTGTAGAATCTTATCGGAGACCACAATTTTTTGGTGTTATCGACGCTAGTAAGAAGTAGAGTTGTTTGAATAATTTGTAATCTATTGCATAAGTCCTACCGATCTCTTGAATAGGTTTACATGGGGCCATCTCTGTAAATAGAGAATGATCAATCTGCTTTCTGTGGAACTGGTCCTGGTCATCAAGACATAGATGGTCTTCCAATGTCAACATTTCAGCTCGAATATGTCATCGCCTAGCCTTAGCCGCTACCCGCGCACTATTGACCTCTCGATTGAAACTAGATTAAACCCTATTTGAAAACCTTAATTTGGTGGACTTTTATTGGATAAAGTGAAAACATACATGGCAATTTTTAATTTGAGAGAGGGACGACGAATCTCAAATAGTGTTCAAAAACCCGCCCTAAAAAAACGCCTATTGGTGCAACTATGTTATTATATTAGTATAATAAATTATCTTATTAGTCTCTGCCTAGGCAGAGACTTTACGTTTCAGTTTTCTCCATTGTTTTGTGAATTTCATAAAAATCAAAGTTTATTTCTTAAATTTTTGTAATGTTGTGATTTTTTTTAAATTTATTCTCAATTAGTTAAATAAATAATAAAAAATGTTTTTTTTTTTTTTTTTTTTTTTTTTTTTTTTTTTTTTTTTTTTTT
>LPNX011210472.1:470435-512767 GCA_001517045.1 Pseudotsuga menziesii
TCAACAAGATAAAACACTACAAAGTCCTAATTAAAAGAAAACAAAGGCACTATCTAAGTAAAATGTGAGAAAATATCTTACACCTCTCCAAGTTGGCTCCTAACAANGTTTCGCTCCAAGAAGATTTTGAACATGAGTCGAGTCTTGCTCTGGTTTGGGTGGACCTGTTATTGTCCATTGGTGGTTGGTTTGTAGGAAAGTGGTGAGCTAGAGACTGCAAGCCTGGATCTCTGATCTTTGGTTACCTCTCGAAGTGATCCAAGAAGTTTGCCTTCGTTCTGTGCAGAGTTGGTGGACCTGTGCATGTTCTTTGGTTGTTGTTGTTTTTCTGCAGGATCGTGGCTGTTAAATTTGCTCCAAGATGATTCGACCTTCTTCCATGAAGTTTTGAAGGCTCTTGATCTCTGTTGCTCTGGTCCTTCAACTTCATGTTGGCTGCATTGGAGCTTGGGGTCGTAGAGGGTCTTTGTCTCTTTGTTTTGGAACAAGAATGCTTGTCTCTCGGTCCCTAGTTTGTATTTCTCCCTTTGCTGGTTCAGATCGTGATTGATCTCCCAGGATTTGTGATATTTTAAATCAGTCTGTTTGTTGCTGTCTTCATTGCCACAGAGTTAATTAGAATGATTCGAGCTCTCTATGGCCTCTGGAGGGGGTCCCCCCTCCTCTTTCTCCTGATATTGATGCATTCAAATGCCTCATAGCCTCTCGTGGGAAGAGAAAGGGAAGTCCAATGGTGCAGACCTTTGTGAAGAAAACAAATATCCCTTTTGTTGATCTTTTGGCAGAACGTCCTTGCTGGATTGCCTTGAACCTAGAGGAGCGTGGGATCATTGGGAGATTTACAAGGATTTGGCCATCTCCGAAGGCTATAGAAGGACGGGTACAACGAAATTGGAGGCTTCTGGTCTCTGAAGGAATTCATAATCATCTGGTTAGCAGAGGCTATTATGTTTTTGTGTTTGAATCAACAGATGATTGAGATCTTATTTTTTGGAATGGTCCATATTTTATGGGCCTGCAGGGGCTCTACCTGAATAAATGGACTCCGGATTTCGACCCTACTCAGGATGTACCTTCAGCTGTTCATGTCTGGGTTATGCTCCCCCACCTTCCCCTTCATTGCTAGAATTCAAAATCATCTGAAACCATTGGGAATAATCTCGGAAAATACATCGATAGGGCAGAAAGGAAAGACCAATATTCATGCGCACGAATTTGTGTTGAGGTCGATTTGGAGATTGGGTTGTCTAAGGAAATCAGGTTAAATGTTGTTGAATGTTCTCATATTCAGGAACTTAATTATGAACAACTTCCTTTCAAGTGCCGTCTCTGCCATGGATATGGCCATTTTTCTTGCAATTGCAAGAAAAAATTAGAAGAAGAACTTGAAAAAGAGAAGACAAATCAATGGACTCAAGTTCAGAAAGCAGGCACATATAAACAGGTGAAAGTTAAAGGAGGAAATGGTGGGAATGGAGTTATTCCTACTGAGAAAAAATATTCAAAATCCCAGGTTGAGGGAAATGCTATTGCTTCTTCAAATCCTTTTGTGATATTAAGTTCTGTTGATGAACAAAACTCTCCTATTCTCAAAGAAGGTGAGGTGCAACAATCTGAAGTCCATAAAGAAGAGGGTGAAGTAAATTGAGGGCCACATGAATATGAACCAGTATGATTAGAATCTCTTAGTGTAGATGCTATCATGCAAGATCTATCTCCCATAGGAACTATAGCTTCTCCCTCTTATGCATATGCTCTAAAGAAGAAATTGGTTGAGACGTCTGGTTCCTCAGATGACGATGAGCAATTCACAAAAAAGGTAGGAAGGAAGTCTTGAAAGGGGATCAGAGAAGAAGAAGCTGAGAGGCTAAAGTGCAGGGAAGACATGCTACAATTGAATTGTCATTTGGAAGAAGGAAGCGGAATAGCCCCCCAAAGGGAGGGACAACTCCCTTTCCTTGGGTAAATAATGCAGATCATCTCTTGGAATTGAAGGGGATTGGGGAATGCACTGAAGGTTGAAGCAATTAAATACCTACTTAAAATGGAACCTTCTGACATTCTCTTGCTCCAAGAAACAAGAATAGAAGAGGAAGCTCTTTTATCTATCAACATGTCAAAATGGAAAAAGAATGCAGGCATGGTTGTAATTGCTCAGGGCAC
The DNA here is from genome assembly GCA_001517045.1 of Pseudotsuga menziesii. Taxonomy (NCBI): domain Eukaryota; kingdom Viridiplantae; phylum Streptophyta; class Pinopsida; order Pinales; family Pinaceae; genus Pseudotsuga; species Pseudotsuga menziesii. Next base: position 472,599 of record LPNX011210472.1, read on the forward strand.
ATCTTGGGGCCTAGCAAAATTACGGTCAAATGATAAATTTCTCCTAAAAACCTCATATGCTACCCAACATTGGATTTACACTAAATTACAACAATTATCTAGTAAGATATCCATTTCTCTCTTCATCCTTTATGTCCCAGTTAATTTTCTTGAGAAATAAGTCTATTGGAAAACTCTGTCAGAATATATGGAAATCCATTCTCCCTCAATTATAACTGTGGCTGGTGATCTCAATATTATTCTTGATCCTAAGGAGAAATGGGGAGGAAATTAGGGCAAGGATCCACTTCAGGAGGTCGTGGATTCTTTGATTCAAGATAGAGACCTTCTCGACTTCAAACCCAAGAAAGGGCAATTTACCTAGACCAACAACAGAGTGGGGTTGGCTTGAATTTCTGCACGATTGGACAGGTTTCTAGTTCAAAGCTTGTTGTTGGATGGAAACGTTATAATTTCTACAATTTTTTACCAAAGCTTACTTCTGATCGTCATCCAATTTCCCTATTGTTGGAAGAAGAGGAAAATCTTGGACCTATCCCGTTTCGGTTCAGTCCTCTTTGGATTGAGAGGGAGGGCTTCTGGGATATAGTAACCCAAGTTTGGTCTCAGTTTGTTGAAGGCTCTCCCAACTTTGTTTGGGAACAAAAACTTAAGCACACCAAAATCGGTTTAAAAAGCTGGATTAAAACTCCCCTCACTAACCCAACGAGATGTAGGGAAGCGTTAGTTCAGGCTTTATCTGAGCTTCAACTTAGCATGGAAAACTATGAAATTTCCAATTCACAGTTGGTTGCTTAGCAGGCCGCACAATCTATCTCTTTCCTCTCCTTTCGTCGGGAGGAAGAACACCTGCGGCTTAAATCCCGTAGCCTCTGGTTACATGCTGGGGATAAAAATTCTGCATTTTTTCACAGGCAATGCAAATCCAGGATCTCACGGAATGAGATATCAGAAATATGTACAAGTGATGGTGAAGATATTTAAGGACAAATGCAATTACAACCAGTTGCTAATAAAAATTTCCAACATCTATTCCATGAGGATGGTAATTCAGATGAGATAGCGAACGTTGATTTTCTATCCAACATTCCTTCATTGGTCAGCCATGAGGATAATACAGGACTAGTGAAACCTTTCACTAAAAAAGAAGTTCTAGATGTTATTTGGGCTATGGAGTCGGATACAGCTCTCGGGGGCCGAATGGATTCTCTATCTATTTCTATAGAGTTTGCTGGAATATTATTAAATTTGACCTCCTCCGTATGATCTCAACCTTTCTTAAAAAATCCAAAGTGGGAGGGAGCACTAATTCTACCTTCCTAGCCTTGATTCCAAAGGAAGTTAACCCCACATATTTTGATATATTTCGACCCATCTCACTTTGTAATGCTTCTTATAAAATCCTGGCCAAACTCTTAGCTAATAGATTGAAACCTTTGTTAGGAATTTTATTTTCTCCTCTCCAAGGGGGGTTTGATAAAGGAAGACATTTGATAGATAATGTGATTCAAGTTCAGGAAGCCCTCCATTCTAGCTTTCAAAAGAAGGAGAAAGGCATGCTCATCAAGTTAGATATGAAAAATGCCTTTGATCGTGTTAAGCTTTCCTTTCTCTATCAAGTTCTTAGCTCTTTTGGCTTTAGTGCAGATTTTGTTGGTCTGATAAAAGCTTGCACATATAGGCTCTGGATACCACCTCTTGTTAATGGTAGACCAACAAATTTCTTCCAAGCTACAAGAGGTCTTCGTCAATGGTGTCCCCTGTCTCCTTTACTTTATATTTTGATGGCAGAATCTTTCAGTAGAAAACTTTCAGTAGAATTGGTTGTAGGTTCTCTCCCTGGTATTAAGATTGCAAGTGGTGTGGATCCTATTAATCACACCCTTTTTTTGATGATTCTCTCTTATTGGGAGGGGCATCCCTAATCATCGCTCGGGACTTCAATGAAATTTTACAAAATTTCTGTTTAACTTCAGGAGCTTTGATTAACAAAAGCAAGAGTGTTGTATATGGTTGGAATGTTGACCACCTTTCTATTCTTAGAACCGCTCACTCATTGGGATTTCCTGGATTTGATAAGTGGGATAAGATCAATTATTTGGGCCTTCCTTTAACCTTGGGACCCAACCCTTCTTTGCTGTGGCTGGAAGTGATTTGTAAACTTAAATAAAGAATTGTATCCTAGGGTGGTCAATGGTTAACTAAGGCCGGTAAATTGATTTTGATTAAGGTTGTCCTTTCATCTCTCTCCATCTTCCAATTCTCTTTGCTTCTTGCCCCTAAGTCCATTTCAACTCAAATCTCCAAACTTCTTTGATATTTTCTTTGGGGGGGTGGCAAAGGTAATCAGAATAAGATCCATTTGGTTAGTTGGGATATACTCAAAAGACCCACTTCGGAGGGTGGTTTGCAAATTCGAGACCCTGAATTGACAAACTTGGCATTGGGAATAAATCTTATCTGGCAGTGTATGCAGATAAAAATCATCCGGTAAGCAAGATATTTTGGAGTAAATATCTAAAGGGTGGTTCTTTGAGAAACTTAAAAGATGCTAACACCCCTACAAGCACTGCAATCTTGAATTTATGCAGAAGAGGAATCAATAATATACACCATCAGCTATATAGAATCCCTGACAGTGGGAAAAGGACATTATTGTGGGATGATAAAATCTTAGGAAACCCGCCTCCTTCCTCTATCAATTCGGTGAATGAGATAAAGTCTTGATTAACCAACAAAGGTATTCTCAGGCTAGCAGATATTTGTATTTGGGACAGTGCTGAGAATTGGGTTGGATGGACTTTTCCTAAAATCCTGGAACATCTTATTTATCAATAGAATTTGTTGATTTTATCTTTAGCAGGACTTGCTTTAGTTAAATACTTCTCTAAAGATGAATGGGGGTGGGTCCGTTCAGGAAAATACTCATCAGCTGAAGGTTTCTCTGAACTCCAAATTCCCCTTGTCGCAAGCTTAGCTCCTACGATATGGAAATCGGTCTGGTCTTCTTTTTGTCTTCCCAATATGAATTTGTTCACTTGGATGCTTATGCACAAAAGGGTGCTGACAGGAGAAAGCTTGATCAAGCGTGGGTACCATGGACCGTATCGGTGTTGCCTCTACAATGTTGTCGTTGAAAGGTTTGACGACATATTCATTGATTGCATATTTTCTCATCGGGTGTGGGAGCTGGTCCTCAATGGCCTCTCTGTCTCTACTCACTTTCAAATTTCAGTAACCTCTCTTTTTTCCTCCTGGCAAGATCAGAGCCTATAATCAAACGTTAAAAATATGGAATGGAAAAAACTATGCCAGATTGTCCCTAAGTGCATATGGTGGAAGCTTTGGACAACAAGGAACGATGGGATCTTCAACAGTATGTCGTCGACTCCCTTGAGTGTTGCAAATAAAATAAAATCTCTCATATTGGAATTCGTATGCAGCTTGTTTTCTCTTTCATCATTGCCAATTGAGGTTAATATATGGCTTGGAAATTGCATGTTGGGAATTAGAAAAATGACCTCCTCCAAATCGAGTTGCTCCCCTCCTTGTAGAATTCGTTGCAGTGATGTAAAAATTTTAGCCAGGTGGAAGAAGTCGTTCTCTGCTTGCATTTTTTTTATGGTGCGTCCAAGGGAAATCCTGAGACAACCAGAGCTGGGGGTCTGATAATTTCGCCTGATAGGAAGATTGAATCATGCTTCAACTGGGGGCTTGGAATAATGTCGAATAATCAGGTAGAAAGTTATAGTCTCCTCAAGGCATGCCAGATTGCAAAGGAGACCGGGTATAAGTCAATCCACATTTTTGGAGATTCAGAGTTGTTGATTAAATTGTTAAACTCGGAAGGTCATTTTAACAATTCAACCTTGAATAAAATTCGTCATAGAATTCGAAATTCAATGAATGAGTTTGAAAATGTTGCATCTTTTCATATTCTGCAGGAATTAAATAAAATGGCAGATTCTTTGGTAAACAAACTTGCCTGCTGGCACAAGGTAATCTCAGCCTCAGTGGAGAACCTAGCACATTTCAGTCAATTCCTTAAGTGAGATCATCTGGGAGTTACCTCTTCCAATTGTAAGAAATTGTTCATTCTTTGATCGCCTTGTAGTTGTAATCCTGCTTTGAATGTATATGGTTGATTCAACAATTTCTAATTCAGACCTGGAATTTTTTCATATATATATATATATATATAATATGTTTTTGTTATAAATAATAATAATAATAATGAATATATTTCTTTCTATTTAATTTGTGGTAGACTAATATTAGTCGAAGCATTTATTTTTGTAAAACAAAAAACACTTTAAAATACAAAAAGAAAATAGTATGCACCTTATAAACAATGTGTGATAAAATGTTATTAATAGCAAGTACTGATGTCTTATCTCATGTGTCATTTCTTGTTTAATATTGATGGCAAGTACTGATATCTTATCACACTTATTTTTAAATATTAAGAAATTCATACAATTAGTAAAGAAAACTACTTTGTATTTATAGTTATGATAACCATTATACTTATATATAGAGAGAGGTCTAAATTCATCTTGTAAACTGAAGGTTTGTAGTTCAATCCAGCGTGGAGTCATGTTTCTAGTGAAAAGTGAAATTTATTAATTATGTGTTCCATTTATCTAGTATGGAGAATATAGAAATTCTCTACCATAATTTTACTACAACCCTATCATTGTCCATTAACAAGTTTTCTATTGAAGTCTCGGCTAAGAAGAGAGATAGTAGAACCAATTTGTGGTACGATAAAGAGTGTAAAGATGCGAGAATAAAAATTAAGCAAGCAATTACAAAAGCGCTAAAAGTGGACAAGATAAAACACTACAAAGTCCTAATTAAAAGAAAACAAAGGCACTATCTAAGTAAAATGTGAGAAAATATCTTACACCTCTCCAAGTTGGCTCCTAACAAATTATGGAGGCAAATTGTAACTTGCAAAACAAAATAAGATAATAAGATTGTTTTGAAGGATTAGAATTTATATCTTAAAAAACTTTATAAACCCTCTATATCAAATATAACATTCAAACCCTTCTTACAATGAAAGAAGTTTTCTCATTAGAAGACATAGATTTTGGGGTTAAGTGCCTCGCAAATGGAAAAACCAAAGACATTTAAGGATACCAAGTAGAAATCTTTTAAATTGGGGGGTTTCCCCTCCTCTTGCACATACTAAAACTCTTTGATTTAGGAGTTAAGAAAGGGTCCTCTACTCCTTGGACTCCATATTTCGAAAAATGGTGATAAAAATAACCCCTCTAATTATTAGACCATAATGATTAGCTTTACCTTAGCTAAGTCATGCAATATTATCTTAGAAAAGAAGATCAATGAGTGGTTAGAAATGGAAGGTAAGTGGGCTAAAGGCTAGGCAGGCTTTAGAAGNTTAGCCTTACCTTAGCTAAGTCATGCAATATTATCTTAGAAAAGAAGATCAATGAGTGGTTAGAAATGGAAGGTAAGTGGGCTAAAGGCTAGGCAGGCTTTAGAAGGCATCACTCAACCACAAACCACCTTGTTACGCTTAGGGTATTGCAAAGGAATGATGTAATAATAATTCTGATATTTTTTGTTGCTTTGTATACTTCATAAAATCTTTTGATATGTTGCCTAGATTCAACCTTTGGAAGCCCATTAAATGAGCTTAAGGTTCCTTTTGAGTTGAGAGTTGTCGCAATATGGCTATACGAAAAGGTCATTGCGAAGATTAAAAATGTTGAGGGTTAGTTGACAGATATAACCTGTAATATTGGAGTTAAGGAAGGTTTCCCCCTCTTCCCTACCCTTTTTGGCATTTACATCAATAAACTAGAACATTGTTTAGAAGAAGCAGGTTGTGCCGACTTGATCTCAGCAAGCATAAATATCATGCTCCTGCTTTATGTCGATGATATTGTTCTTGTGGCAAAGTGTCCCTTTGATCTTGATTAGTAATTAAAAATTCTCAATGATTTATGCTCTAATATGGGCATTACTATTAACACCGACAAGGCAAAAGTAATGATTATAAAATCCAAGAAAGGCACCTACACTAATTTTATTTATGACAATGGAAACCCAGAGGAAGTGACTTCTTACAAGTATCTTGGAATTGATTTTCACCACAAGCTCTACTAGAACTACAACATTGAGAAAATGATCAACAGAGGGTGGAAAGTGTTTTTTTGGTATTAAAAACAATTGTAAATCAACCAACTTGGTCATGTGGGTTAAAAATAAGTTGCTCTTTGAAACTCTTATCATACCCGTTATCTTATATGGTTGTGAAGTGTGGGGTTGCAACATTTATAGAGAATCTTGGAGAAAGATTGAGAAAATCTATAAGCATTTTATAACTTATAACCTTAGAATTAAAAATAGTACGCCTTACCCTATTCTCCTCATAGAAGCGAGTCTTTTCCCCATTGAGAGAACAACTATGACTAGGTACATGGTGTACAAGCACAAGATAAATAACATGGGCGAGAAGAGACTTCTTAAAATGGATTTAAAATCAAGTCAAAACCAACTACGTCTTAAGCGGAGATGGGGTAAAGATAACATGGCTTGGTTAAACCATTGGGGCATTGACGAAAATGACACTTTGCAGGATATCGATAATGTCAAAAATATTATTACATCTAAGTTTAACGAGAAGTTGTGGTGCGAAAAAAGTGTAGAGATTAAAAGAAAATTAAGATACTATAAGGAGGTCATTTACCCTAACCTAGAAGATCGGAAGTATCTCTCGGTTTTAATTAGTTCAAAGAAGAAAATTAAAATAGCTAAGATAGGAACGAACTCTCATGAGCTCCATAGCAAAACGAGACGTTAGTCTATTCCTAAAATTCCATGGGCAGAAAGGGCATGTCATCCTTGTGACTCTATGAGCGTTGAGGATGAATATCATTTGCTCTTATAGTGCCATGCTTACACCCTCATTATATATGAGTTTCATAGTATTTGCTACAACATAAACCTTTATAACTTCGTGACTTACCAAAACTATAGTGAGCTAGAAGAGCTTCTCGGCAAGCTTTTCTAGCATAGGAATAAAATTTTAAAACAAAATAAATAATACACTTCTTAAGGTCCGATAGACCAAAGTTGGTCTATGACTCTACATGGATGCTAATCATTATCATCTTCTTCATTATATAACAAAATTTTAAAATTTTATATATAATTTCATTTAATGATTTTACACACACATATATTTCTAATTACATTTAGACTTAATTACACACACACACACACACACACACACACACACACACACACACACACACACACACACACACACACACAGGTTTTGTAACTTACAGTTGTGTGTGGAGAGTTGTGAGTTGTAAAGAAAAGGTTTTGGGTCGGAAAAGGAGTGAAGGAAGCGATGAGGCAATCACACACACACACATATAGGTTTTGTAACTTACAGTTGTGTGTGGAGAGTTGTGAGTTGTAAAGAAAAGGTTTTGGGTCGGAAAAGGAGTGAAGGAAGCGATGAGGCAATCACACACACACACATATAGGTTTTGTAACTTACAGTTGTGTGTGGAGAGTTGTGAGTTGTAAAGAAAAGGTTTTGGGTCGGAAAAGGAGTGAAGGAAGCGATGAGGCAATCACACACACACACATATAGGTTTTGTAACTTACAGTTGTGTGTGGAGAGTTGTGAGTTGTAAAGAAAAGGTTTTGGGTCGGAAAAGGAGTGAAGGAAGCGATGAGGCAATCACACACACACACATATAGGTTTTGTAACTTACAGTTGTGTGTGGAGAGTTGTGAGTTGTAAAGAAAAGGTTTTGGGTCGGAAAAGGAGTGAAGGAAGCGATGAGGCAATCACACACACACACATATAGGTTTTGTAACTTACAGTTGTGTGTGGAGAGTTGTGAGTTGTAAAGAAAAGGTTTTGGGTCGGAAAAGGAGTGAAGGAAGCGATGAGGCAATCAGGTTCTGTTAGCGTTTGTGCATAGGGTTAGACCTGCCATCCTTCAGAATTGTCTTCTCCTCTGCTATTGATCTCGTTACCTCCCATTGGAAAGACCTGCCAAAGATCCATGACGATGGTCTTGGGGGGGGGGGGGGGGGGGGCGGCGGCAGGCCCCTCCCAGTCATACTAGGTTCTGCCCATGGTTGAAGGTTCTATTGGCACCTGCTCCACAATAAAAATCAGTACGGAGGATATTCCCATCCCAATGGAGGACATTGGTAACATCGAAAAGAATACGACACACAACGAAACTGGACGCGGCGCAGGTCCATCCCAGGGAAGGAACTCCTGCATCCCGCGCACGAAGAATCGCCCCTACCTAAGCCTCCTGATAGAAAGAATCAACAACAAAGGTCAGAAAATGAAAGATCATGCCCTAATCAGAAAGTTTATGGGTTTTTGGCTGACAGAGCAGGCACTTCGAGGATGGATAATAGCTAAGTGGAAACCCAAAGTCCACTATGATTTGCAATAGGGATTGAAAGGTTTTTTCACTATGGTTTTTGGCTGACAGAGCAGGCGCTTCGAGGATGGATAATAGCTAAGTGGAAACCCAAAGTCCACTATGATTTGCAATAGGGATTGAAAGGTTTTTTCACTATTATATTCGACCATCTAGAGGACGAGGCTCGAGTGGAAGATGGAAGACTCTATTTCTTCAATGCTGTAGGTTTGTTTTTAAGAAACTAGGTAGAAGATTTTGCCTAGAGAAAGAAGACTTCTCCTAGGCCCCGGTCTGGATCAGAATGTTTTTGCTCCCTCAAGAATACTGGGAAGAAACCACCCTTCAAGAGATCGACAATACCTTGGGAACCTTTTTGAGAACAGGGGACCAAACAAGAATGAACAAATTCACTTCTTATGCTAGGATCTATGTCTACACACACATTGCCCATGCCCTCCCTGACGCTATCTGCCTCACCCATGAAGATTGTGATTGGATTCAACCCCTGGATTACAAGCATATTCCCTTCAGATGTCGAAAATTCCATGAGCATGGGCATCTCTTAAGAGAGTGCCCCACTAACAAAACACCCGAGAAACAAAAGGAAGCAAGAATGGACGATCAGGGATTTCAGCAAACAGGCAAGAAGAAAAGAAATCACAGGAAGTCGCCTCAAGAAAAGAATCAGGAGCAAACACCAACCACAAGCAATATCTTCCAAGTTCTAGAATATCATCTAGACTATCCAGAAGTGGAGCTGACCCATGAAGAAAATTGTGGAGAACCTGATCTAAATAAGGTTGAACTAAAATACCCATAGGAAGAAGTGAGCAAAACATAGGGATCCACTCCAAAAACCAAGGATATACAGGGGAAAACCCTGAAGGGCCACACTGCGGACAAGCAAGTCCCCGACTCCCTGGATGAGGTCGATATGAAAGATGCCTTCCTAGAAGGTCTACATCTTCTAGGCTTGGAAGATGCATGTACAAGAAAAGATTTCGTCTCAATCCCTGCTAAGCAGATCCAATTATTATAGGAATCCCTAGCCAAAGTCAAAGCTCAAAACAAACTAGGAGTTCATAATACTGCCCACAAAGATAAGCAAAAGGCCCAAAGAGACTCAAAGAAAAGGGGCCAGAAATCTGCTCTCCAAAAAATCAATCATCTGGGAACCACGCTAGTTGAATCGGATCAATATGCCTAGTTAACAGAATTTTTCTCTTCTCCCTCATCAGTTAGGCAATGAAGATCCTCTCATGGAACATCCGTGGTCTCAACGGTCGATCAAAACAAAGAATGTCAAAAATGAAAATTCAAAAAGATAGACATGTTGTTCTTTTTATACAAGAAACCAAATGCTCCGATGATTTAGCTTCCAAGCTCATGTCCCGTATCTGGAAAGATAGTCGCATGATAGCCATTGATGCCAGAGGTGCCTCGGGTGGTATCTCCATCACTTGGAACCCTCTCCTGGTCACCTTCAGTGTAGCCACCTCTTCCATGCATACTTTATCAGCCTCCTTCCACATTCTAGGTACCAACATCAAAGGTTACCTCATGAATGTGTATGGACCTCAAGTTGTGGATCCGAAGAAGCAATTCCTAAGCTTCATAGAATGGTTCTACAACTTACATGTCGACTCTCCTATACTCTTTGGCGGATATTTTAACATGATATCCACTTTGGAGGAAAAAAAGGGAGGCGTTAGAGCCCTCTCTGTTGAAGACATTGCTTTCAAATCTACCATCAGCTCCTACACTTTAGACATACAAAGCTCCTCTATTTTTTTTACCTGGAATAACACAATGGGGGTGCCCATCAAATTGCCAAGCGCCTCGACCGGTTTTTGGTTTCTAACAAAATTATCACTCTAGGCTGGCTTTTGGATGCTTCTATCATTCCCACAATAGGGTTTGACCACTGGTCTATCTCCCTTTCATGGTACAGTCATGGCTCCCCTCTCTACAAACCCTTAAGATTCAAAAAATTCTGGCTCACTCACCCTGTCACATGCCCCAATTTTGTCAAATAATGTTATCTTATTTTGATTTTATTCCAAGACATTATGTTAAATTTAATGCTAAGTTGGAACTGATGACTCAACAGAGTCAAAGATGTGGAATGTAATTCTGAATATTTTAATTTTTAATAAAAAAAGTGGAGACAACAGCTTGGAAGAACTGTTAAAAAGAGTGTTATTGGTCAAGTTGGTGGAGGAGACTAGGTGGAAAGCAAATAGACAAGTGGCAACATCCTCAAACACTTCCTATGTTGAAGGTGGAAACCTCCCTACATTTGGGGTCATGATCCCCCAAGAAAGTGGGATCAGAGCAGGTGGCTCAATTAATGACAACTAACTCAAAAAGACCTAGGCAATCTTAATAAAAGTACCCAATGTAGAGAGATGAGGCTGTTCATTTCAGGAGAAGAATCATTTAGGTGAATGTACTTCAAGGAATTCATTGGGGAAGGGAAATTTTGAGGAAGGTGTTGAGGGGTAAACTACAGGAAGGTGATCTAGTACAACCTTGCAGCTGAAAGATCTTGCTGCAGTGTGTAGAGTTGGTATTGAGTCTCAGGACTAGTACTTTGTTGTTTGCTCCACCTAGTTCTAGCCAAGGAGACTAGAACAAGCTCGGGGGTCATGAGAAGTCGTTGTTTGAGCGCTCTCTAGGAGTTGGTACGGAGGAACGGTCTCCCATTGCTGTTGTCATCCAGCTTTAAAAACAAGTTCCATTATCTTTTAATTTCCGTGTTATAGTTTATATCTGTGTGTGAACAAATAATGAATGATTATATGTTATGTTGTAAATTGTTAAGTTGAAATCTCTCAGTTGTTTCAAGGCTGAATCTGTACTTTGATGAAAGATAAATCCTACTTGTGTCTTTCCCCATCTGGAATAATTCAGATCGTACTCTATCATAGGTAGTGTGTTTAAATGAATGACGTATGATAGGAATATGAATGAATAGAATACTTATGTTTTTCAGAGTATTGAAATTTTTTCTTTCAGTAGATAGTTGTTTTCTAGAAAGATTATAAATCTATTTTGTAGAGATGTTATCACAACTAGACTGTGTATTTAGAATATCATAAAAGAACAAGAATCATATTACTTACTGACAGTAGTATGTTTAAGTTTATAATTCATTCTTCTACACAGTATCTACTTCTATAAAATGTACATTTATACTGAAATAGAAGAACTAGTATTACTAGATGAATGTTTATGTTTATCATTTATGTTAAGAAAATATGTAAAAATAATACAGATAGTTTATCTCTTTCCCATTAGTACTAACTAGTTTACCTGCAACTATCTGAATTCTAAATAAGAACTTGATAAATATTACAGTATTCTTTCTTAGTATTAATAACTAAAGGACAGTAGTAACCTATGCTTAAGTTATTATTAATAAGAAACTGACCTTATACACTTACAGACAGTATAGATGTAAATAGTATTAACAGGTAGGAAAGTTCTTAATTTCTTTCAGCAAAGCTTACAGAGATAATTTTATTAAATAAACACAATTATTATAGATTGTTCTCAGTCTTATTTAATATATATATAAATACCAACATAAACTTAAGAGGATACATTATTCATAGATAATAATATTATTAATATAGATAATAATATTATTAACAATAAACAATGATGTTTATAAATTATTAATTCTCTAAAACAAACTGAAGAAAACCGTGTGACAGTATTCGAATTAACAAAATAACAATACAAGAATTAATATTCTATAAAAGTTAAATAGGATAAACCCTAGCTCATATTCTGAGCGTAGTCTATTTATATTTTTATACACTGTAGTAACCTAGGTTAAACATAAGATAGTTCTTTTAAAACTATTAAAGAACCAACTAAAAATTTTATACACAGAAACGAATCACATTACTGATCAACATGTATAAATGTATTTATAAAAGAAACAATGCTTTTATTTTACTAACATCAGGCATCTATAGAAATAAATGTCAGGGTTAAAACCCTTAAAATTATTACATTTACAAGTACCAAAACATTAAAACCTAANAAACAGTGCTTTTATTTTACTAACATCAGGCATCTATAGAAATAAATGTCAGGGTTAAAACCCTTAAAATTATTACATTTACAAGTACCAAAACATTAAAACCTAATTTACATAAATTATGTAACCATTAATAACCAGGTTAATATAGTTTAATCACAGTCCGTTGAAGGACAAACAATAATCTACTCACAGTCCTGTAAGGCCAAATAGAAAAACTGTATAATTACTAATAACAAGAATAATTCATATCAAAACGAGGGTTTATACGAGTCAAACCCTAGTTTATAACTCTAATCAAAACAAGCAAGAATTAAGTTAGGACTGTAAGTATCGGCCTTAAGTTTTTATTTATAAACCCTTACAGAGTACTCAAGTAGAGTAGAAACTTCATTACATTCAAGAAGGGTAAAACCCTAACTTTTTACACAGAGTGTAATGTAACCAAACAAGTCTACTGACAACACTGTCATTACAAAAACCACAAACTTCAACCCGACCGTAAAAGCCAAACTTCAACTAAGTACAGAGCTCAGATAAACCGAGTCTACCCTAGTGAGGGTTTGGTTCTAAGTATTACAACAACAACCTGTAGAAACATTAACACAATAACTTGACTCGTGGCGAGTCGAGGAAGGGTTTCCCAAAACNAGTCTAACCTAGTGAGGGTTTGGTTCTAAGTATTACAACAACAACCTGTAGAAACATTAACACAATAACTTGACTCGTGGCGAGTCGAGGAAGGGTTTCCCAAAACCCTGGGCGAGTCCATCGACCACCCTAACACTAGTAGAGTGAAAAATCCAACATTTGGACCACGGGGCTTACCCGAAAATGAACAATAAGCCACGAACGTTGTTGGTGACTGTCTTATTCCAATTGTAAAAGCTTTACGATGGTTAGTACCTGCAAGCAAGGTAACAAACCTCTGTCAGTTAAACAATGCATATATAAACCTCAGTAACAACAAAGTAAAATTAACAACGAAGTTTTCTTTTGAACTCAAGTTATTAATTACCTGTCAGAAGAGAACAATGAGTAGCCTCAATGTAGCACTGTCACCTACAGGCTGTGCAAATGAAGGCCCTAACAGCGTGTAAGGAAAGAACCTCACACATTGGCGAGCCACTAGAACAGAAGAAGGTAACTAAAGTAGACACCAAGCTACGAAGACAGCGAATGGAAAATCGCACAGGCAGCGAACCAAGGGTAACGAATATCTCCACGAGTCGCAGACTGAGAACCAAGCCAGTGGGAATGACTTCTAAAACCATGCACTAATGAAAAACGCAGCATGGAACCAAGGCACAAGACAACCAGAACGAGGAGGAATGGCGACCGCCATGGAAGACAAGCAAAGCAACCCTAAAGCCAACGAAAACTGTGGGATGGAAATGATAATGGTTAGGTTTCGACGGTATTTTTATATCTCCCATACGTGGACAGGAAACGACCACGTGGTCTCCAGTAATCAAACATGCAGTGGGTCGAAGACTATGGTGCCTACGTAGAACAAAACCAATTATTAAATCATTGGGACGAGTTTTTAAAACTATAATATTAACCCAATAATTGCCATGCCATCGTTAATCATATGTGCCATATCATATGTAGTATAGTGGCAAGATTAATTAATGTGAGGTTTACGTTGACCTAGTTTATGGTGACACTTAAACCTTACATTATTACAATATCACAAATACGATTTGTGTGGTGGCATAACTTCTCTTTAAAAGATGTTGTTATTATAAAATAGAAATCAAATAATGCATGTTTATTTATATATATAGAGATCTAGGTTTTCTTTACTATAGATAAGTGATCTATGTTGTATAGAAGAACTTATGCTAAATCACTCATCAACCATAGTCTCCTTTTATGCAAAGATTTTAATTTATACTTAGGAAATCTTATATACAAGGACTCCATAAAGTATAGTTTTCTTTTTATAAATAGCATATGAAAATAGCTGAGAGGAATATAAACTCTATTTTGAATACGTTTATGATCATAAACTAAGTATAGACTAAATGTCTATCCAACAACAGTTTATTGCATGTCTACGTGGCTCACAAAAACTAACAACTCCAATAATAACATAACTTTGAAGTGAAACAAAACTTATTGTAAGAGTACTATTATGGAATTCTGTTACACAGTCCATAGTAACAATACATTAATGAATTTTTGAGTTACGACTCAAATTGGACACTACCAAAAGATTCACTAGATCAATTGGGTAATAAATAATGCTAGAACTAAACAAGAAAACTAGAATAGGAATGAATCATTTGAGTCTAAAAAGTTATTAGAACCTCATGATTTAACATGAAAATTAAAGTATAGACAAACAATGATCTTATGTAGGAAGGCATGATGGTTTGCAGCTTGTACAATCGAACTTATGCTGTCCAAGATTATTAGACTGTAAGTTTTATTGCAGAAGCGAAACGTGGGATAATTGTTACTTAGACAAAATAATATACTATTGCATAAATGCTGACAAAAACAATCATTATAACATTACAAATTACCTAGACTAAAGTAGAAATACTTTGTAACTGGGATGCTAAAGCTTAAAGTCGCAAACATATCTTACTGTCGTTGCTTACTGCTGAACATGACTACTAGAAAAACTGAAGAAAGCCAATTGGTTTTACCTTACAGGAGATGTCTAGAGTTTAGCAGCTTAATTACTAAGCTTTTAAATTGCAAATAAAATACTGCTGACACTTTAAAGAACTTTTATTATGTACTCGTTCGATCATACCTGTAAACCTGTAAGAATCATTATTCATCTGCGTTAGCACGATTGCTAAGTAATCCTCGGATTCAAAAGTAGATTCCACTTACTTGACATGAAAAGACGAATCAGAAAAACTGAAGTAAAACAACACGCAAGAAGACTTTATTCTTGTTACAAAAATGAACTGTTAAGTTATTTAATTAGAATTTAGTGAAACTAATTACTTGACTGTTTCTTTTTATGCAACCATTAGCTATTAGTAGACCACAGGTTTTAGCATTTATTGTTATCTCAAAATTTTTAAATTTTTGTGAAAATTTGGGGTTTTGACACACCCCTCCTTCATGGACTCTGTTAGTTCCCGGTGGAAGCATATGACAATGAGTGGATGCTCGAAGATGGCCATAATGCATTAGAGACTAAAACTACTTTGCAGTCACCTTTGGCAGTGGAACCGTTCCAGTTTTGGAAACATCTTTGAGAATAAAAAGGCAATTCAAGAAAGCTTAGAATCTCTTTAGCGTGTAGCAATGTATGATGGTTACAGCCAGGAAACCAAACTCTAGGAAAGACATCTTNATATTTGAGAATAAAAAGGCAATTCAAGAAAGCTTAGAATCTCTTTAGCGTGTAGCAATGTATGATGGTTACAGCCAGGAAACCAAACTCTAGGAAAGACATCTTCTTAATCAATTAAACAAAAGATGTGAACAAGAGGAGATCTTATGGAAACAAAAATCCAGGGTCAAATGGTTGCTTGAAGGGGAAAAGAACACTAACTTCTTCCACCACTCCACTACTCAACATAGAATGAGAAACAGGATTAGCAATCCGCACTTGGAAAATGGGGAGATTCTGGAAGAGAAAGAAGCAATGTTGAAAGAGCTCACCCGACAGTTCAGTCAACTCCTCATGAAACCTAATCTATAACTCCAGGAAACCGTCACCAGGGTAACTCAACACATCTCCTCTCTGGTCAACAATGACCACAACCAGTCCCTAATGCAACCCAATAATATGTAAGAAGTGGAAGCAGTAGTCAAGAAAATGGTTAATGGCACAGCCTCGGCTCCTGATGGCTTCACAATAGATTTATTCCATCATTATTGGAGCATTCTAAAAGAGGAAGTCCTAGCTCTGGTCGAATATCCTTGAAAAAAAATATGGATCCTATTGGCGCTCAACACCACACACCTTGCACTTATCCCCAAAGAAATTGGAGCCTCCCATCCTGGTAAGTTCAAACCCATCTCTCTCTACATTGTCATTTACAAGACCATCTCCAAAGTTGTGCCTAATCAGTTGAATCCCCTTTTACCTCTTCTCATTTTTCCTGAACAATCAGGCTATGTCGAAGGTTGTCAAATTCTAGATGGTATCATCTTATCTCATGAAGTGGTACACTCTCTCAAAACGACCAAAACCCCTGGCATGATCCTTAAATTAGATCTCTCCAAGGCCATTGAGAAAATGAGCTGGTACTTCATTGAAAAAATGATATTAGCTTTTGGCTTCTATATGGAGTGGATCAAATGGATCCTTTCCCTCATCTCCTCAGCTTTCTTCTCTGTGTTGATCAATAGCTCACCCTCCTCCACTGTATCCCCCTGGTGTGACCTCCGTCAGGGAGATCCTCTTTCCCCTTTCCTCTTCATCTTCATGGCTGAAGGATTAGGGAGAATGATTCAATCAACAGTCTCATCACAAACCATGCAAGGAATCTCTCTTCATGGAGCCCCCCCTTTAGCCTACCAAAAGTTTGTGGACGACAATCTCATCTTTGGTCGTTCCTCAGTTCAAGAAACCTGTACTATTTGCTTTATGTTAAAAACCTTTGAAGAAGCTTCAAGGACCACACTAAACCTTGCCAAGTCACAAATCTTATTTTTCAATACTGGGGCAGCTGCTCAAAGAAACNCGCTTTATGTTAAAAACCTTTGAAGAAGCTTCAAGGACCACACTAAACCTTGCCAAGTCACAAATCTTATTTTTCAATACTGGGGCAGCTGCTCAAAGAAACATAACCCACATCCTCAGATTCTTGGTCTCCTCTCTACCTTCAAAATACTTGGGAGCTCCACTGTTTGACTCGGCCATTAAACACACCTCGTGGAAAGAGCTGTTGGACAAACTTGAAAACCGTATAACCTCGGACCTTCCGCTCCCTCAACCTCCCAAGTCATGCTGTCCTTCTAAAATCTGTGCTTCAGTCGATGCCTTTTTACCTCTTCTCTGTCCTGGCAGCCCAAAATCGGTCTTGAAAGCAATCAAAACCCTGCAGAGGTATTTTCTCTGGGGAAGCAACAATAACAAAAATTGACGAGCCTTGGTTAGTTGGAAAATGGTCTGTCTTCAGAGAAAAGAGGGGGGCCTTGTATCAGGGACCCTGAGTTAAACAACCAAGCCCTTTGAGCAAAACTTTGGTGGAATTGGATATTAAAAACAACTCCCCTTGGACCCAGCTTTGGAACAAAAAATATGCTCCAGACTATCACCCACCCCATCTAATCATATTTGATGAGGACATTCCTGGCTCCCATATCTAGAATGCAGCCAACAATCATAGGGCACTCATACAACAACATATTTTCTAGGAAATAAAAGATGGGGATAAAGCCCTCTTTCGGTGTGACTCTTGGCAATAGTTACCTAGTTTAAAAAGTCTTCTTCCAGACCAAGACATTCAAACTTATATCCATCTCAATGAGGAGCTCAACGTGAAAGATATCTGGCAACCTTCAGATGATGGCTTTTGTCATTGGGAATATCCCTCCTCCCGGGATATGATACCCCACAGGGAAATCATGGACAAAATATGGATTGAAATAAGCAACTGTCACCTTAAACAAAAACACGGTATGGACGTCATCAAATGGGGCCATAGACCTTCAGGTACTTTATTTTTTAAGGAAGCCTACGATATCCTCTGTCTCGTAGGATGTCCATCCTTCCCCTATTTGGAAACGCATCTAGAAGCATCTTTTATGGCCCAAAGTCTCCTATTTTCTTTGGCTTCTAATGCATCGTCGTATCCTCACTTGGGAGAGTCTATCTAAAAAATGGTTTCAGGGCCCCTCAAGATGTTGTCTTTGTCTCGAACAACAGGAAACTATAGACGATCTCCTTGATGCTTGCCCCTTCACCAGTTCTCTTTGGGACACAGTAGCTGAAGCTTTCTGAAGAACCAATCGACTAAAAGGAAACGTAATGGACACACTACAATAGTGGATTGAACTCCCTTTTGAAAGTAAAATCCTTAATCAACTTTGGACCCTCACCCCGGGGTTTGTGGTATGGAACATATAGAAAGAACACAACAACATAATCTTTAAAAATGCTGAGATATAGGCCAAGGTGATTTGGGAAGCAATTAAAAACAATCTTCTGGAAACTATCCATTCCAAAGAATGGACAACTTCTGACCTTCCCCCATCCCAGGGGGAAAATCTCATCCTAGATTCCTTAAGTTTCAACTCCACTACTATCCCATCGACACCTAGAACCACTAAGATGCGGGGGGATAACCCACTCCACTTTGAGCCCCCTCCAGATAACGTTTTTAAGCTCAATTTTGATGGTGCCTCCAAAGGCAACCCAAGGAAAGCAAGATATGGTGGAGCTATCAGAGACCACAACGACGATATCACTCACTTGTTCTACGACAACGTTAGTCTCAACTCCAACAATCCAGCAAAACTTGAAGGCCTGGTGGCAAGACTAAGAATTGCTGAAGGAAGGAATCTCTTCCCTCTGATTATGGAAGGGGACTCTCAGATAATTCTCTCCATGGCCACAAAAAATCATAACGGTATGTCAGTCACCAAAGTGGCCACCAGTTGGCATCTTGAGCATGGGTTGGGCCAACTGGCCAACCAACTCCATTGCATGTAGGCAATCACAAAAAATCATAACGGTATGTCGGTCACCAAAGTGGCCACCAGTTGGCATCTTGAGCATGGGTTGGGCCAACTGGCCAACCAACTCCATTGCATGTAGGCAATCACCTTTCACCACGTGCATAGGAAATCCAATTCTTTGGAATATTGCCCAGAAAATATGGGAGTGAACATCAATCACACTCTAGTGGATGACACACTGTAGGATCCCCTTGATGACACCCTGCTACTCAATTGTAGGAAACTGGCTAGGTTAGATCTCTCGTCCTAGAAAATATGGGAGTGAACATCAATCACACTCTAGTGGATGACACACTGTAGGATCCCCTTGATGACACCCTGCTACTCAATTGTAGGAAACTGGCTAGGTTAGATCTCTCGTCCCCAGATGTGAGTGCCAACGAGACAAACTGATGGTGTGCAACGCCTTGGTCCACGAACCCTACGCATGGAATGTTGCATGCAAAAGGGAAGTCACATAGATCCACCACCATGGTTTCTAGAACCAGTTCTCACGTGCGAAGGGGAATGATAGTCACTTCCGGGCTCTCGACGTAGGTTGGTGATTTCATGTCCTCCTCCCTTTCATGCATGGTGGATCAGACAAGTTTAATGCAGGCTGGTACACAATTATGGTTTGGACAGGGTGGCGAGAGGAAGCAATTCACCATGGAATATAGTAGCTTTGTCTTCGGTGGTTTCCATAATTTTCTGTCTCGGATAGTTGGTTGCTCTGTGTGACTTAAATCCTGGTCTTAGCTTAATGGTGGTGTTGGGATTGGTTGTGCACTTCTAATGCTACTCACAATTCTCTACTGCTCATTCAGTGCTCAACAAAATGATTTTATTGCAGGTTTTTGCGGCCTAGGGAGCACCCACCACTTTGATCCTTCTTTGCGCATCGTTCGGCCCTTCCTGCAACACCTAGGCAATTGGATGACAACCATGTCTAGGAAAATAGGAACACCTCATCGCACCAGCATGGGTAGAGGGAAATCCCAAAGGGGGCTCAGTCTACAGATAGAAGATGGTTATGAAGTTCAAGTCTCCAAGCTGGTCCGCGTCCTCATCAATGATTGGGAAGGAAGGGTGCTGAACCAACGTCTCGCAACTGGGCAGGGAGAGAGCCAAATTAATCACTATTGGGTAGTTAAAAATATGCTGATAATCTAATGGAAGACATTCTCAACAATTGGTTGGAGGCACCAGACACAACTGTTGCGGTGAAAGCAAAGATGATGGAAATGGATGCACATCTCACTAGTCTGGACAACACGTTTGCATGGAATTGCATGGTTGGCAAGGTTGGGTAGGCTGGCCTTGTGGAAAACGGTCGTGGAAGTGCAACAGGGGGTAGGTCTCGGGATTCCAACTCAGTTTTGGCACCACTATTGGTTCAGGTTCCTCCTTTCCCCATTCCTACCACCATTGAACCTCTGTTCAAATGGGTGAGGGAAGAAGACGACCCGAGCTTAGAACCACCACAGACAGCCTTATCAACCACTGCCAACACTAATGAAATTTCATAGGAGGAAGGATGGGGATGCCCCATCCTCAAAGAAAACCCCCGCTCTTGAATCATGCATAGAACGTCTTCAGAAACGGCTTGTTGTTTTAGGTTTTTTGTTATGATTGTCTAGTCTAGTTATCTCTCTGTTTAATTTTGAGAAAAAACTCTGCAATTATGCTACATGCTAGCTACTATGACCGCCTACATATTTTGAACAGTATCTGTAATAGTTTTCAGAAAAGGCCACACACACACACACACACACACACATATATATAATCATCCCGGTGGGTTAGCTCAAGTGGTTGAGAGCTATCTATGCTAGCAGAAGGTCTCGGGGTCAAATCCTCAGGTGGCTATGCAGGGGCCTCACTTGATGTCCCCACCAGGTTAGGCCCCGTAATCAGGGCTGATGGTTTACCTTAGGTAACCATCATAAAATAAATGGGGAAGTACCTGAGGGTTTCCTGAGCGATGTTCCATCTTATATATATATATATATATATATATATATATATATATTCAATCTTCTTTATTGTACTTTTTTATAATTATTATTTAATTTATTTTTTTAATTTATTTTAATTCTTATATTTATAATTTAAGTTTGAAATTTGAACTCGAACTTTTTTGTTTGTTATATGAAATTGTTAAATTTGATATTTTGAAAATAATTTAACTTTTTAAGTATAGTTCATGTATTAGTGATATTACACAAAAATGTGTTTACAATATCTTTCAAGTTGTACATTAACGGTGGGTTCTATGGAAATATTCTCATTGTTCTTTGTGGTAACAAGGTTGATGTCCTGCAAATTTGGATCGCTGCCTGCAAATTGCTGCTAATCGGATTGGATTGCTGCTAAGTAGATCAGCCAACAGAGCTACCCAAGGCCCATCAACATTACGATCGAGTAGTGCAGGCACCCGATCCGTCATCTCTGAGGTCTGACAGAGGCTGATCCACCGTGATTTCTACAGGATGATTGCTATACTGATCTAGTCAGCATAGGAACCAATGACGCCTGGAGAGGGAGGATCTAGGACCTCTTCATTAATCCCAACTGAAACAGATGATTTTGTGAGACTAGTTGCCTCTTAGAGCAAGAAGACAACCAACGGGCCCCGCGGAAGTTTGTTAAGAGGATCGAAGTTAGTTTTGTAGTAGCCTTGCCTCTAGAGGATACCATCCGGGTTGCACTCTCTTTGGAAGATATGGCATTGATAGAGAAGTCTACCGGTCTATGGCCATCCCCGAAAAAGGTAGGTATAAAGGAACTGAAGGCCCCTAATCTCTCAAAACATAGCTTCATACTCAGTGGGACGAAGATACTTTTTGTTCAATTTTGAATCGAAAATTGATATGGATATAATCTTCTGAAACAATCCATACTTCATGGGTCCGCAAGGTATTTATTTGAACATATGGACACCATATTTTGATCCAGAGGCAGATATCCCTAAATTTGTCCCAATCTGGGTTAGGCTACCAAGCCTGCCAATGCACTACTGGAATCCAAAATCACTAAAATCAATTACGAATGTTTTGGGAAGATTTATCGACATGGCAAGTCCTAAAGACCAATATGCCTGCGCTCGGATCTGCGTGGATGTGGATCTCGAAGCTAGTTTACCAGAGGATATCAAACCAACAGTAGGAACCTGGTACCTTTTCCAAAAGTTGTATTATGAACAACTACCTTTCAAATGCAGAGGATTGCCATGAATACTGACATTTCCTTCACAACTTCCCTCAGAAATAAGAAGCTCAACAAGAAAATAAAGATGGATGGCAAGCGGACAACTACCTTTCAAATGCAGAGGATGCCATGAATACTGACATTTCCTTCACAACTTCCCTCAGAAATAAGAAGCTCAACAAGAAAATAAAGATGGATGGCAAGCGGTAAAGAGAATCAAACCGAATGAAAAAGGCGGGAAACCACCAAGGAATGCGATGAAAAAGAATGTGCTAAGGAAAATTTCTATGGAGACAAATCTTGCACTATAGAAGGACAACGAGATCTATTTTGGTCCACTACTTAATATAGAGGAAACCAATATTGATGAAAACAAAGAATCAGTAAAAGGAATTGCCCTAATGAGTCAACCTGAGAACGAATTCAATCCTTCGGTTCGGCAAGATCCAGGAGCAGTAGAGGTAAAGGAACGAGGAAATCAGGAGAATACGGAAGAGGACATTGAATCCGATGAGGAGGAAGAAGAGGAAGGGGAAATCGAGATGACTCTAACAGATAAAAAAAAGCAAGAGGAAGGAAATCGACCAAAGAAATAAGGGAGTAATCCACATACAAAGACAAGCTTCAATGATCCCAACAAACCTTGGAAAAACTCCTTTGAAACACGAGAAATACTTGACAATAAGGTCAATCCCATAAAGGGATTTTCTCCGCTACCAAGAGTAAGTAATGAAGGCTCTCTTCTCGAACTGTAGAGGCCTAGGAAGTAAAGTTAAGGAATATTCCATGAGATATTTAATCCGAATATCCCAACCAGATCTCCTACTGATCCAGGAGACAAAGTTGGAGAAAAAAACATTTCTCCAACTAAGTAAAAGGTTTTGGAAAAAATGTAGAGGACTCACAGTCAGTTCTAGGGGAGCCTCTAGAGGAATTGTAATGTTATGGGATGAACAAAAGTTTGAGCTGATTGATTCCAAGCACTACACCCATTGGATCCTTACCAAGTTGCTGCATAAAGAAACTAATATCCAATTAAGCCTATTTAATATTTATGTACCTATCATATTTGCTGAAAAAAAATGTTGGAACCGCTTGAGGGAAGTTAGGAGCAACACTACGCTGGAAAACATCATTCTAGCTGGTGGCCTTAGTGTGATTCTAAATCAAGTTTAGAAAAGAGGAGGATCCTTGTTCAAAGACCCTATAAGGGATAAGTGGATGATCTTATATTAGATTGGGAGCTCTCTAATGTCATCCCTTCCAAAGGGAAGTTTACCTGGACTAACAAGAGGATGTGACCACCGCATATATCTGCTAGACTTGTTAGATTTCTAATCCAAGATTCCTTTCTTCTTCTTGGAGTTAATACTACATTTAAAAATATGCCATTTGGGGGATCGGATCATAATCCAATCATTCTAGAGATAAAAATGAATAGAATCTCGACCCAATTCCATTCCGATTTAGTCCGCTATGGGCTTCTCATAAAGATTTCATGGGATTGGTAGCTAAAACCCGGTCTGTCTCTGTTTCAGGTTCAACCTTTTAGGCGTGGGAAGAAAAGCTGAGAAGACTTAAAAAATATCTCAAGTTATGGGCCAAGTCCATCCCATCCCGTCACCAACACAAAATAAAGTCAAAGCTCTCCTATCATTATAGGATCACCAACCAACAATGGAAGCAATTCCAATCACAAAAGAAGTAATAGAAAATGAAGTCTCTCTCCACCACGATCTACAAGCGACTTGTAGGAAAGAAAAAGAGTTGTGGAGGAAAAAATCAAGAAGCCTTTGGCTTAAAGCCAGAGACCGGAATATTTCCTTTTTCGATAAACAAGCAGAGGTAAGGAAGCACTATAAGACTGCACAAGAGATTCATCATCAAAGACCAAGTTGTCACTGATTTTGACAAAACAAAAGAGGAACCCACTCTATACTTTAGTGCCATCTACTTGGTAGATCCTGTGACTAATCCATCAAACTTAACACTGTTGGAATTAGTACCTAAGTTGGTTAAGAGAAAGGATAATATGAAACTCTCCCAAAGGATCACCCTATAATAACTAAAGGAGGCAGTGGAATACATGGATGAAGACAAGGCACCAGGCCCGAACGGCTTCAGTGCTAGATTCATTAAGATATGATGGGATATTATCCATAAGGATTTATTCGAGATGGTGATAAAATCTCAGCAATGTGAAAAAATTAGTGGAAGCACAAACTCAACCTCCCTATCTCTAATCCCTAAAGAGAAAGATGCAATCTCTTTTGACATATTTCGACCCATCTATTTATGCAACATTGCTTATAAAATAATCACCAAAATTATGGCTAAGAGACTAAAAGACATCGTCCCGCAAATCATCCCAGAGAATCAAGGAGGTTTCATCAAAGGCAGGAAAATTCGGGATAATATCATACTGGTACAAGAAGCAATCCATTCCATTATAAATAATTGTGAAAGAGGCATGGTGGTGAAATTAGATTTGGCAAATGCTTTTGACGGAGTTTTCCATTCCTTTCTACTACATGTGATGCTAAGGTATAGATTTGAACCTAGCTTTATTCGTTTGGTTAAAGCTTGCAGAAGTAAACCATGGACAACTCCTCTCGTTAACAGAAGAGTAACAACATTCTTTCAACCCACCCTGGGATGAAGGCAAGGCTATCCTATCTCTCCCCTGCTCTATGCAATCCAAGATTCAGTGCTCAGTCTACAACTCGATAAAGCTAGAAATGATCAAGATCTAATTGGCATCAGAATGGCTCACGGAACTAAAGATATCAACCACGCTCAATTTGCAGATGACACAATCTTGTTAGGAGGCGCAAGTCACCATATTGCAAGAAGGTTCAAGAACGAGCTGGACATCTACTGCCAAACTTATGGTAGCAAATTAAACTTAAGAAAAAGTCTAATTTATAGTTGGAATATAAATTCAAAAGAGATGACATAAATGTCTCGTATTCTGGGAATCGAAGGAGTAACCAACTGGAATTATTTCAAATATTTGGGAGTGCCAATTTTCAAAAGCAAGCCAAAATCAACAGATTGGAATCCTTTGATAGAAAAAATTAAGAAAAAAATCTTGGCACGGGGGGCAATCTGGTTAAATTTGGCAAGGAAAACGGTTCTATTAAAGTCTGTGTTTAATAGTTCTCCATTTTACCAATTCTCCATGATGCTAGATGCTAATGGAATTCTCGCTAAGATTGAAGTACTGTTGAGAGCCTTCCTCTGCCAAGGTGGGAAAAATAGTGGCGGTAAATTTTTTTCTCTAATAAGCTGGAAAAAAATAAAAATGACATGGATGAAGGGGGGTCTCCAAGTAAGAGATATAAAATATCAAAATATGGCTACAGGGGAAAAACTTCTATGGAACCTGTTAGAAAAGAATCCGTCATGGAGTAGTCAGGTGATAAAACATAAATATTTTACTGGAACTAGGTTGTGTTGTCTGGAAAACAAACCCACGATGAAACAAGGTTCTCCAATCTACAATCTTTGCAAGAAAATGTTTCCGAGATTCAAAGAAGAAATATTCTGGGTCCTAGGCAACACTAAGCATGTCAGAATCTGGCGTGATTCCATTCTGGGAAAGCCACTTCTCACTTTCGTCTCAACTCTCAGAGATTTTCAAAATTGGACTGAAAACAAAGGAATTTGGTGTTTGTGGGAAATTTCACGATGGGAGCTGACCTCCTTATCGCTGGGTGGGTTGGTCCCTTCCTGAATGTCCTGAAGAACTTGAAGAGGACAAGAAACTTTTCCTTTCTCTGTTATCAGGGTCGGCCCCTATGGCAAGAGGAACCAATGATAAGTGAGGTTGGGGGCACCGTACTGGATACTACACATCTGCTCAAGGTTATAACCATTATTCAACAATTCCAAACGTCCCCAACAATCCTACGATTTGGAAAAGAATTTGGAATTACAAGAGCCTACCGAAAATCGATTTGTTTAGTTGGACACTCATGCATGGAAGCATCCACACTCATGCATGGAAGCATCCTAACAGATGAAAATCCGGAAAGAAGAGGTTATGAAGGTCTGTTCCAATGCCCACTCTGCAAGTGAAGCAAAGAAACAAGCCAACATCTATTTTTAAACTGTTCTTTCACTCGAAATGTCTGGAAGATAATGGTTTGTCCATGGTTTGGGAATTTAAAGTTGCCTACAAGCATTCAACAAGTTTTTTTTTGTGCTGGGATAGATAATATCAAGCACTTTTAAACAAAAAGCAAGCCTTAAAGCCTGCTCGCTAATGCTTCCAAAATTTATAATGTGGAACATCTGGATTGAATGTAACCAACATATCTTCAATGATAAATCTCAAGTACCAGTGCAAATAACGATTAAAATTCAATCGCTTATGGGAGAAATTCTAAGAGAATCTCCTTTGCCTAAGAATAAGATTGATATTTCAATCGAAGAATCAAGCAGATCTAGTAGTAGCTAAAACTAGGTGTCTGCTCGAAGTCTGGGAAATAAGAAAGGATCACTCTCAATTGGAAATATGGCTGAAAGAGAGGAAACTCTTCAAACTCTTCTTCGATGGAGCTTCGAAAGGAAACCCAGGGGTGGTCAGATGGGGAGGTATCATCATATCTCCCGAAGGGAATAATGAATATGAATACTATTGGAATATTGGAATTGACACAAATAACATGGCTGAAGCTTATGGGCTTTGGCAAGGGCTTAAGCAATTGGAAACTCTAGGGGTAGAGGAAGCAATTTTGATAGGAGATTCACATCTAATAATCCAAGCTATGAATGGCACAAGCCAAGGTAAAAGCTTAAGACTTTCCACATTGATCAAAAGAATCTAGTCCATATCAAGAACTTTCCAGCACCTTGAATTTGCACATATTCTTCGTGAGTTGAATATCAAGGCTGATCAAGCAACAAATACGGCGATCAATCTACATACTAATGAGTTATATGCCAACTTCCAAATTTCTCAAGTTATCCCTCCCTAAGCGGGCTAGAAATGGGCAAGAAAAAGAAAAGCAACAATCAGTTCATAAGAGGAAAGATTATGCGTCAACTAAATCAGAATTCTAGAATGATTACCCCCCCTATGATTGATATATTATGTTAGTAGTTGTATGGAGTTGGAAGCTATGAAAAATACTGGTAATTCCATCTCTTGTATTGATAGAAACTAGAATTTTGTATTATTTTTAGTGGTTTTACACTAACTATCTATATAATCTAATCCATAACCGTTTTAGTAAAAAAAAAATTGTACATTAACTATCATAAACTTTAATTACTTTCATTTATTAAGTTGATTCTCATTATTTTACATGTAGAAATTTAGACTGTNACCCGTTTTAGTAAAAAAAAAATTGTACATTAACTATCATAAACTTTAATTACTTTCATTTATTAAGTTGATTCTCATTATTTTACATGTAGAAATTTAGACTGTATATACATTTGCTTATTCTTTACCTGTTTTTAATATTTAATCTATTTATATTGTAATTTATAGTTTATACTATTCTCTTAAAACTAGCAATTGCACCAAAAAGTGCAATGGAACGCCGAAAGGAAAAATAAAATAAACGAAGACTAAAACAAACTCCATGAAGTAAAAAAGAGAACAGTGAAATCGATGTCATGAAGGGTTCCCTCCTCTTTATTGAAATTCCATGAAGAAAACAATAAGATAACAAATTTTTTGGGTTGTTCACTTCATGTATAGATTCCAAGAAAAACGATTAAAGATGCAATGGACAACATTTTGCTCAAATAAAAAAAATGATAAAATGTTGATGCAAATAAAGAGAATATCACAAACTGTGCATTGAAGCTTAAGAGAGTAAAAACACTTAATTATCTTCACTCGCTATTATTTATTATTGCACCTAGATTATCTCTAATGTGGTCATTGTTGCCACACATGTAATTTTTTTTTTATTCCCAACTTTCACAAATCAAAATTGGAAAACAAATTTGCTTTAAATGCAAGCTTGAATGTCTTCAACATTAGAGGAGCAAGTTGCAAGATGGTTCAGAAAATAAGAGTACAAGGAGTTCATAATATATTTTACGTGCCTATAGGTATTAAAATGGTTAGCCATGCATGCAAGTTCTTCTATTTTGTTAGTTTAACTCTTTATTATAGCCGTAAACACCAAAAAATTACTTTGGGTACTTGAACAATATTGAAATTTCACATGGGGAGAAACTTACCCCATTAGGTGCAATATAATGCCGAAATTGTTATGGTGATAATAATACACATCCCACATTCATAAATTTGAAAAAGGAACATATTTACATATCAAATGATAAACTAGTACAATAACTTAATACTAAAGCTAACAATATAGATCTCATCACTTAACCCAAACCACCACCAAGTTTAGGTTTGAGAAATTTTATCTGAACCATCAGGCCATTGCAAACCCAACAAGGGATGGGTAAATAAATTCATTATGTATCAACAAATGTATTAGCATGCATGCCATGTTAAGTAGAACTTACTGAAATATCATTGGAGAACTTGTTGTCATAAAACAACATAAGGTTAAGATCTACTAAGCTCCAAAACACATTTATTCGTTGTTACTTTGTGTCTTGTACAGTGTCACAATCATAATTAAGCAAACTGAGTGTCTGCCTTGGTGTCATAATATTTTTCTTTTTAAATTCCAAATTGAGGTTGATTGGATACACGTACTTGAAGTTGGGGCATGAAGGAAAATCCTTCTATACCATCACAAACATGTGATAATGCGCATAGGCCACTACAATCATTTCTCCTATATTTTCATCAAAGAGATCAGACAAGTTCTTCCTTCCAGCTGCAAGTTCTTCCTTCTACTGCTACTTCCATATCTAACCGTTTTCTGGAAGATTCATTTGGAGGTCAAGTTGCATAGGTGGATAGCTAGAAACTGGACTTGTTTTTCTTGGATAATGCCGAGTCTTCGCTTTTGTGGCACAATTGTAATAATATATTTCTTCTCTCTGTAATCATTGATGAATTCAATGACCAACAAAAGAAACTATTGATAAAAGAGAAACATAATTTGTAATCAAGAAAAAAATAGAAGAATGAAACAAACCTGAAGGTGAATTCAATGACAACAACAACATAAAAAAAACATGAATAAAAGAGAAAAACAACATGTAATGAAAAAAATAGAAGAAGGAAAGATATATGAAGATCTAAACATTGCTACCATTCTGAAGGCAGTGGAGACTCAACGTGAAGCTCAATACCAATACTTAATAGTCCAATGTTTATCCACCAACACCAATCTCATCACCATGTTTAGAATTGCCTAAATTCCAATTCCATTTTCTCTTCGTAGATACGTCTTCAAACATCTTCTTAGATCCTACAAGCCTCTAGTACTGAACCTTGAAAACATCTAAGGTTTCAAAGGGTCGACTAGGGTTTAAAGTAAAATGACCACAGGGTGGGGAGAGAAAATCTAAATTGATATAAGCTACAAATTCATGTGAGAATTCTGAAAGACTCTTATATTATATACAGAAACTTTGGTGAAAATTTGAGGTATATATTAAATCTGGGAGAGACATATGTACTAAATGTCATTGAATATTGCATAATTTCTCTTAAAGGTGGAAGCCAATATTAAAAGCCTTGGAATATTCTCTACATATTAAATTGCTTATACAGTTACTTCATATGTTCTATAGCTCCTGAGTGGTGGAAACAAAATGAGAAGTCAGTTGGAGTACAAACATATGGTATTTGCATTGGTAAGGGTATTAATTGAAAGCATTGAGAGCATTTAAGAGGAATGAATGTGGCATGATTGTAAGAGATATCGTATGTAAGCAATGACTATGAAGCCCCTCTTTATTTTACTACTTGCCCCTGCATTTACCCATCTTCATAAAGGTGTTCAATCAATACCCACATTCAATTCCATTATACAACAATTAAGTTGCCCTTAAATGCTTATTTCTTCGTGGTGTGGGATACCCAGGGTTTGATATTAGTGTCCAATAAATTGTCGACTGCTTTTAGTTAATCAGTGTGTAAGATATAATGCTTTGCATGTATGAGAGTTTCTGTTATCTTCCCTTCATAAACTACAACCAAGGTTTTATTAATATCTTGGATTTGCCAGATTTTATTACACATTATCGAGTTTTACCAATATTAGCTATTAAGGGATAGTAATTTATGACATATGACCACCCATACCTATCATGTTCTACTTCAATTCTCTGAATTTCAACTTTCTCTTTATCTCCAACAATTTATTACGATTGTTGATACAGAGAAAAAATAAAAATGGAGAATTGTTCCACATGAATCCATGTTGAGGGATACGTGTATATGTATTCCATGTTAATGAGTTGTTCAAGTTTTAACTGTTAGAGAAAACTCTGTTGGCAACATCAATTTTGAACAACTTGCACAATTAAACTCTCAAATTGAAACTAAACATATAACAATTCAAACTAGCAATAAATCCACTGTCAGATATCTGCAAGATAATCTATTTTTGTTTTAAGATCATTAAAGGGATTGTATAAACTAACGGACCAAAAATTAATGACTAAAATTAAGAATTTCAAGGATTAACAATAAGCCATTTGGTTAATCTTTTGTGCTTATTCAAGACATGTATGCGATGAGATGGATAATATGATAGCGGTTAGAGGAGTTTGGCAGGGGGATACAATAGTTGGATGTTTTAAAACCTAGAAAATGATGCTAGAGCTAAAATAATTTAAAGCCCTTTTCTTAGTGGTAGCCTCAACGTGTGGCTTGCTAGGAATGCGGGTTTATTTGAGGACAAATTCATTCCTTGTTTGCAATGTGTTGTTCATAGCCGATCTATCTTTTTCAATTACAAGTTGCCAAAGTCAACATCCATGGATAGAATTTTCACGAGCATCTTGATAAATCTAGGGAGTGGGTCCATTCTAACAGTGTAGGGCTATTTGTGGGAAAGGGGCCCAAATAATTATGCTGGGCTTCTAACTCTAAAACTGCTTTTAATCATATCCACTTTGAAAGGGACATCAAAACTTTTATTTTTTGGTGACTTAATATTAGTCATAAATTATATAGAAGGGGTAATTTGAAATGGGAAGTTTGTTCTCAAATCTTTTGAGGAGGTAAATCAGATGAAATCAATTTAATTACATATCCTTTCTCATGTCTACAAAGAGCTTAATGATACTGTTGATAGCCTTTCCAAAACAACGTTTACAACTTGAGGTTGGAGTTTGGTCAGTGCTAGAATAAAAGGATGGACAAGTATTTGAACACATCAAACCAGTCTATTGATTATGCATCCCTTCAGTTGAAAGTGAAAATCTTTCCAAAGGTCTTGATGCTCTGAAGTGTTGTTTCCAACCTATTTTTGGCATTTATGTAGTGTTGAAAACATTATATTAGGGATTGTTTTCTTGAACAATTTTAATGTATTATATTGAGACACATTTATGATTGTAAAAGACTATTTTATGTATTTTTATGAGATTTTAGAGAAGGACATAGTTTAGGTAGGAGTTCATACAAAATCTCTTCCCCAAGAGACCATAGTAACTCCATCTGCAATATTGCAACTTTTTCAACTCGGAATCTCCATTATCACCATTTAATTAAGGCATTATAACAAGGTCCACCTCATTGTTGTAGGGAACAATCTAAATGAAAGGGAAATAACCACTTTAACATGCATAGGTAAATGATCATTACATCTTGACCAAGTTCAAGTTTGACTTTTGGCATATTATGACCAACTTCCTCAAAATCAACACTTAACATTATTGTTAAGTAAATCGTACGTCTTAAATTTACCAAGTTTGACTAAGTTTCATATTGTATGTGTAACTGTTCCTCTTGTTCCTCCTCTTCATTTTTGTCGTCATTTGACTCCTGACCTAAATAATTCGCACCTTCTATTTCATCTAAAGATTCCTCTCCAAGAAATTCTTTCTTAAGGTTTTCATAATCTTTCTCATGCTCCAAAAAATTTGGATCTCGCTTGAAAATATCTGTTACACGTCCCAAAGATGGAAGACTGGGACTTTAATATTGCATATTGAAAACACAAAGGCATACAAATTATGAAAATTTTAATATAAGACACCCTGTTAATGAAGAAATTCTAAGGAAATATACCAAGGCCAACTTCTTGATCAAGCTCATCTTCTAAGGAAAATTCATGGGTAACTAGTCTTCTTGCTCCACAAGATCCAGTTCCAGATGAACAACTGGATAACCCTACAAAATTCCCCAAAACAATACTAAAGACTTATTCACAGACCATAAAAAACATGCAAATCAACAACTACAACACAAACAAGAATTCACATCATAGTATACCTAGAAGTTAGCTTTGCAAATAACAAAAAGATCTTCAATCATAAACTGCAATCGTTTGTCAATCTCTCCCTCATGAAGAATTCCCCTAGATCGCTAAAAAAATCCTTCACATAATTGAAATCCAAGTCACCATAGCATTTAATTTAATATACCATATCATAATCAAATTCCTTGAAAAATCATGCATGCAATGGCAGGTGACTTGCTTAGACCTTGTTTGAATTTAATGAGTTGCACGAAATGAACTTTAGATTAAGAGTTTACAATTCAAATTCATTATCTTTGAAGAAAATATGATAATTAGATATAGAATGGACACTTCTAGGATTAACCCTTAATTGGCATAATTATCAGTATTTGCAACTATGTGCCGATATTCTGGCATGGTATTCACCTCATGAATAAACTCTTCAAATATGTCAAGCATTAGGACTAAGGAAGAGGGAAAAGGTTTGCTACCGTCTTATCTTACCATGAAGGCCTTGATGTGAAAGGTCTTGATGCATGGACCCACATTCCTTCACAAATCCAACGACAACCCGCAGAGAAGAAATCCTAGTTTAAATATCAACATATGTTCTAGAGAAGAAACCCGACCACAACATTGAGCAAATGGCAAAGGACCTAGTATCCCTTAAGCACAAACACAAACAATGAAACCATAAGCTGTAATTCTATAGCTTGACACTATCGTTTGTAGCATTCTCCAACAAAACAATAAGAAGTTCCAAAGCAATGATCTCATGTGCAACTTGTTGGTTCGCGAGATGAGCTACGAATTTTGTTGCTACAAGTAACGGAGGTTGCAGAATAGTTAAACATAAAATAAGCAAATCATGCAAAAATTAAATTCAAAAAAAGAAGAAGGAATTAACAAGGCCAAAAATTAGCTAATAAGATAAATCCAAACCAACCTTGTAATTGCATTCGAAATCCCTCTTAAGCTGCAAAACAATTATTCTCATAAGCAAGTTACCAACTTCTGGAAATTACCAAATTACCAGCAACAACTAAGGCAACAGAAACATCAGCAAATCTAGGTGATGCCATTTGGGATTTCATACATGGAATACAAAATAGACCTCTTCCCCTGAAGAGGTTCTCTAAAAGAGCTATGGAATATTGTTTTTAATGTTTGATGCATTCACTTTGCTTACAACTCACTGATACTCTTACGAAGAGAATCCCAAGTCATACGCTGATATTCCAAGCTATTCTTATCTTGCAAATCTTTCATCATTTGGGCCAGATTGAAAGGAGGAACATACACACCACCACTTCTTCCAAGCACCTTTTTAGTGTTTGCAACTCCCTCTTTTCGAGTTGAAAAAATGTGGGGATTATCTTTTGGAAATTCTATAGTACGGATTCCATCTATTGCTCCTACTGTTCCATTTCTAGGAGTTTCATCATCCCTTCTCTGTTCATGGTTACCTCTATCAACACTCGCAGTAGGTGTGCAATACATATAATAGTAATAATAATAATAATAATAATAATAATTTCACGGGCAAAAGGGAAACAATATACCTCATGTGCATTTCACGGGCACTTTCAAAGAATCTATCTATGTGGCTCCTAAAGTGTAAAATACGATCAAACAATGAAAACCTTGTTTTATATAAATGATGAGACTGTTCCCCAGAAGTGAACTGAACATAGGGAAAGAAACAAATCCAATTTGATGGATACCCTTGGACACAAAAAATCACATTGACAATCAATGATCTTCTTTGTATCGAATAAGAGATATTACAATTCATGACACTTGGAAAATTGATCCAAAGACTGCCAAATCAAAACACCTATTATACAAAGCAACTTCGTTTCCAGAACTTCACTTAAATGTAAGGAATGCTCCCTAGCAAATCAATTCAAGGGAAGCAACTAAATGTAGTGAAAAATTCCTGACATGTGTTAGAAAATTATTCATCAATAACATAGATTATTGTTGGCTAGCCAATCATATCAAAATACCTCATATTACTGCCATACGCTAAA
The DNA here is from genome assembly GCA_001517045.1 of Pseudotsuga menziesii. Taxonomy (NCBI): domain Eukaryota; kingdom Viridiplantae; phylum Streptophyta; class Pinopsida; order Pinales; family Pinaceae; genus Pseudotsuga; species Pseudotsuga menziesii. The sequence goes on from LPNX011210472.1 coordinate 507,277, forward strand.
TTATCCCACACTCCTTCAACTATCAGGTTAAACATGAAAGAATCACCTGCATGGAATGCAAACAGACTATTAAAAACCAAATATGGGCAAGGGTGACATTGAAATTCAATTCTTCTAAAATAATAAAGTAGAAACACAACACTGGCAGGCAATTACCAGAGCCTAAAATGGTAAGATCGATGAATGAAGTCAACACTCACTACATGAAATATTGGGCCTACTCTAGATCACTTAGCCAGTGAGGCAGACTTTGAAAACAATGCCGATCTTTCAAGCATTCTGTGACATTTTCTCACCCCTCATAGAATTCCTCCTCGATTTAGTTGGTGTTGTAAGTGTATTCAATTGTTGTTTGCTGTAAAACTCAGTGAAATCAAGTCAAAACAAGAGGAACTTCAAATCAACACGCCACTGAAGTGGTAGTTGAGTAGTGAACCCCTCTAATAGAGATGAATACTCAACAACAATAACATCCATATATTCTCCCTTTGCATGCAGAAACTCTCTCGTAAGTTGTAATGAGGAGTTTCTACCTCCACTAACCCAAGCGCCCAACTTTTGAGGTTCTCTATTGGATTTATACCTTCAATACTTTTCTCCTCTATAGCAAATAAATGCAAAAATTCACACGTTAGTGTGAAATACATGGCAGAAAATATGTCAAATATCTAACAAAAATGCTGGCATTATGACCTATTATTATCAACAAGGAGACCAAATTACATGGACAAGGAAAATGGAAACAATATACCTCGCTTGCATTTCACGGGCACTTTCATATAATCTATCCCTGCTGCTCCTAAAGCATAAAATGAGATCAAACAATGAAAACAATGTTTTATATAAATGATGAGATCGTTCCCCTAGAAGTGACTTCTCTACAATCGCATTAAGGTACCTTTCATGAGTAACTATAAGTTCATCAAGGTCTCTTCCTTCTTCCATTTCATCCAAAAATTCCACCCATGAGTACTCAAGAACTTCGAACATGATATAGTACTGTAGATTTGCGACAAAATTGTTCATTTCATTTCTTAGTGTTCAACATCATCTTAAAATGGCTACAAGTTGTTGCTTCCTACCACCATTCCTTAGTGACAAATAGGCGAGCAATAGAGCAATTTGGATTTATAGTCTTCCATGTAGTGCTCAAAGCATGTTCCACACATTTAAGCTTCAAAAGAAAGTTAAAAATTTAAGGTAGCCGACCATCACAGACTCTATAAAATGGAATTCAAAGGATCTCTTGCATTATATTCCATTGAGAAAACATCCCACTTGATGTCTCCACCATGGTGTGGTATCATCTTCACTCTCAGCCTATCCAATATATATGGGTCATCATATTGGGAAATGGAGGCACAAATTGCACTTTCCAATAGCCTTGAAAGCTTGAAGGATCTTATAGTGTTAGTCGGTTGAGAGAGATCAGGGCCCACAAGGTCCATGAGACATTGAATGAAGTCACCTTGGTTGAGAAGAAATGATCTCTTAATTCTAGGGCAATGCATTTTGAACTTGAATTGACCATNTCATATTGGTAAATGGAGGCACAAATTGCACTTTCCAATAGCCTTGAAAGCTTGAAGGATCTTATAGTGTTAGTCGGTTGAGAGGGATCAGGGCCCACAAGGTCCATGAGACATTGAATGAAGTCACCTTGGTTGAGAAGAAATGATCTCTTAATTCTAGGGCAATGCATTTTGAACTTGAATTGACCATACATTATTTCTATCAAATGTTGATCGATGCTCTTAGCTGCTTCTATAACCAATATTTCCAATACCTCAATTTCCCCATAACCAAGACCACCCATCCTTGTTGAGGTTCTTGTTGTAGATGCAGCTTCAGTAGCTGCATCTACGCAACCCTGATCTTTTCAACAAACGCGGAGGAAATTAATCAACTTCCTTGTCCTCAAAATTCTCTTTGTAATAGGATCTGGTATGAAAGATGGCAATATACCAGAGCCATCAGTTTGTATGATCATATGATCAGTCTATAAAGTTTTGAGTAATCGTTGATGTCATTGGGTATAATGTTTTGAATAGGTGACAAAATAAGGACTACTAAGTGTGTTTTATTGTAATATGCACAATTATCTTGTGCTAAATTTTTCCCTGCACTCCAAAAGCTAAGAGATGAGGAGTTGAGAAGACTGAGAGGCGAATATGATGGAATAAGATAGAATAAGAGGAAGGAGTGCAGCATAGTATCTGCCGAAAAAGTAATAAACTGACGAGCGCAATCCAACCACATTGCACTTCTCTATTCGACCCATTCATAAGGAGACATGTCTTAATTCCATTCTCCAGACCAACGAGGAATCAAAGCAACATTAGCGAGACTACGTCGCCATCGTTAAACGCCTTCATGTAGAGCCGCTTCCTTGGCATTTACTGGGTCATTGGACAGAATAAGACCCCCGCCTGCAGGCACCTGTCCTAGACTAGGGTTTTGAGAACTTGAATCTTCCTATTCCTTACCCTACCATTTTCCACATGACTATATGCCCGGAGCAAAATCGGAAGCCCCGGGCATAAAGGCACCTGTCCTAGACTAGGGTTTTGAGAACTTGAATCTTCCTATTCCTTACCCTACCATTTTCCACATGACTATATGCCCGGAGCAAAATCGGAAGCCCCGGGCATAAAGGTAAAGTGCCTAACATTCACCCGGGTTTCAACCTTCTCTTTTCTTTAGTCCTTGGAAATGGCCCTCATCAAATAAAGCATGGCCCATTTGTTATCAATGCAACCGATCCCCATGAGAGTTTAAACATGTTTTCGCATGCTATTGAAGTTTTCACGTCATGCATTTATAGTCGTGAATAAGGCAGGTCTGTTGGATCCTAACTCATTTTCGACTCGGGTCGTCACTCCAATGTTGAGCGGTGATGAGAAAATGTAGATCGACAACATTGTCTGTATCAAAATTCCCATAAATTCCACCGTTGATCTCAGATTAGTGAGCAAACCACAGAGAATGATCATTAACTCATACCACCACCACTCCAAGAACAATGATACACAATTGGGTATCGCTATCTTCAGTAACGATCTCCAACCCTTGAGGAAACATCGAGAGAATCCATCCCATGACTTCTTAAAATGCCACGATAGCCACAAGTTGCATAACACAAATAAAACTATGTTCAAATTCGTCCAAGTGGCTGCTAATGCCACTCCCACGATCCCCATTTTGAATAACACTACGAGGAGAAATTTTATTGGCACATGTAACATCAATTTTATTGCTGCGGTGCATGTGANAAGCGGCTGCTAATGCCACTCCCACGATCCCCATTTTGAATAACACTACGAGGAGAAATTTTATTGGCACATGTAACATCAATTTTATTGCTGCGGTGCATGTGAGCGGGAATGTGATGTTCTGCATTCTCAAAAAGATTATGAGTGGATGAAGTAAAGCCCGAGCCAGTAGATCTGGAATGAGAATCCTGAGAGGCCAATACGATGGAATAATAGAGACTAAGAGGAAGGAGTGCGACAGAGTATAGGGGTCGCAAGCAAGCCACGTAGCACTTCTCTATTTGACCCATTCTTGAGGAGATGTGTCTTAATCTCATTTGGCAGACAGACCATGAATCAAAGTTACAGTAGCAAGATTAAGTCTTCATTGTTAAATGCCTTCGACGTAATTATGCTGTAGGTGTTTTCACAATGGAGACGTAGTCTCAAAAGATTCCTCATCTCCTTGGACATTAACATTCTGACATGTGTGACTTGGTGATTGTCGAGTTTATCCACATCACGCCATGGTCAAAATTTTGGGTTGTTATATCCCGTGATCCGACAAATAGTGAAGAAGGCGTCATGGACTAGCGTTGTCGGATAGGTCTTGTGTCTTGTTTTCCTTGTCAAATTTCCACTCAGAGGACATCATTTCTGTGCTGACTAAATGCCCTCCCATTATAGTTGTTGTTGTGCATGATTGATTGATTGTCCTTACCGTTTTTTTCATGCATGTATGTTGATCAATTTTTGTTTTTTTTAATGCACTTCAGTTGGGTCCCTGATTCTGCAATCTCGATTCAGGAACTTCTGTCCCGTAGACCACAGGTCTCCTGTGTTATATGACTGATTTTGTGCATGAATGGATTGAATTTCAGTTGCAGATCCTTCTTCCCAGTTGGTGTTCACCATGTTTTTTTGTCATGTGGCTTGCGTGTTTTCACTACACTCTATCTGTTGTCCTAAATGACTGGTCCTGGAATTTTTTTTTACAGGCTTTTGTTGTCCTTCACTACAGTTCATTTCTCTCAATTCGGCATAGCCCTTGCCAAGATTTTGCGAGTTTCAGTTCAACAGTTTATTTGGGTTTAGGTTAAGATTTTATCCAGGGATTTTTTTCCTTTAGGCTCTCTGTTCTTGGTCAATTTGGTCATGGTTTTGTTTCATTGCTGCTTCAGTCGATGAAATACACTTTGCCCATGTTCCTTAATTCACATTAATGCTTCATCAATGCATTGTTTCTCTATTAATGCAAGAAAGTTTGTCATTTGATTCAGACATGGGGCTATATCTTCATTTTTGCTCATCTTATGACGATCTCCAAGATCTTCTTACAATACTTGATTTACCGCATTTGCTTTTGCACCGCCTTTGCTTTCCACATATAAACATGGCTTTAGGTAACCACTATTTCTTATTGTTTGCCTTTGTTTTGCTTATATTGATTTTGATGCGTTTTATTTACACTTAGAGTTTCCATCAGAGGATTTCACACNTGCCTTTAGGTAACCACTATTTCTTATTGTTTGCCTTTGTTTTGCTTATATTGATTTTGATGCGTTTTATTTACACTTAGAGTTTCCATCAGAGGATTTCACACCTTGTTAAATTTGCAGGTTTTCTTTAGTTCTTCTTAATTGTTTTGAATATTCATTCAGTCTGCTTATTAGATGGTGAAACATCGTTGCTCTGTTTTAATTGAATGTGACTCTTGCTCTATTGCAAAAATATTGTGACATGTATTGGTTATGTCATGCTCTGTCAATAAAATGATAGGTATTAGTTTTTTGGCTAAATGAAAATGTTGCTTATGAGATGGTGAAACACCCTTGCTATTTTTTAATTACTCTTACTCCTGCTCTGTTGCAAAAGGGTTGTGACTTGTATTGGTTATGTAGCTTCATAATGGTGTAATACTCATGCTATGTTAATAAAATGATAGCTATTAGTTTTTATGATGTACTTGTTTTAGGTAAGGAACTCAGCCTAAAGCTGCAAGGTTACTACAAAGCTTTCCTGATATGTCTTTTGTTATCCTTCTCTAGTACCGGTTCGTGAAAAACTCTTGTTTAAAGCTTGCATCATCAACTACCCACTTGACCAGGTTGATATACAGAATGGAACGAAGTTTGGATAATTGAAAAAGGCATAGGTAAAAGGGGTTTCTTTTCTTAACATACAAATATGTAGGCTAACATTAGTATCCACAAATTGTACCAATTTAGAGGCCAAAATCT
>LPNX011210472.1:513888-525208 GCA_001517045.1 Pseudotsuga menziesii
TTTTAACTTTAAAACTATTAACGAGATTCAAACTATACCAGTAAATTCCATGGTTGACCTTGTTGGACTTGTCATTTTAGTTTCACCTACATCGACGATACGAAAACGGGATGGTGTTGAAACTTTTAGGCAGACCATTGGACTCCATGACATGTCAGGCTATAGTATTGACATAACACTTTGGGGAGAGCATTGCCAAATTCAAGGAGCTGAGCTTGCCAGCCTTCACGGTTTACCTACTCCTCCAGCGGTAGCAATCAAAGGCGACCGTGTTACAGATTTTAATGGAAAAACTATTGGCACTATCTCCAGCTCTACTATATTTATAAACCCAAATATTGAACAAAATTCAGTTCTCCAGAAATGGTTTGATGACAATGGATTTTGTTCAGCATCACCCTCTTTGAGCCACAAATTCACTGCCTCTCATTCTGGTCCTCGTAAAATTATTACCATCAATGAGCTACAAACTCTTTAACCATCTGAAAAAGATGTTTGGTATTCTCTTGTTCCAACCATCAGAAATGTTAACATTGATGAATTTTATTNACTATTACCATCAATGAGCTACAAACTCTTTAACCATCTGAAAAAGATGTTTGGTATTCTCTTGTTCCAACCATCAGAAATGTTAACATTGATGAATTTTATTTCCTTGCATGCCCTCTTTTTATTGATGGTATACAATGCATGAAAAATATTGCTGACAAAGTTGGAGACATTTGGCATTATGGTAAATGTGATGGGAAGTTTCCTGAATTTGACTATCGATACATACTAAAAGTTGACTTGGAAGATGTAACTAGATATCTTCATGGTGTGATAGCTTTTGATGATGCTGCAAACCAACTCATGGGCATCTCAACAAAAGACATGTGTCTTCTCTCAACTGAATCAACATCAATTGTTGAAATAGTCCATAGGATCTGCAACAAACAATTACTTCTTAGTCTTTAAGTTAGAACAAAGACATTCTGTGGAATTGCACACCTAAAAGTTGTAAATGTGATGGTTGAAAGTACATAATCAACAACTTCACTGGATACATAAATGTATAGGTTTGTTCAACCTGATACATAAGCATATTATTAATTATCTGTAATGATTTTTTTGGCCATCTCAGCAAAAGACCTGTGTCTTCTCTCAACTAAATCAACATCAATTGTTGAAATAGTCTAGAGGATCTGCAACAAACAATTACTTCTTACTCTTTCAGTTATAAGTAATACATTTTGCGGAATTGCACAACTAAAAGTTGTAATTTTCATTGTTGAAAATACATAATCGACAACTTCACCGGACACATAAATATATATGTTTTTTTAACCTAATATATTCTCATACTCTTTGAAAATACACAATCGACAACTTCACCGGATACATAAATATATACGTTTTTTCAACCTGATATATTCTCATATTCTTTATTGTCTGTAATGAATGTTTTCAATTGTCTATTTTAATTCCTTATTTCATAGTTCAACATAGCAGGGTCTTTTTTTTTCAAACTCCCTTCTAGCACTTCTATTTTGCAATCTGATACTTTCACTCTACAAGCTATCACTTAACATTTTTTACCTAAATTGTTGATGCAACCTATATGATTACTTTTGAATACAATACTAATTTGCTTTTCTATTTATTTATTGAATTAACAACTTTCTTCTCTTATTTCTTAGCACAAGTTTTCATTCTTCTGTAAAGAACAGAATTATATTTTTTTCATATATCCTTTTTCATACTACATTTTGTTCTTCTATATTGCTGCTTTCTTACAATTATCAAGGTAGGACCTGAATTTTTTTTTATTCCATNATTCTTCTGTACAGAACAGAATTATATTTTTTTCATATATCCTTTTTCATACTACATTTTGTTCTTCTATATTGCTGCTTTCTTACAATTATCAAGGTAGGACCTGAATTTTTTTTTATTCCATCAATATTATTTTCAAGGAACATTCTTAGTTCCCAACATGCAATCAGTTAACATTTGCTTTTTGTCTTCTGCTTTATATCGATATACTTTGCAGTTAATACATATAGAAAATGTGTCGCTGCCAGCAACCAAAGCTTCTAAGTATATAACAACTTTACGGTTTCCTTGTAGGCATTATGCCAACTTATGACAATGAACAAGCCAATGCATGAAGAAGAGTTGTATATGCACAAAACAAAGATAAAAACTTCAAGAAACAACGTCTTCTTACAGAGCTGCTCGACTACATGTGGATATGTCTTCTCCAGTTTCTCTTCCCGAACCTTTCAACAAAATTTCACTTCCACCACCTATGCTAAATCCATCGAACACCCGCCTCGATGATTCACATCAACGATTTTGTAAAAAAATGAACCAACTGGATGATATACATGTCTTCTCGATTTGCAAAGAATGTTACCCTGGTATTGTAACAAAAAAATTCCATGATGCATACACTTTTTCTCACTGTATTCTAGAATGAAAAGGACATTGATTTTCATTCGAAAACAATATGGACCCATGCATCCAACCACCTGTCCTTGTAGTACTTAAACAAGTTGAAGAAATGCTCATTGGTCGTGCTAATCTAATCTTACAAGTTACAGATGCTCATGGTGGTCAATATAAATATTCTGGACATACTATTTGCTTCCCCTAAGACATTTCGAATATTGCCAAATACCTGCCCCATTTAATATCATAACTTGAAATCCTTGTTGTTCGCAAATGCAACTCTATAAACAATCCATCTGAAATGTTTGTTAGTCGAACACGTGTTCTTGCTGCCCTTCAATACAAAATGACAAACGACCCATACTACAAGGATGTACAGGTCAACCCAGTTGCATTAGCTTCATTTCCTCTTGTCTCAATAGACATTTCACCTTGGATTCCACATTTTAATAGCAATGCTACATTATCTCATCAACAAAGCTTGTCCTTTACAGTTAAACCACCAAATTCATTTGAACCCTATGAATTAGAATCCTCCTCGTTTATTTCAACACAAACTAATGCTACAACTAAGGTTAAAGAAATTAGACAATTGTTACATATACCAAATATCCCACTACCACCTTCCATTGATTCCCCCCTAGAGGCATTTTCCCTATCAATGAGTACAANCTACAACTGAGGTTAAAGAAATTAGACAATTGTTACATATACCAAATATCCCACTACCACCTTCCATTGATTCCCCCCTAGAGGCATTTTCCCTATCAATGAGTACAACACAGAAGGCCTTCTTTCCATGGATTTTCCAACTTTGTTCCCCATAGGTGCAACAATGCTTAAACAACCATGCATTCATGAGGTTGATATGCACGGATATGCACTTCACCTAATTCACTATCATGACAACAGATTTGGCCAACATCCTCGGTTCCAGTACTACATATACAATGTAATTATGCGTCGTAGGAGTAATGCTACTGCCTCTATTTTTGTCAAAACTAATCTTGAAGATACACTACCTCCGACAACACTTGAGCTTGTTAACCAATTGCAAGACATGCCTAATCAGAAAATTAGTGGGTGGGTTGAAAGGTTTGGATCTTCATTACGTGGAACATGCTCATATTGGAACAAAAGTAGAGCTGAACTGACAAATATGATCAATCGACAAGGTACACCAACTTTCTTCTTCACCCTTAGTGTAGCTGACACAAAATGGCCAGATTTGCATGTTCTAATGCCTTCTGGACATCCTACTGGTTTAGCTCAAGACTACCAATGGGAATTTCACAACATCATATCAAATCCACATATTACATCACAATACATGCACAATAGATTCAAAACATTCCTTCAAGCAGTGCTTGGAAAAGGTTTCCATATAACGGATTCTTGGTGCATGTATTCTGCCATCTCTTCCTTCTTATTTTTCTCTTCGTATTTCTCACTTTATACATTTTATTTCTAATATGTTCCTTTTCCTCCCATATAGGTATGAATGGCATCACCGAGGATCCACACACATTCATGGTTTTATTTGGTTGGCAGAAGCACCAAATATGGACACCTTAGAATGGGAATATGTTCTTGCAGTTGAAGTTGCAAATTTTTTTTTGACACATATGTTACAGCTTGGAATCCTCGTGATTCCCACATGTCAACATATGGGTTACACCATTATACTACAAATGATCCATACAGTCTTGCATCACCATCGATATTTGCATCAAACTACTTAGTTGACTATGAAGGACTTGTAAATTTTGTTCAAAGACACACCAGATGTTCAGAATCAACTTGCCTTCACAAAAAAGGAACATCTGTTAAATGTCGCTATGGTTTTCCATATGAGCTACAAGATGCTTCTTCATTATTCATTGATCCAAATGGACAAAAAACATACAATCCTACAAGAAATGAGTCCCTTCTCAATATTCACAACCCTACCATGCTTTCAATATGGAAGGCCAATGTTGATTGCCAACATGCTCTTTCTAGACATGCTCTCCTCAAATACATTTCAAAGTATGCATAAAAAGTAGAGCCAAAATAAAAAAGCTACCATGCAATTCTCTCTCACCTTGCACATGCAGCACCAAGTGATGGCCCCATTCTTCAGCCAATCAAACAATTGCTTGCACAAACAGTTGCAGAACGAGACATTAGTGCACAAGAGACATGTCACATGCTGCAAAAACTTCCACTTGTACTTTGTAGCTGTCACTTATTTTCGCTGAATGTCAGTCAAAGTGTCCTCCGCCATGTTTCTAATGGCACTAATAACACCCCTCCACACCCCCCCCCCTTCATATTTGCATACATGCAAAGACCACTTTCTCTTGAAAATCTAACCCTACTTGAAGCTACTCATTCTTGGTCTTTCTCTCCTAATAGGGAAAAAATCCATGGAAAGAAAACTTGCATCACAAGATTGTTAGAGTCTATCCACAACTCATTTCCATTCCTCCCTTTGATTCTTCATCTTTTGAACCGTTTTGTTGGAGCGAACTTCTTCTATACAAACCTTTTCATTCCATCCCTTAGGATATTGGAACAACAACTTCTACAATTATTTCTCATTGGCATCACATTAAAGGTACATATGTTGTCTGGCATGTTGAACGTGTACAAGAAGAACCCTCTATACCTCTATCCGATGATTCAAAATCCGATGCTATTACCTTTTCGTTGTCCCATACCATGAATGAATGGAAACTTCTCTCTCAAATGTGATTAGGCAACAACATCCAAATTGATGGCCTTGAAATGCTTGGACATCGTGATTTTGACAAAAATCACGATTGGACACATAACAATATAACTACCCACTTGCATTAGACGTTAACATCATTCATTAACCTCAATCGCTTGTTCACCCAGCTACATGAAGACACCCTATCGTTGTCCAATTCCCGTGATTCCTTGTCTCCCACACAATGCATAGCCTTTGATGTTGTCATTTCTCATTTTAGAAACACTACATAGGCTCCATTACTCAAAATGGTGTTTCAAGGTACTGCAGGCGTGAGGAAATCTTACCTCATATCTTGCTTAAAATCTGCACTACAAACTGCATCTGAACAAAGTGCCTCTCCACTTCTTCTCCTTGCTCCAATTGGTGTTGTTGCTTTTAACATACATGCATCTACAATACATTTTTCTCTTCAAATAACCATTAGTGAAATGCACCCCCTTGAAGGCCAATCCCTTCCAAAACTTCAAGAATAACTCCGCCGTATTCGCTATATTATCATAGATGAAATGAGCTTTATTGGACCAAAACTGTTAACTCTAATTGATGCACGCTTACGTCAAGCTTTCCCCTCAAATTGTACAATTCCATTTGGTGGTTGTTCCATAATCCTTGTTGGTGACTTCGGACAATTGCCTCATGTAAAGGACATCCCCATGTATGCAAGCTCATTTATTGGAACAACTCTTTGGCATACATTTGATACTTTTATCACGCTAGAAACAATTTTTCAACAAAAAGGAAATAACCCTTCTCAAACTGCCTTTCGGCAATTCTTGCTAAACCTACGAAATGGAACACCAACCGTTGAATACTGGGCACTCCTAATGACAAGAACAACCTCATGCCTTTCAGATGTGGAAAACTGTTCTTTTCAACAATCTATCCACTTGTACCCCACCAATACCTCTGTTGCACTGCACAACAAACACATGCTGAAACAACTTAATATGCCAATTGCACATTGCTTTGCAGAACAAAGGAACAAACATGGCCACATATCCATTGATAACAAGAAGTTGCCATTAAAGGTACTTCTTGCTATTGGTCAACAAGTCATGTTAACTATTAATTTATGGGTTCAAGTAGGACTTGTTAACGACTCACTTTGAAAAGTCATTGACATTGTCTACAACTCCAATGAACAACCTCGTAGTTTACCATATTTTGTTGTTGTCGAATTCCTCTATTACAAAGGACCCTTATGGGATGCTTTGAATCCTACTTATGTTCCAATATATCCTATAACAAAATGTAGGCAACTACCACTTTGTATGGGATGGGGTTTAACAATTCGTTAAGCCCAAGGTATGACCCTAAAAAATGTTACAATAGATATTGGAAACACTGATAGACAAGGGCTCACATTCACTGCAATATCAGGAGTTACTTCTCTTTTAGAACTTCGCATTTCTCCACCTTTTTCTTTTTCCAGATACTCTCGAATGCAAGACAATCCATTTGGCCAACGTAGGGAACAAGAGGAAAGCTTACTTGCTTCAAAGTCTTTAAAAGCAAATTGTGGTTGAAGCTTCTCATTGTTTGCTCTATAAATGTACTATTTTTATTTGATCACTTGTTAATGTAAGAGATCTACTTTTGTTTCAAGAAACATCCAAGAAATTTTGAAATAATTGCCTTTTAGACTAATCTGTCTCAGGAAACTGAGACACTCACTGTGAAAGTTATTAAGTAGGGCAATTATTATATATCAGGAAACAATTAACGTATAAAAATTTTAGATCAACTCTTATTTCCTTAAATGAACTTTAAATAAAAATCAATTTTTTTTTACATTTCGGATTTCCGATTTTCGAAACACAATACCCAATTTCCGAAATCGGATACTAGAAACCGCAAATTCGAGTTTTTGTTAAGGGTATTTGGTGTATCCATGATTTTTGATATTTCAGATATTGGAAACCAAAGACTCAAGTTTTTGTTCAAATGATCTGCTGGCTTCCTGAATTCGATTCCCGATATTTCAGATATCAAAAACCAGAAACATATGTCCTTCTTCGATATTCATATTATATATATATATATATGTATGAACAACCTCCTAGCTTACCATCTTTTGTTGTTGTCAAATTACTCTATTACAAAGGACCCTTATGGGATGCTTTGAATCCTACTTATGTTCCAATATCTCCTCTGACAAGGGCATCTCGTAGGCAACTACCACTTCCTATGGCATAGAGTTTAACAATTCATAAAGCCCAAGGTATGGCCCTACAAAATGTTACAATAGATATTGGAAACACTAATAGACAAGAGCTTACATTCACTGGAATATCAAGAGTTACATCTCTTTCACGCCTCCGCATTTGTCCAACGTAGGAAACAAGAGGAAAGCTTACTTGGTTCAAACTCTTTAAAAGCAATTTGTGGTTGAACCTTCTTATTGTTTGCTCTATAAATGTACTGTTTTTATTTGATCACTTGTTGATGTAAAAGATCTGCTTTTGTTTCAAGAAACATCTAAGAAATTTTGAAATAATTGCGTTTTAGACTAAATTGTCTAAGGAACTGAGACACTCATTATGAAAGTTATTAAGTAGGAAATAATTATAGCTATCAAGAAAAAATTAACGTATAAAGTTTTTAGATCAACTCTTATTTCCTTAAATGAACTTTAAATAAAAATAAATAAAAAATCGCATTTTGAATTTCCGATTTCCAAAACACGATACCCTATTTCCTAAATCGGATATTGGAAAATGGAAATTCCAGTTTTTGTTATAGTTATTTGCCGTGTCTGCAATTTCTGATTTTTGATATTTCGGATGTCGAAAACCGAAGATTCAGGTTTTTGTTAAAATAATTTGTTGCCTTCCCGATTCCGATTCCCGATATTTCGGATATTGGAAACCGGAAACATATGTCCTTCTTCGGTATTCCTATTTGGTATATATATGTATTTGGATTTGTGGGAATATATTATTTTGGTATTTGGTATATATATATATATATATATATATATATATATATATATATATTCAATAAATTCATAATCAATTTATCAAATACCGAATACAAGTTTCAGGCATTTTGACAATGTTTTAGCGCCAGAGTGAAATGGTGGTCAATTTGTTAATAATCTTGAAAATTATATATCGTAGTCCTAGAAGTTCATGACAGTAGCATGGAATTTGAAATATTTGTTTGAAATCTTAACATTGGAGTTCTTTCTATGTCAAATCTTGTAAACGGAAATTTTGGTGGCCGTAAAAAAAACTTTCTTTAGTAGATGTTTAGAAGATGTTTATGTTGTAATTTTCAAAATGAAAGCATATTTTTCACAAAAGCATGTGCATGAGGCATCTCTACGATCCACATAATGGTTAATATCTTTACACACTAATGTCTACAACTCCAATGAACAACCTCCTAGCTTACTCTGTATATTCATGAACTTTTGCAAAATAAAATCGAAGTGAGACATGAAAATATATTTGATGCATATGCAATAAATTCAATAGGGAATAAAGTTTTAGATGGATATACAATTAATTGAATGTGATGATCACAAGCAAATGAACTCCTGCCTCCTATACAACGTTCAAATTTGAACCCTTCTCACCCCTTCCTAGAACTGTAAAGTCATAATTTCTCTTCAAGAATTAAAAATTATAATTTTGGAAACTAACGTTAGACAAAAGTGCTTTATACACAATGACAATGTTGGACAAGCCAAAAAAGAACAAAATGCCTCAATAATCAATATTTTCATAATACAAGCAAGGCAGCAAAAAAGAGATCAAATGACAAAATGTGAAATTGCTTGTTCCTTCATATATGCAATTGGCTACAGTCCACTTACTTGTTACTCTGGATCGGAAATGGAAACATTCTCATTCACCCATCCCATGTCACTCCAGAAACTATAGCCCCTGCATCAACAGTAGGACTCTCAACTTATCTTCCCATCTCCTCCCATTTCGACCTTTGATATCACCATGTCAGGAATTTTTTCTTCGACATCCATGAGAGGGGAAATAATGACGCTCACGAGTCCACTTTTTGTGCACATAAAAAACCATAAATGAGGTCCAAATGATATTTGCCTCAGTAGGAGGCTCTATTTATTGACTAAATCTTATGAAATGTTATTATGAGTTCGGGATTTTTATGATGTAGTATATATCTATATCTTGAGATAAATGTGATCTGTATATAATTCCTTCATCTCTTGGATGACACAAAAGGTCACTTAAACATAATGAAATATCTTAATGTCATCATAACGCCACCCCTTTCTGATATAACGCCATCATATTAATTGCAGAAGTGACTGTCACCCTCACTTGTTATCATAACGTCATCATAACGCCGCCCCTTTTTGCTATAACGTCATCATATTAATCACAGAAGCATCTGTCACTCTCACTTTCTATCAGCCTCAAGTTATCTCATAATGTGTGAACTTGACATTTGTCACCTCATCGATCCCTTCTTATGACGGTATGAATATTTCCTTGTTTTGAGTACCCCTGCTTCCGTACCATACTGGGTATAAACCCTATACTAATATTTTGTTGCTTAATCATTAAGTGATCCTCATTTTTTTTAAACAAAAACGATTATATTATTATGAAAGATTCAGCTAAAGACCGCTGATCAAGAATACAAAGAACTACTAATAGACTCCATCTTAAGATTGATGGTCATTTATGGAAGGATTTCCAGACTTATCATCGAGTTTACCATGAGTTCATAGCACCCTATATCGATGAATTTGTTAGCTGCTTCATCCGCCCTCATATTAAGTTCCCTAAGAACGTGAAAGAATTCAATCTTCCTAAAGCTTTTAGCCATATATCTGATTCTTTTTAACAATCTTTCCATCCTCTCATTTTTCCCTCTTCTTCCCCTACTCAATGCTTGAATAATTAGTCGTGAATCACCAATGACCATGACTTCATCCGCTCCTACTTTCTGAACCTGCTTGAGGCCTTGCCAAAGCCCGTAAGCTTCTGCCATATTATTAGACTCGTGTCCGATGCTCCAAGAATATTCTATTTCAGCTTTCCCTCTTGGATTTATAATTACTCCACCCCCTCCCACTCTTCCTGGATTCCGTTTTGAGGCTCCATCAAAAAATAATTTGAAAATATTCCTTTCCTTTAACCAATTCTCGAACTGAGAATTATCCATTCGGATTTCCCATTCCTCCATTTTATTGACAACTATGCTATTAATTTCTTGAATTTTGAGACTTTGCATCCACTTTTTTTCTCTATTTGTCAGCTCAGCTTTATTAGTCGGGATCGTGGATCTACTTACCACCTCACCAAGAAGAGCATTGATTATTGCAATTAGCTTCCATGCTGGTTGGTGCCGATTCTGGAAAATTCTCTGATTTATTTCTTTCCAGACGCACCAGCAAACAATTTTGGCTAGTTTCAGCCAGCAATCTCTCACACCATTCTTCTTAGTCAACTCGCCTTTATATATTTTTTCCCAGTGAATGAAAAATTCCTGGTTACTTCCATTCCAATGAAATCCGGCATCTTCATTCTGCACTATTTCATTCCAGATTGATATGGTATATGGGAAATTAAAAAATAAATGAGAAATAGTTTCTAAGTTTGCAACGCAGAGTGGGCATCGAAATGGGCCAGCGTGCCCCCTTCTCTCCAGATTCTCTCCTGTTAGCAAACGCTGATGGATTAAAATCCAAATAAACACATCTATTTTTGGCAGAGTTTTATTGTTCCAATTATGTTTCCAAATCGCAGGGTTCACTGGCACGTTGAATGAAGCAGTATACTCGCCGTACCCTTCAGCAGTCGTGTAGGAGCCTGACCTGTTGCCCCAGCCACGTCTGTCTTTCAAGTTGATGGAAATTGGAGCTATCCCGGCCAGATGATGACTCAGCAATTTTTTCTCATTCTCCAGTGCAGGAGGGAAATCCGGCAGCACCCACCCTGTCCAGCGATAAGGGCAATTCATTTTCGATTTGGAGATGCTCCATAATGTGATCAACCCTCTCTCCTCCATCCATGATTGCAGACGCAGCAGATGTGGGGGACACCCACCCTGTCCAGCGATAAGGGCAATTCATTTTCGATTTGGAGATGCTCCATAATGTGATCAACCCTCTCTCCTCCATCCATGATTGCAGACGCA
>LPNX011210523.1:4876-24932 GCA_001517045.1 Pseudotsuga menziesii
TATCCCCTTATGACTAACACCCCCTAACCTCTAATCCCCACGCTCCTATCTATTCCCAAACCCCCCTCCCCTCCAATCTATCTCTATTACTCTCTCTTTGTCTTCCCCCTCTTCTCATCCAACTACACCTAACCCCAACTCCCCCTCATCTCCCTCTCTCTCTCATACACACACACATCCCTTGAGTTTTAAAACATTATAGTTAGGTTGAAGAGAGGGGTGGTGTTAAGGAGCTAAGACTTAGGGAGTGCTTGTTAATTCCCCCTAAACATTGAATGATCCCTCAGCCATGGAACTACCTTCTTAAATTCTCCTAAATGTTATTCAAGCATAACACGTATGTGTTATATGTGGTAAAAACGCTCTCGTGTTATTGTTAATAATAACACGTGCACGTTATTTCTTGGTATAAACAACAACAATTCTTTTCCAAGAAACACTGTAGATTTCAAGTATGTTTCACAGTCCGCCCGCAATTTTCAGGTTGCAGACAGTGCATTCATTCTCTTCTTCACCAGATTATCACACAATTTTTTTTTTCACATCAATCATCTCCATCACAAATGTCTAAGGATTTCTTAGATCATGGTATACATTGAGGTGCAAGAAAGAAAGAATTGATTGAGCAAGAAATAAACCGAGCAAGAAAGAAACCAAGCTTGGGGAATCTCCCATTGAGGAGCACCATAGAGCATCTCCACCAATGTTTTTCTTGCAATTGAGGAGCTAGCAAAGGAAACATTAACTTGGTCATTGTGGTGGAGTATGTAGACACAATTGAGCAAGAAATAAACCAAGATTGGGGAATCTTCCATTGAGGAGCACCATAGAGCATCTCTACGATTGTTTTTCTTGCAATTGGCAAGCTAGCAAAGGAAACATTTTTCCCAATCTCCCCCCTAACTTGAGTATATAGACACAATTGAGCAATAAAAAAAATCTTAGGGATTCTCCCATTGAAGAGCACCATTGACCATCTCCACCATTTTCTTCTTGCATTTGAGGAGCTAGCAAAGGAAACATTCCTCCAAATATTCCCCTTAATTTGATTATCTAGACACAATTGAGCAAGAAAGAAACCAAGCCTGGGGAGTCTCCCATTGAAGAGCACCATTTACCATCTCCGCCATTTTTTTTCTTGCATTTGAGGAGCATCAAAGAAAATATTTCATTGGTCATTGTGGTGGAGTATCTAGACACTTAATTGTTCAAGGAAGAAACCAAGCTTGGGTAATCTCCCATTGAGGATCACCATATATCATTGGTCATTGTGGTGATGGGAAATTCATGCAATCAAGCAAGAAAATCAACAAGGAAGACGATACCCAATGAAATCCTTGAGGAAATTAGAGAAAAGAAAAGAAATGACAAGACCAATCGAAGAAACTTTATGGACACTCAACCAATTCCGGTTGTAGAGGATGCCACGGTTCTTCATACCAATCAACAACAAGAAAGACAAAAGCATCTGCTTGAGGGGCCTTCGGTCTCCATAGTAGTTGAAGAACGAGAACTACATGGAACTCATCGAGGACAAAAATGTAGGTGCACGTCAAGGCCACCTGAAACCTTTGCATATTTACTTGGATGTGGGTATACAAGTGATGAAGTTAGAGACCCGTTGAATGCTGACCATATGATCGAAGAATACAATGTTGTTTAGACCACCCAGGAGGATTTCCAATTGCCACCATCCGACCGACAACAAGAGATGGAAGGACATAAATCTCATGTTCAAATGCCAAACTGACCAAGTAATATGGTACAAGGTGCAGTTCCAATATCCCTACCTATGTTAGCAACTTCATGCCAAAGAACTTCAAAACGTATACAGATTGATGAAATTCTCATTGGTTTGCTTGAAGGTACATTGTCTAAATGCAGTATTGCATATCAATCTCAATAGATACTTGTCAACTATTTTGATTCGAAATTTGATGGAAATGAATGTAGATAATTTATATCGTTATTAAAATCTAGTTCTATGACTGTTGTTAGGAGAAACTTAAGGATAAAGATGATAAACATTTATGAACCAAGTTCTCATATTGTCAGAAGTTTAGTAGATGCATTTAGTACTATTGGAAAGAAATATTATTCAAAGGATCGCAATGCATATCATCATGTGTTGTCACAATCAATCATGAACAAAAGCACCATGGCCCTTTGACTTATTAAGCCTACATATAAACTTGCACCCTTGGATATCAAAAACTCTGTAGGTATTGGTCTAGAAGAGAACAACTTGACTCTGGTTAAAGATATGTCTAGGCCTTCATTGGAAGGTTTCCACGCTCCGATATGAAGATCATTGATGTCGTATAGGGATTAGTGTAGGATTTTTTTCATGACAATAGTAGACCTTCATCCAACCAAAAAGTTGTACTAAAATTGAGAAGGGGTTCAAGGGATCGTGAGCCCCACATTAAACATTTTCTTGACATGACACAAACATAATTATATGAGAGATTTAGGCATGAACATAATGAGCTTAACTTGGGACAAAGATCCTTCAAGAAACACAAATCATGGTATTTTAAAATAAACACAACTCGTAACACATGTTTTTGTCGATATCACATTGAGTATAGTTATTATTATGAAACATATATACATATATTGCATAACACTCTTCTACATGAATGCTCCACTACATTGCCACTGACATCATCTAGATACTTTATTCATAGCATTTTGTGTAGAAGGACAAAAAGTTTCTCATTTTATCAAAGGCCTTGCGTAGATGGGACATGCCCAAGGTGTGGTGGAATGACATTTTTGGACAAATGCATACATGTGACCGATAAGCATGAACTTGGGATACATGAAGTGAACTTACAGTCATTCAAATATGTCATGTATGATATCGGTGGAGGGAATGAAAGAAAAAAAAACAATTGTTCACCTCTCAGGTTAATAACAAGTTCCTGAATAGTATTTTTTTCTTCATGTATTGATACTTCATATATGTAACAACATATTGATCTGTAAATCTTTATTGTTTATCTATCAGGTATTGGTTTGCAACTTCATGGAGGAATTCTTTGAAAAGAAACAACAATATGCAAAGCATGTACATGTGACTTGTTGGAAATATGAGCAGTTTAGAATGTGTGGGGATACATTTCCTATTGGAAGTTGGAACTATATTATCAGTGGTCAATTTTGTGGAAAACTACACTCTTCAACCAAAGAACAAGATTCAGAGTCAATATTATCACTCAGACCAGGTGAGCATAATGGTCCATATCACCTATATACATAGGGAAAATAGTACTGAAGAGAAAAGTGTTATATTGAAGGATTATCACTTTTACATAAGTGATGGCAGGTGTCATGACTTGGATTTTGTACAACACATCTTCCATTTGATAAAATCACCTAAAGGATAACAATATATAGATGGAACAACATTGGATTTGGTCTGATGGTTGTGTGGGGCAGTAAAAAAATGCATGTGTCTTCCAATGGTTTTGTATTCTCCACAAGAGGCACGAGGTGCCACATATTTGGAACTATTTTGAGGCTGGACACGGAAAAGGGGAACATGATGGAGCAGGTGCATTCATCAAGTCTGCATTACATAGGTAAGAAATGAAATTCACGACTATTTCTCTCATCCGAGATGTAAAGACCATTGTTGCATGGTGTTCTTCAATGATGGGGTAGGGAGCCAGAAGGAAAGAAGACCAATCATCTCAAAAAGCACATATACATAGATATTTTTGGGAGGTGGTCAATGTAGATCGATCTCGCCTATATGAGTGCAAGACCTTCCAAGGAACTCATGCATTCCATTTAGTTATAACATCAGAAAATGCTATAGTTGAAATGTGGAAAAGGAAACTCTCTTGTTTTTTCTATCCATGTAATAGTGGTGAAAGGGACAACTGTGAATCCACAGATTGGGTTGACAATTGGGATCGTGTATCATTCCCCGACAAATAATTGCAGAATTATCCCAGTTAGAGGAGGGTCAGTCGAGTATTTCACCTGACTATGATCACATATTAGATCTCATACAACTACGTTTGACTATTATGTTGATCACTTTGAAATGGTTGATGACTAGTTGTGTTTAGTTAGCTGACTCCTAGGTTGACACTTTATTTTATGCAGGGAACATATACGCAGTGGTTGCCTCGAGAGGAAATGAATGGCACACTGACTACTGGATAGCATGTTGCTTGGATGGGAAGCAGACCCTCATTGTCTCATTAAGTGACTCCGAGGACAATGATTTTCCAATTGTGTCGATGGTTATCAAAGGAGAATATTTGACACAGGTTTCCCACACACAAAAGAAAAAAGGTTATGTATTTGAATATTATAGACCAGGTCAAATTGTATACCATTATACAAACTTAGTTATTGGCACAAACCTCCAGCTACAAACAATTCCAATCAATAACTCATCAAAGTCATGATACTTGTTTCCTTACTACGAGCAACTGAGGCTAAAAGATACCGTTTCTATTAGAGGTGATCCTGATGGTCTAGTCTAATGACCACAAGTAGGTATTCAAGTATGTGGTAGTCGGGTATTTTGGTTTCATGGTCTCATTGATTATTTACAACTTGATGGATTGATAAATTACATAGACTTCTACAACTTGATAAATTGCAAAAGCTTCATCATGGATTTGTTGTATTATATTCATACTTATATGAATTATGCCATATATCGCTAGACCATTATCTAGCACTCTATCTGGGATATGTCTATTGCATATTCCTTGAATCTCGAAGTTGGTCCTATAAGAACATTAGTCAACGCCCCAAGTTTTCATGGAACTTCCTAATGAAAGTGTTAAAATAAGGTATTAAAAGCTTCCCATGATTAATAACCCTGGACAATCCTAGCTTACAAACTCTATAGCCAATCCTTGTAACCCTAGTTTGCACCATAAACCCTATTTTGAATTCTAAACCATAGAAATCCTAGTTTGTAGCCCAGAGACTAGTTTATGTCAACTTCGTGATCCACATGACATACCACATAAAGAGCATCCATTACTGACATACTACATAATACATCAAGAGCATACGACATACTACATACCACATACTACATCGATAGCATCCATTACATGGCATACTACATCAAGGGCCAATCTTAGTAACCCTAGTTTGTACCGTAAACCCTAGTTTGAATTCTAAACCCTAGAAATCCTATTTTGTGTTCAAAATCCTAGAAAACATAGTTTGTAGCCACTAACTATCATCTATAGATCACTAGTACCATTCATTTGATGTCACCATTGATGAATATATCGTATCAATTGGGATGAAAGGTAATCCTAGCCTAATAACGCTGGGAAATCCTAGCTTACAACCCCTATATCTAATCCTAGTAACCCTAATTTGCACCATAAACCCTAGTTTTAATTCTAAACCATAGAAACCCTGGTTTGTAGCCTAGAGGTAGGAATTCTATGCCCCGGGTAAGGATTCAGCAGGCGTCCCTAAAAGCCTATAGGAAGTGGGATTCAATGTTCCATTGAATGATGACCATGGCTCGGATCGACAAACCATCGAATCCGTTGGATTCATGACATCGGGATAGTTCTAGGGGTGGCCCTATACTCTGGGCCCATAGTTAAGGGATCCTATTTTAGGTCAATTTTGGAAATTAGGGTTTTGCTCAGTAAGGGAATATGAAATTTTTTGCACATAGGGGTCAACGTTGAATATTCCTTGAACATGAATGTGTGTCTAGCGTTACCACATGGAACCTACCTATTTTGATGCACAGTTGGAATTCTATGCCACGAGTAGGGATTCAACAGGTGTCCTTGAAAGCTTGTAGGAGGTGGGCTTCAATGTGTCATATTAGAATGATGATCGTGGCTCGGATCGATGAACCATCGACTCTGTTGGATTCAGGACATAGGTATAGTGTTAGGGGTGGCCCTCTACTCAGGTTCCATGTACAAAAGTCCTGTTTTAGGTCAATTTTGGAAACTAGTGTTTTTCTGAGTAAGGGAATGTGAAATTTTTGCACATAGGGGTCAAATTTGCAAATTCCTCGACTGTGAAAGTGTGGATAGAATTCCCACATGGTACATCCCTAAACACACTTGCATGACCCATTGGAACCCCATTTTGATGCATGGTTGGAATTATATGCCCCGGGTAGGGATTCAACAGGTGTCCCTAAAAGCCTGTAGGAGATGGGCTTCAATGTGATATAGAATGATGACCATGGCTCGCATCGACGAACCATTGACTCTGTTGGATTCGAGACATCAAGAGAGTGATAGGGGTGTCCATCTACTCTGGGTCCATGGATAAGGGATCTTGGTTTAGGTCAATTTTGGAAGCTATGGTTTTTCTCAGTAAGGGAATGTGAAATTTTTGCACATAGGGGTAAACTTTGAAAATTTCTCAAGCTTGAATGTCTGGCTAGCATTCCCACATCGAAAATCCATAAACATGCTTGCATGACCCACCGGAACCCCATTTTGATGCACAATTGGCATTCTATGCGCTAGGTACGGATTCAATAGGTGTCCCTAAAAGCCTGCAGGAGGTGGGATTCAATATGGCATAGAATGATGACCGTACCTTAGATCGACGAATCGTCGACTCTGTTGGATTTAGTACATCGGAATAGTGCTAGGGGTGGCCCTCTACTCTAGGTCCATGGACAAAGGATCCTATTTTAGGTCAATTTTGGAAACTACTTTTTTTCTCAGTAAGGGAATGTGAAAGTTTTGCACATAGGGGTCAACTTTACAAATTCTTTGATCGTGAATGTGTGGCTAGCGTTCCCACATGGAAAATACCTAAAAATGCTTGCATGACCCACCAGAACCTCATTTTGATGCAAGGTTTCCACTTTATTCCTCGATTAGGGATTCAACAGGTGTCCCTGAAATCCTATAAGAGATGGGATTAAACATATATGCTAATTGTTTGTGTTTGATCAGCATCACAAAGAAGAAAGGATACAAACAATAGGGTGCAGTGCAAAATTGGAAAGGAGTAAATTAATTCATATCTGTTTGAAGGTGAGTGTATATCTTCCCCTCTTGAAAAAATACTTGTTGCAAAAATACTTAGAAAAAGTTTATGTCACTTACTAAAATTGAACTTGTGGGGAGGGAAACAATCATTCCTACTTTTTAAATATAAAAGTAAAATGCAAAACACAACCAAAACTTTTAGATTGAGAAAAATTGTTGTGAGGTAACATTTTAATAAGCTACTTTGTCAAATAATTATTATTTTTTTCACAATTATTTCTAAAACTATTGAGTCATATTTTGACATGCTCTCCTACCTTCCAAATATAAGAATTGAATGCAAAAGCACAATTAAAACCAAAAGATTTAGAAAAATGTTATCAATTACAAGTTAACCACATATCAGTTTTTTTTTTTTTTTTAAATAATTGTTTATTTGGAATTTGCAAAGATTTTCATAAAATCAATTTGGACAGTACACTTATCTTGTAATCTAGATAAATCATAGATATTTATCCATCCCAAAATCTCAAATAAAAATACTTATTAATATAAATAAACATGAACAAATTTAATACAATATTAAAAAACCAATCCCAATAACATTAACAAAATGAATTAATTTTATAAGCTTAAGATGTAAACAATTGGATGCTGAACAATCCGAATGAAATTTTATTGTGAGAAGTAAAAATACGATATAGTAGCATTGACAACTTACGAGTTATTGTAATTATCAACATTAACTTTGTATGAGTTGAGCTTTTGATTTTTAATTCTATTTATTTATTTTGAAAGATAAAATATATATAATATTAAATAATAAATATTAGAATACAAAATAAATTAAAATCTTTATTTTTCTCGTATATCATTGAATCTCAACTTGAAGGTCTTATTGCCGGGTTACTTGCACTTGTATTAAATCCATTTGCTAAGGCTATCACATTTTTAAATTATCTTTTTGTCTCTTTTCAGTGAAAAATCCCAAATGGATTAAATCTATTTTTACTAAGTGTCTCCTTTTCTACGTTCTCAAACAAACTACTTTCACTTTGACTTCGCCGTGAAAACCAATTTGTTTATGTTTCTATGCTGCAAATATATTTCTTTCTAAGCTTTTGAAAAGATAAGAACATGGTTAAATGATGAACTTATTCAAAAGCTTAGAACATGGTTAAATGATGAACTTATTAGATTATTTAATGCAATGTAGATTTTATTCATTTGTACAATTAAGATGTATGTGGTAATTGTGAAAATGACTTTATTTATATATTTATTTATGTGAAGAAGATTAGTAAGTTTTATGATTTTAAACTATTGTAAATAATTTTATTTAATTAATAATATATTTATATTTTTAGGAAAGTTGGGTAATCTGAATGTGAATTGAGAGAAATCACATTTATGTTAATAACTTAGTCTTAACTATATTTATGAAAATAAGTATTCAATATTGAAAGAGGGGTAGTGACATGACATGCTACTAAAAGTTTTAGGAAAAAAAAAACAGAAATACCAATATTAGAAGAGGGGTAGTTACGTGCTACGGAAAAAAAGGATATTGGAAGGAAGACTAGTAAGAAGAAGAAGGTTGTGGAAAAATAAACTCCCTGAAGATAGAATAAAGCTTCTAGGGGAACCCTCGAGAGGTGTTAAGCTCTAAATACTTCATTAAAGGAAATAGCACAAGGCTACTAGTGAGCACCCAGGAGACGTGTTAGGATTTGAAGCAAAGATCACCCACTAGAGGTGCTAGGATCTACAGTAATATTTCCCGACAAAAAATATTGGTGACACTTGAAAGTTGGAATCAAGAATATTAAACCTAAGTTTTGGGAACGGGGGTGGAATCTTAGTAAGTTGATGGGATTTTTAGTTCTAGGAAAATGACTCTGATATATTTTATTTCTGAGATCATCATTTTGATATAAAAATATTATTAATATTTGTTTAAGGATGCAAAATGTGAAAGTGATATATATATAATGCTTAACTTGGGTTTTGACTCGTTAAGTGTGGTCACATATCTTTTAATTGAAATGTCTATATGTGATTTGGAATGCTAAAGTATTCTTAACAAGTCGATTTAAGAATTATGATAATAGAATGAAGGTTTCCTCACAAGAAACCTGTACATCTTTGTAATGGGAATACATAAGTATTGCACAGTATTATTGATACATTGGCTTAAGACTTACAATTATTATTAAAAAAAGACAATGTTAATAATCGAAACCCATTAACATTACTAGGAAGTTAGGATATGTCTAACATTTTCATTGGGCATGTGTATGGAGCAGAGGCTAATTCAAAACATGTTTACTATAAGATTAAATTCAAAACCTTAAGAGAAACCCACCTACACCTGAAACAATTTTAAAGATATCTCCTTAATCAAAAGAAATACCTAGACAGAATTATTAGGAAGAGTATATATCTTCAAATCATATTCAGTTCCACACAATGAGCACAGAGTGACATACAATCACAAGATAACAGAACCATAACAAAAACTCTTCACCTCATAATACAACAATGGACATGTTGGGTACATGTGAGTATGATTAAGCATATATAGTAAATGTATGTTGCGAATACAGTCACAATAAATGGAATAAATCTCGATTCATCCCAACATATAACCCTCTTCATTTTACACAGGTCTAGACCATGCTTCGGGTGAGATCTTCTCCTCTGGGAGATCGAAAATGTGAACACACTAGACTACATCAACTATTGCACTTTATTGGCACATGTTCAAGGACCATGGTCTCCAGTTTGCGCCAACAAATGGTTACCTTTCCAATCTCTAGTTTCTAACATAATGCTATTAACTATATGGATGTACATGTATCAATGAGCCATGTTCCAAAATGGTGGGTAAAGAAGTTTAAATATTTCATAATATAATAAGTTGAACTATGAGGGTGGCCTCCATTGAAACCATCCTGGAAACACTTTTCACTAATAAATTATGGAATGTCAGAAGTTCATACACCTCTATGTCCATCAACAGTTTCTTGGTATTGTCATCTCAATTTTGGAATTGGAATTCTCTGTCTATTGCACAAAGGTCATAAAAGAGAACCCAAACCTTAATGACCTAGAACACCTTAGGAACCTAACCTTTAATGAACAAGAGGGATCCATGGAATTACACCAATGGAAACCTGAATAAACTAGAGATTTGTATACATAGCCTCTAAAGTTGTAGAATGTAAACACTGGCACATAAGGCAAACTAGAAATGGTGGCCATAGGCAACTATTGGGATGAATATATGATATTTGAAATCACATACCTTATGAAAGAGTACAAAGTTATGTTTTTGTAGAGTTTTACAGAGCTCAAAGGGATTTAGGGTGATTTGGGAGAGATTAAGGTTCTGTTGAAACATGATGCCAAATCGGTGAAGCATCGACTAAATAGGTTGAACCCCTAAGTGAAACATAAATTAAAGAAAGAAATTGACTAGATGCTAAAATTTTCTCTAATTTTCCCTATAGATAGAACAATGGTCTCATTTTTCTCATAGATAAATCAAAGTGGATCATCCCCATAGTGATTAATTCAAAGTAAGAAGTATGGTGATGACATCAAAGGCTTTGTTGATTTTCAAAGTTTTGATCCTACATGTGTTCACAACCAATTCCTAACACCCTTTAGCTATGAAGCCTTGGATCAAGTATCCAGGAATTAGGCCTACTCTTTGACAGATAGAATCTTAGGATATCACCAGGTTTGGATCATGGAATGAGATAAGAAGAAGAAAACCTTTACAATAGAATGGGGCTCATTCACTTACAATGTAATGTCTTTATGATTAAAGAATGCACTTGTTGTCTTTTCAAGGATTGTGATAGCATATTTCAAGGAGTTCCTTCACAAGTGGTTGGAGGTATACATGGAGAGTTGGATAGTTTAAAACCCACTCAAAGATCATGTAGCATCACTACGATCGATGTTAGATTATTGTTGACAAATGAAATTCTCCTTGGACTAGGAAAAAATTCACTTTATTCATACCCTTTGGAAACTTATTAGGACACATTATTTATCGCAATGGAGTTCTCGTAGATCCTACAAAGATAGTAGTTATTGTGAAACTTTTGGACCCTACTTCTATGAAGTAGTTGCAGTCCACTTTCAGACATACAGGCTACTACTGACGGTTTATCTACAACTACACTTCTATCACAACTCCTTCAGAACAACTACTAAAGGAAGTAGACGCATTTCACTGGACTGCATATTGCAATTTTTTTTGCAATAATCAAAGAAGAAATGGTCAACACTCCCATCCTTATGTTTCTTTACTAGGTAAAATAATTTCATGTACATGTATATACATCCATCATTTCCCTTGGAGTTGGTCTAGATGCCTGTAAAATTTCAATTCAAACATGTTCAAAGAGAATAAACATTTTTTTCCTTGGATTAAGGGATTGAATTTATAGTTGGGCGATGGGGTCTTGGTGTTTGACAAATTTGTCCTATTTGAGCCAATATCCCTTGGCCATACTTGATGTGTTAACAAATAATTTAGATGCTTCGATCCCAACTACAAATAATTGCTTCGTATCCATCTAGATAGGTGATTTTCTCGTTAATTTGTATCCCTACATGGGTTGATGTCAATCATTGTGGATAGGGTTGGTTGGGTTGTTTTCTCCCATGATTATTGATTTTGCGACAACTATAGATCAATAAAGTTAACAAGGGCTAGGATGAACCTTGGATGTTGGAGGAAAGTGCTCTCCACTCACCGCAACAACCCAACTCATTCTATCTTTAATAAATTAAGTTATACGTATTTGTCATTTTAAGTTAAAATTGTAATAATAATTAGCATAAATAAACCACATGTCTTTAAATAAATTATGCAATACATATAAAATGGTTTTTCACTTTTGTAATCCAAATCTTGATTTTATATATGATGATGGTAATGATGATGATGGTTATCAATGTTTATTAAAACCAACTATGGTCTATTGGACCTTAAGAAAGGCAACAAATTACTTGGTTAAATCTTTAGGATTGTATTTCTGTGTTTGAAAAACTTTAAGAGAAGCATTCCTATATCCCCATAGTTTTGATGACTTAAAGGGTTTGTATATTTTTAGATTATATTGTAACAAACATAAACTATGTATCATAATTGCAAGGCTTGGATATGGGCTCCACATAGCCAAATTCTAGGGCTACTACTAAATTGGTAGTTGAAGAGGATTTCCAGGTCATAATATATATGCTAAAGAAACTCTAGCATGGTTCATCCATTAGTAAAATATACCAGAGTTGGAAATTGGAAAAGATATTGGTACACCTTGCAAGTACCCTATATAACATCTATGTCCTTATACCTTTGCATGCACGACAAGAAACTAACAAGTTAGTTGATCACCTTGCTAATGAGGGAGTAATGAGAGGGGTAATCGATTTAAATTTAGAGTAGAAATAGGTCCCCCCTAATCTATCAAGCATGAATTCCTTGATCTTACCAAGTAGGGGCATCGATGCCTAGATGGGGTGACGAGGATGATAAATGGGGCTTGATTCCACCATGAATCCCCCAAGATGATGATTCCATGTTGCCACAATAAGGAAATGATGTGGTACATGTAGTCTAGAATGGGATAGATAACATTGGAATCTAGGAACAAATGGATATGATGATATATGATACAATATGCATGGGAGATGGAATATCTCACCTTGGTATATGGCATTAACCTGAAAAAATATTTTGTTGTTGGTAGAGGCTCCAAACTGTATTCTCCATGATGGTTTCGTAACAGAAATTATGGTTGCATGTGTGGGAAATGAAGGAATACATCATGAATAAAGGACCGATTCTTAGCCATTATTTGATTTTGATGCAAAATTTTAGAGGATTCATCACATTTTACAGGTATTTTAACCCCCCCTTCCTCAATACATTTCCAAAAGACACATTGGTGTAGGATCTAGACTAAGAGGACTCTCTTTGGTTCAAGTTGGGAATTGGGGGTTTTTCATTTATCTCTATTTCAATCTCAAGGTTCTCAAAATAATGTTTGGATCAAGAAAGAGAAGTAGAGGTGGATCTAGGAAAGTCCCTTAGACTAGGGTAATGAGGGAAGCTAAGGAAGTCAAGGAATTGTACTAGAAGCACACTTCGACAACAACAATAAAGAAGATAGAAAGGGCATAAACTTGGATAAATATGGATCAAGAGTATTTTCATTGGGAGAAAATTGCAGAGGAGATAGAACCATGGGTGTAGGATCTTGGCTCTTCCCAATCTCAAGAAACAAAATACTATAAAAACCTGGCCCTCTTCTAGTAGATGAAGGTGGTACTGAGACATGCCTTGAAAACTACCCATGAGGAACACAATGAGGTTTCATAGCAGTTGGATGAATTTAAAGAGAAAGTAAAAAAAATGGACATGAAGATCAACATAACCCTCATGGAAACTGCAGGTATAGAGTTTGACGATGCACCAGGAAAGCGAGTAGCTTGTCTTGATGTGTCCCACACTTTAATTTCTGATGATGATACTCCCAATTAGGCTTGTCTTAAATTTTGTTTCTTTTTTGTTATTTCATTGGTATCTCCGTATATGCATAATTAGAGGAAGCTAGTATAGGTTTTGTACTAGTTTGGACTTTACTGTAGACATAAATTTTAAAATCAGAAGATAGAATGTAATGACAATGTCTTTTTTCTATGGTTGGTCTGGTTTTTCGAGTGGTAGACTAGCCACTTTTTTATATGTACAGTTTTCTTCTATGAAGTAATATAACATAGTTGTCTTACCAAAAAAAATTATTATTCTATAAAGTGACATTTTCCTTGGTTCCTTAATTATTTAACCATGGTTTAGCATCTTTAAGCCACCTCTTCTTGAGTCATAAGTGGTTTTAACTCAAGTTTGAAACAATCTAAAGGAGCCTTGTGTATCCAAGGTTTAATTTGTTATTGTACATTAGGTACCTAATCATATTCATTAATTCTATGATTAGCCTTAGGATAGGGTGTACTACCTTTAATTTTGAGATTATAAGTTATAAAATTCTTTTGGTTTTTCTCTATGTTTCTCGACTATTCTCTAGAGATGTTGCAACCCTAAAATTTACAACCATATAAGATAATAGGATTGAAGGGAGTTTGAAAGAGGAGTTTCTTCTTATCCCATATCCAAATTTCCATTGATTTACAACTACTTTCAAGTACATAATAAAATTTCCACCCTCCATTTATCCTTTCTCCATGCTATAGTTCCATTTAAGCTTGTTATGTAGATCAATTCCAATATATTTGTATCAAGTCACTTTCTCGAAGTTGTTGTTTCCATACACAAAATTATTTGAGGTGATCTTGTTTTAGTTTGATTGTCATAACCTTTGTTTTGTTAGTGTTGAGAGTCATAATTGTGCCAAAGAAAAAATTCTTGATAATTTTAGTTGCTTTCCAACATCATAGGGACTAATCACCATAAGAACAATATCATTAACATAAAGAAGAAGGATAAATTGATTGTATCAGTGAGATTTATTCCTACACAACCTATTCCTTATGAACAACCCTATACCTTGTTGATGTATATGCCAAAAAGGGTAGGGCATAAGGGACCACCTTCTTAACTCTTGTATTACAATTAATTTCTTCCAACTAGCTTGGATGTTCCTAAAGTTGGTAATATCATTCTTGTACAATTTATCAAAACAACTCTCATTCTCAAAATGAAATTTTAGCTCATATAATATGTTCCAAAGGTTAATTTTGGGCACTCTATCAAATACTTTTCTAAAGTCAATGAAGCAACATAGAAAATTGGTGTTATTATTAGTACCATGCCTCTGCAATGATCCTCAAAGTAACAACGTAGTTTACATTTGAGTGATAGCTCCTAAATTGGACTTGGTCTTTAGATATCTTTTTTGTGCCTTTCTAACACTGTGTTGATATTCTTTTACATAATAATTCTATATAACACTAGAAATGTATGCAAAAGAAGAGGAGAAAAATGGATATAATGGAAAGGTCATGGGTGTTCACCAAGTAGGCAACAATATATCATGTGAGTTTATATTGGGAAGTTTAAAATTCTAAAAATTGGAAGTAATATATTACTTAGTATATAGGGGTCTAGGGGTATTTTTAGTATGCTAAATACGTAAATATTGGGGAGGGGTTAGAACTACGTATCAAGGGGTTGAATTAGGTATAAAGATGTTTGAATGGGTATAAGTTTGCACATTAAGGTGATTGAGTATGAAATATGAGTAGTTGAACTAGTGTGTGTATATGTACAATCTGTGTGTGGAGGTGGAGTGAAGTCTACTGCAACAACTATTTGTGAATCCAAGATACATTAAACGGTTTGTTCTACATCTCAACATATCTATTCCAAATTAAAAAATGGATTTTAAAATTGTCATATAAAAATGGATATATATAATATTTAGTAAAAATAAAGATATTTTATTTAGAAGGATGTATTTGACAAAAGATCTAACAAAAGGATTTTTAGAATTATTCCTTAATATTTAATGAAATTAAAATTATTCTTTAATAACCCATAAATACACGTGTTATATTATAAGTTGGTTGAATTCAGAATCCCACTACATTTCATTATTGTAGGTGACCTCAATTTGACTATTTCATTGACTAAAATATGGGGTGAACATCCTTCTTTGGATCCTTTATCCGGTTATATTTCCCAACTTTTCCAAAACCATTATTCGGTTGATGTGATATGGGCTATTCTTAAACTGTCCTGGTACAATGGATGTACTAGCTATGTTGGTATTAGCAAGCAGTTGGATCATTTTCTTGTTTCCAAATATTTCACTAATACACTGGATAGGTATCAGTCTTGGGTGATGGACTTTGTTATTTCTGATCACAACCCTATCTACCTACAATTGAAAGGATCACAATTAGGACAAAAATTCCCCTTTAAATTCAACAATAGTTGGCTACAAGACAATGATTTATGCGCTATGGTCCGATCCAATTGGATTAGCGTGGGTGATCCTTTTGAAGATGATGACATGAAGAGATTGTTGGGGAAATTAAAAGCATTAAAACACTTGGTGGATGAATGGGAGAAATAAAAAAACATTCAAATTCTCAGGACTTAAGGACCATCAAGGCTAGTATTAACCATATCTTTATTCTAAACTCTTCGAGCATACTATCTAATGAGGATAAAATGAGGTTTGCAGAATTGGAAAACAAGAAAGATTTTATGTTACTTCAAGAGGAAAAGGTACGGAGTTTGAAAAGTTGATCCATTTGGATCGGGCACAAAGATAACAATAATTTATTTTCTAGTTTTTTACTAGTCACAAGAAGAATTTGAACTCTATCTGGGATCTTAGGGATGGTGATGGGAACTGGGTGAGTACAAATAGGGAGCTTGAACAGTTGATCATTGAGCATTTCTCTCAGCTCTTAAGGGACCTTGGTAATTCACCTATTTCTGAGCAGCTAAAGGTAATTACTACATTCCCTTCCTTTTTCTCTACAAAGGAAGGTTCTCTTATTGGTAGGACAATCACTTTGAAGGAAAATGAGGAAGTACTTAAATAATTTGCCAGGGATAAAGTCCCTAGGCCTGATGGATGGTCAGTGGAATTTTACTTAGATTTCTTCGATATACTAGGGAATGAACTTCTTAATATGGTGGAACAATCTAGAATGAATGGATATGTTTCAAGGGCACTCAATTCAACCTTCATCACGCTTATACCTAAATGTGACAAACCAGAGTCTTTTGTGGATTATTGTCCTATTTCTCTTTGTAATTTGGCTTATAAGAATATTACAAAAATCCTTTCTCATAGGATCAAGCCAAAAGTTATGGAGGTCATATCCTCTGAATAGTTTGGGTTCCTTGGTAACTAGTATATCCTTGATGTGGTGGGAATCACTCAGGAATGCTTACACTCCATTAAAGTGAAGGATCTAGATCCACTGATCCTTTAGACGGATCTAGTTAAAGCATACAACAAAGTTAATTGGGATTACTTGAGGTTGTTACTTTTACAAATTGGTTTTCCTTTGGGGGTCATCAACTGGGTCATGGCGTGTATTACATTTGCTTGTTTTTCGGTCCTTATCAACGGGAACCTGACTAGATTCTTCAAGTGTTCCAGAGTCCTCTGACAGGGATGCCCTGTATCCCATCTCCTTTTCTTGATGGTCATAGAAGGTCTATTCAAACTGATCAATAAAGATAAAGAGGAAGGGTTTATTCATGGTATAAATATTGCTCCAAATTTGTTCTTATCTCATATTTTATTTGTTTATGACGTTATCCACTTTGGAGACAATATTGTAGAGGAGTGGTCTCATTTTGCAAAGATTATGTGCACCTTTTTTTTGTTGCAACCAGGATGGATGTTAATGCTACAAAATCTAATTTTCTCAGGAATGGTATGGATGTGGGGATAATGGCTCAAATCAGTACCTTATTTCCTTTCAATTTCATTAATTTGACCACAAGTTTTAAGTATTTGGGATTTTATTTGAAATCACTTGGCTACAGAGTTGTGGATTGGTAGTGGCTGATAAAAAAATTTGAGAATTGGATTAAACATTGGTCCTTCATATATTTATCATTGGGAGGTCGGTTCACCTTGGTTCATTTGGTATTGGTGGGTATCTTAGATTACTTGTTATCCTTAGTAAAAATTCTTGCCTCAATTCTTCAAGTCATTAGATAGAAAATGTTTCGCTTCCTCTGGTATGGAGCTTAGGATGGTATTAACATGCTCCTAGTTAAATGGCAGAAATTATCAAATCCTTACATGAAGGTGGTTGGAACATCA
The DNA here is from genome assembly GCA_001517045.1 of Pseudotsuga menziesii. NCBI lineage: Eukaryota > Viridiplantae > Streptophyta > Pinopsida > Pinales > Pinaceae > Pseudotsuga > Pseudotsuga menziesii. The sequence goes on from LPNX011210523.1 coordinate 22,680, forward strand.
AAAACATCTTTCGGTTTGTCTTAGCATTCATAATTAAAATGAACGGTGGAGTGGCTTATTTGGTTCAGGTTTATAGACCAAAGCAACCCATGTACATTAAGAACCATTCTCTTTTATCTTGGATAAGAAATAATGAGAAATATGTTAATGACACATCCTTAATTTGGAATGGATTTATTCAATCTTTTGCATGGATGAATAAAGCATTGGCATGGAGGATTGGTAATGGTCATATAGTCTTTTTTGGTGTGGATCCTTATGTCGGCGGTGAATAGGCCTATAGAGTATCTCCGTTCCTCGTAAACCATCTTTCAGGATTGGGTTCTTCGACATTAAGTTGCATTAAGAGACCCCGAGGCTCACAACCTTCAACATCATCCTGGCTCTCAATGGTATATGGACCGAGGAGTGGTTGAGGGAAATTTATTCTTTGAAAAGGGTTGGAATTCATTTATTTGAGGAAGTAAATAATTTAGTTTGGAGTGGAAATGATTCGAGAGGTCAGGTCATGACAAACGATGCCTGCTCCTTCATTGTTTGGTCCCTATCGCTTGAAATACACAAGTGGTGGCACAAGGACATATGGAAATGGAAAATATCACTTAAGCTTAAATGTTTTACCTACTTATGATGTGAGAACAACATCCTCACATGGATAACTTATCCAAAAGAGGTTGGCTTGGGCCTAATATTTGTCAATTGTGTTATAGTGTAGCTGAATCTATTTTCCATCTCTTTGTGGAATGCGCTTTTGTAAAAGGTTTGGGAATTGTATTATGAAGGATTTCCATTGCTCTAGGCATTAGGGCTCCACTTCATTTGTCGACATTGTTGAACAATAGTTTGAAACTGAAAAGAAGCATAGAATCCTACCTATCTTTATCTGCTAGGAGCTATGGTCATGTACTTGTCCGTCTTCAAAGGAAAGGCTCCCTCTTAATTATTGTGTTGTATCAAAACACTGGGAATGTATATAAAGTATTTGTAATACACCAAAACAATTTTTAATTATTTATTATTTCAAATATTTTTTTATATATTTTGACAATAAAGTCAAAATGAATGTAAATGGATAATTATTATTATTGAATAATTAAAAGATTGAGAGGAAACAAAACTGAAGTAGATGTTGAAAGAGTGTTTGTCGACCCACGAGGGGAAATGACAAATGGAGAAATCTGTTGAGTAAGAACTCAAGTGATGCATGAGGCATCTTCCCCAAAATAAGGTAAAGACTCCTTGTGGAGTGCTAAAGAGCTGGAGGCTCATAAATGACCAAGTCTTAGGAAAAATACTATAAAATAGTATGCCCATTGAATAAGCAGGAGGCTGGTGATGGATGGGGAATTGACCTTTTGATGCAAAGAGACAGTGCATTGATCATATTTTGTCCTTGTGGTTCATCAAATGAGATCAAGGGTTCTAGAGCTGAAGTAATACTTGGCTGCTTTAGGAGTTGGTTGGGAGGAACGACAACTTCAATTTTGTTTTCCCAATAGTGGTGTCAGGTTCCTTACTAAATTTATAATATTTAGTACTGATAATTATAGTATTTGGATCTTAACAAAGTCCTCCAACTGTTAAAGATACAGTGGCTATAAACCAATCCTTGGAATCCACAAATGAAAAACTAAAAACGCAAGGTAAATTTCTCTATCCAAACACTTTTGTAAAAACTTCAAACGCATTCAAGTGTGAGAAGCTGCGAAGCCCACACTATAAACTAATACATCTAAGTATAGACCCAATCAGGGTTTTAAACAAAACTTACCTGAACATAATTTCTTAAGCGGCTGGAAATCCCTAACTCCACTTGGATCCGTGAACCAAAACAATTGGAAACCAACCTAAACCCTGAACCTATCAATAGTATTACCTTATGATTGTTGAGTGAACCTGGATGCATAGTCTACAAGCTATGTCGCGGCGGTAATTACATGCTCAAACTTACTGGCGTCAATAGTTTTGTAAATGACCAAAAGTAAATTATGTATTTTTCCTAATTAACAGAGGGTGGGGTAAATTCCTCCACAGGGGGGTCACTAGAAAGGCAACGTTATATCACGTCCATTCATATTGGGGGTTTGAATAGTCCTAAAATCCTAAAAAATATATTGCCTCGTATTAAGGGGTCAAGGTTTTTTTTTATTTGACATAGTGATATAAATATTGGGGGTTATTTTATTTGCATGGGCCAAGGAATAACATTCAAATCATGGGATATATATATATATATATATATATATATATATA
>LPNX011210525.1:0-151609 GCA_001517045.1 Pseudotsuga menziesii
TAATAAATTGCTCCAAGTAGCTATTTGGCTGGGGTCGTGGACTGTTTCCCTCTCAAGGGTTTTAACCACGTGACAAACATTGGTGTGTTGATCTGTGATCTATTTGTGGGAAGCGATTGCTCAAGGTGTTCGGTCTTTTGAGAGTACCCTGTGTACCCGAACAATTGTAGGTTGAGAATATGGCCCTCGTATAGTAGTAAATGTTTTTCCATAAATAGAAAAAGTGGATGGCTTTGTATATGACTTATCTAAAATGGATAGGAAAAACTCATTTTCATCTATGTTTATACTTCCCTGAAAATATGCAATGTGAAGTCATTATGTATTGTACTATTTAACATAAATGTCTTATTTCTCATTAAGAGTATTCAAAAGAACTAAACTCAATATGACAAATCAAGGTTTGTTAACTATGTTATAGAAAAATTAATAATATAAAATAACTAATGAGCAATCCATGTTTTAAATATAAATAAACCCACTTAATCAAGATTACCATTAGTCATACCCTCGATATTATCAACGGTAGAAAGTCATGCACTATTTTAAAACTTATATGATGACATGGAGGTGATCATGTATTACCTGTGTAGACTTTAGCAGTCAAGTCGCTACGTAGATGGGGTCCCTTATCCCATTAAAAAGGGGGTCGAATACACCAAATTGGTGTTTGGCTTGATCGTGACCTTCAAAATATATAATTATAATTATTGTAAAAATAATTTTTTACTCACATTTGTCCGCCTTTTAACATGATTAGTTCTATGGAAATTTAAGAAAATTGGCATAGAGAGATATAACTACATACACTAAATTATTTTAATAACCACTTGTTGATGTAATTGTAACTTCGGAATGTATTCACTTGTATTTCTTATCTATTGTAACCTGATGTTTATTCCAGGATGTTATCATGTTATGTCATACCCCGATGTTCCGATCGGGAGAATCAATAATGTAAACAAGTCATGTCAAGTCATTGTGGGTAACCCTCAGATTGTCTAAGGGTTAAATCCCTGCAGTTCCGGGGCACTAGGGTTATTAGACTCTCCAAGTAGAGGTCGGCCCTAGTAGGGTTTTAGTCATGTCAGGATTAGTATAAATAGAGAGTTGGACTGTCTATTTATTACACATCACACACATCACTCACACACTCAAGTGTAGTGCATAGTTGAGGAAGGAGAAGACACTAGGGCTAGACAAGAAGAAGGTTACTGCTGTCGGGAGTGCATCTTATTGTTTTGGGGTTTTACCTTTTGTGCTGATTCTATCTCTGAGGAAGTTGCGGGGTTTTCTCCATTTATGGTTTCCCCGATGAAAAACACTGTGTTCATTGTCTCTTGTGTTTGATTGCTGTACTTGTTATTCTCTCAGTTAAAGATCCTAACATAATGCTAGCTTGAATGTTGAAAAACTAACATGGTATCAGAGGTAACCTGAGAAGAAGACACTGTCCAGCTATGGGAACTAGGGCTTCCTACTTTGTGGATCTCTCTCCATAGATTTTCAGCAAAAGTAAGGTGGAATAAATCTCCTCCTTAGGGCGCATCTTTCTGTCGAAGCATAATCCAATTCTGAGGTTTTTCAGTTTTGGACCTGTCACTGCTGCTGGAAATTAGGGCTTTTCACAGAAGAGGAATTTTTCAGTGAGCCCAGGCCTAGATTGATATCCTCCCCAAAATCGAAGTTATGGATAAATTTCAAGGCATTTGGGTGGACAGAACTCCAGAAAAGAAAAACCCTAATTTGCTCCTGAACCAGCTCTGTAGGATTTCAGCTCAAGTTTCAAATTTGACATCTTGACCTGATAAGATCTAAAATCTTTTGTATTTCCATTTGAGGTTCTTAGTTAAGATGTCTCACCATACCAAGCTTGATGAAAAGCTTGAGGGATCTGATAACTTCCGAGCTTGGAAGTATAGGATCTCCCTGGTCCTGGAAGAGAATAAGTTGGACTCCTACATCCATGAGGAGGTTCCAGTTCCAGAGGGAGATGAGGCTAAGGCCTTGCATAACAAGAAATTGGTTATGGCAAATAGAATCATTGCTGATTCTATCAAGACCATCTCATACCACAGGTGTCCTCTCTAAAGACACCTAAATCTATGTTTGATGCGCTAACCAAATTGTTTGAAGGGAAGAACATAAACCGGAAGATGACTCTGAGAAACCAACTGAAGAATGTGAAGATTCAGAATGCATAAACAATCCAGTCTTACTTCATAAGAGTTTCTCAGATCAAGGAACAACTAGAAGCTGTAGATAAAGAAGTGGAAAATGCAGAGATTGTGATGACTACCTTGAATGGCCTTCCTAGGTCATGGGATTCTTTCATCCAAGGAATCTGTGCTAGAAAGAAGTTAGTCAAGTTTAGAAGACTAAGGGAAGAGTGCTCTCAAGAAGAATCTTGGATAACAGCTCGAGAAGAAAATATGGTAAGTGAAGATCAATCTCTCACAATACACTCCAAATCACATTCCAAGTCAACCAAAAGAAGATCTCATAACTCCAGAGGTAAGCAGTCTCACAAAGATAACACTAGAAAAGATTTATCTAGGATGATATGTTATACATGTGATGAAGTAGGACATTATGCAAGAAATTTTCCTAAGAAACAAAAACTAATAAAGAGGAGCAACAAAAGAAGACATCATGCTCATGCTACAGAGGATGATGAACCATCCAAGAAAAGAACCAGATATGAAAGTGAAGATTCTTCAAGCGAGGATGAATATGTTTTGATCTCCGCTCTCACAGGTAACATTACTCATGGAAGTGATGATTGCCTTATAGACAGTGGGGATTCCAAAAATATGACAGGATTCAAGGAATCCTTTGTGAGACTGTCAGAACATGAATCACCTCACAAGGTGAAGCTAGGAGATGACTACTAATATCCAATAAAAGGTAGTGGGGAATCTTCCTATAAGCTAGACTCTAGAAAGTCTCTAACAATGAAAGAAGTATTGTTTGTGCCAAGACTCAAGAAGAACCTCCTTTTCATATCGGCATTAGATGCAAAAGGAATGCGAGTTGCATTCATAGATGGTCAAGTCATCATGTGGCCAAAAGGAAAGACTATCGATGATGCGGTAGTGATTGGAGAACAAGAAGGAGGATTGTACAAATTAAAGGGCCATCTAGAACAAGCCTTGGTCCATGAAACAGTAGAGCCAAGTGAACTTTGGCATAGAAGGCTTGCACATGTGCATTACAGAGTACTACCTATTGCAAGCAAAGCTGTTGAAGGTCTTCCATAAATCCAAGCAAAACATGATGGGGTCTGTAAAGGATGTGCAAAAGGAAAGAATACAAAGAAGACATTTCCAAGCACCAAAAGAAAAGCAAAAGGAATCTTGGAAATCATCCACTCCGATGTATGCGGTCCTATGTCACAAAATTCACTAAGCGGGTATGCATATTATGTTTCTTTCATTGATGATTTCTCTAGGAAGACATGGGTTTACTTCATGAAGAACAAAGACGAAGTATTCAACAAGTTCAAGGAATTCAAAGCCTTGATCGAGAACCACACTGAAAAGAAGATCAAGACCATTCGATCAGATAATGGCGGAGAATTGACTTCAAATGAATTCAAAGAGCTATGCAAAGAATCAGGGATTAAGAGGGAGTTGTCCACTCCTTACAATCCACAACAGAATGGGATTGCAGAGAGGAAGAATAGAACTATCATGGAAGTTGCAAGAGCAATGCTTCATGATCAAGACCTTCCTATGCATCTTTGGGTGGAAGCTTCCAGAACAGCGGTGTATGTACAGAACCGTACTCCACATAGAGTACTCGAGAACAAGACTCCTGAAGAAGTCTTCTCCGGCAAGAAACCAGAAGTCAACCATCTTAGAATATTCGGCTGTCTAGTATACATACACATTCCAAAAGAGAAAAGGACTAAATTAGATCCTTAAGGAAAGAAGGGTATATTTGTGGGATACTTTGAAAGCTTGAAGGCTTACAGAATATATTTCCCAGGATACAAGAAGATTGACATCAATAAGGATGTGACATTTGATGAAGACACAGCTTACAACAAATCCATAAAGAGACCTGCTAAAGAACCCAAAGAAGCAGAAGCACCCAGAGTTCATGATACAACCATGAACGAAGAAGCTCAAGAAGAAGATCAAGAATTTGAAGAACCACAAAGACCTGTAGATCCACCTCTGGAGAAGAATCCTCATAAGAGCAAACCTGCTTGGGTACGAGATCTTATCCAAGGTGCGGAAAGATATGGGGCTCCAGAAGAGAATCACAGAGAAAGAAAGAGGACCAGATCTTGTTCCGGGTATGTAGCTTTACTATGTGATTTCATTGATAAAGAACCTTCCAGTTATGAAGAAGCGGCAGAATGGAAAGAATGGAAGGATGCTATGATCGAAGAATACCAATCGATCATGAAGAATGATGTTTGAGATGTTGTCCCAAGACCAGACAGGAAGTCAGTTGTAAATTCCAAATGGATCTACAAGATCAAACATGTTGCAGACGGTAGCATTGAAAAATATAAGGCAATATTTGTAGGTCAGGGTTTCTCTCAGAAAGAAGGAATAGATTAAGAAGAAACCTTTGCACCTGTAGCCAGATACACTTCCATCAGATCAGTACTTGCTCTGGCTGCAGTAATGAAATGGAAGATACACCAGATGGATGTCAAGACTGCCTTTTTGAATGGTGTAGTGGAAGAGGAAGTGTATGTAGAACAACCACTCGGTTTTGAGACACATGACAGGGAGTCTCATGTGTGCAGATTGAGGAAAGCCCTGTACGGTTTGAAACAGGCACCCAGGACATGGTTCGATAGAATTGACAACTTTCTATCTAGTTTGGGCTTTACCAAGAGTAAAGTAGATTCCAACCTTTACTACAAGGTTGAAGATGGCAACCCAATGATGCTTCTATTATATGTAGATGATCTGTTTGTGACAGGTATGGATGGGTTGATTATTGATACAAAGAGAAAGCTTGCTACCGAGTTCGAAATGAAGGACTTGGGTATGATGCATTATTTTCTAGGTATGAAGGTGTGGCAGAGTGCAAATGGAATCTTCCTTGGACAAGGGAAGTATGCAGTAGAGATCCTGAAGAGGTTTGGGATGATGGACTGCAAGGCTATGGCCACACCTATGGCATCGAACCTGAAGCTATTAAGCGATGCTTCATCAGAGTCGGTTGATGCTACGATGTATCGTCAGATGATTGGGTCATTGATGTACCTGACAAACACGAGACCATACATTTTATTTGCTGTGAACACCTTGAGCCAGTTCTTGAGAGATTCGAGAAATGTCCACTTGATTGCTGCAAAGCATATTCTGAGGTACCTGAGGGTTACAGTTGATTATGGGCTCAAGTACGATGTGAATCAGAAGATTAAATTGGAGGGTTATGTTGATTCAGATTGAGTAGGTAGTGCCATCGATAGGAAGAGCACTCCAGGGTGTTGGTTCAGTATAGGATCAAGTGTGATCTCTTGGTTTAGCAGGAAGCAATCCTGTGTGGAACTGAGTACAATTGAAGCAGAGTATGTCACATCTTGTTCAGCTAGTTGTGAGGTAGTATGGCTTAGGAAGCTACTATCTAATTTATTTGATCTCCAGCTGGATGCTACTTGTATACATCGTGACAACCAGAGTTGTGTGAAGTTGTCAGAGAATCCAGTGTTCCATGACAAGTCAAAGCATATCGAGATCAAGTATCACTATATCAGGGATATGGTGCAGAGGGGAGTAGTGAAGCTCTAGTATGTTGCAACAAACGATCAGATAGCTGATGTGTTGATGAAGCCATTGGCTAGAGTGAAGTTTGAGTACTTCAGGGAGAAGCTTGGTGTTCTCCAGATCAAGGTCCCTTCCAAAGGGAAGTGACTAGTCCGGAATCCATTCTGACGAGCAGGTCAGATGTAAGGGCTGAGCCATTCTGTCATGGTGAGAGGATTTGGTTCCTTCCATGTTAGATATGAGTGTTGAGATCCATAGCCATTTTGATGAGTAGGTTAGATATAAGGACTGATACATTCTGTCATGGCTAAAGGATTAAGTTCCTTCCATGTCAGATATGATTGCTGGCCATTCTGACAAGTAGGTCAGATGTAAGGGCAACTACCACTCTCTGGGAGAGTGGAGGCACCTGGTCCGTTACTAGGTAGCTCAGTCTGGGACTGGGGGCCATTCTGGTGAGGGTGTAGGATTTGGTTCCTACCAGGTCAGATGTGAGTGCAAGCCATTCTGGCGAGGGTGTAGGATTTGGTTCCTACTAGGTCAGATATAAGGGAAACTACCATTCTCTGGGAGAATGGAGGCACCTGTTCTATTACTAGGTAGCTCAGTATAGGACTGGGGTCCATTCTGGTGAGGGTGTAGGATTTGGTTCCTACCAGGTCAGATATAATGGCAACTGCCATTCTCTGGGAGAATGGAGGCACCTGGTCCATTACCAGGTAGCTTAGTCTGGGACTGGGGGCCATTCTGGAGAGGGTGTAGGATTTAGTTCCTACCAGGTCAGATGTGACTGCAAGCCTTTCTGACGAGGGTGTAGGATTTGGTTCCTACCAGGTCAGATATAAGTGCTGAAGCCTTTTCAGAGATGATAGTGATGTCCTATCACGCTGGTGAATGTGAGTGCTGGGCCTTTCTGATGTGATTGTAGGCTTCTACATGATCAGATGTGAGTGCTGGGCGTGCCTTTCTGATGAGTAGGTCAGATGTAAGTGCTGGGCGGGCCATTATGATGAGTAGGTTAGATATAAGCGCTGAAGAAGACCTACATGATGGCTAGGCCTATAACCAGCATGAAAGAAGGCTGGCTCTGTAGAACTTCGTATGATGAGAAGAATCATGAGATAGCACACATGATGATGACCAGAGATGATCTAGATCGAGCTATGATCCAGATCCAGTTATGATGACTCTGAGAGATCCAGATCGAGTGATGATCCAGATCCAGCAGTGATGATCCAGATCGAGTGATGATCTAGATCCGGTAATGATGTCCAGTGATGATCCAGATCGAGTATGATACAATGATGATGATCCATATCGAGTGATGATCCAAATCCAGTGATGATCCAGATTGAGTGATGATCCAGATCCAGTGATGATCCAGACCGAGTATGATCTAGTGACGATGATAGAGATCGATAGATGATCCAAATCCAGATGAAGATGACCTGAAGATGCAGATGACAAGAAGATCCAGAGAAGAAGATCAATGATGAAAATTGTGTTGAGAGAATACCTTCCTAGTTAAGAGGGAGTGTTGATGTAATTGTAACTTCGGAATGTATTCACTTGTATTTCTTATCTATTGTAACCCGATGTTTATTCCGGGATGTTATTATGTTATGTCATACCCCAATGTTTCGATCGGGAGAATCAATAATGTAAACAAGTCATGTCAAGTCATTGTGGGCAACCCTCCGATTGTCTAAGGGTTAAAGTCCTCGCAGTTCCAGGGCACTAGGGTTATTAGACTCTCCAAGTAGAGGTCGGCCCTAGTAGGGTTTTAGTCATGTCGGGATTAGTATAAATAGAGAGCTGGACTCTCTATTTAGTACACATCGCACACATCACTCACACACTCAAGTGTAGCGCATAGTTGAGGAAGGAGAAGACACTAGGGCTAGACAAGAAGAAGGTTACTGCTGTCGGGAGTGCAGCTTACTATTTTGGGGTTTTACCTTTTGTGCTGATTCTATCTCTGAGGAAGTTGCTGGGTTTTCTCCATTTATAGTTCCTCGATGAAAAACACTGTGTTCATTGTCTCTTGTGTTTGATTTCTGTTCTTGTTATTCTCTTAGTTAAATATCCTGACATAATGCTAGCTTGAATGTTGAAAAACTAACACCACTATGTAAATTTTTGTGAGTATTACCAATTTAGCCATATTCTATGTAAACACTAGTAGACTTTTAAATAGGAAATTGTTAATGGAAATTCTCAGCCAATGTGGACAAAGTTTGTTTCCCTAGTTTGAATAACTCAAATCTAGAACAAAACACCCACAGAACAAAGAATCTTTCCCTAGAATTCTAGATTACTTGAATTAGCTTCTCTCATACCTTTTGACAGGTTGTGAAGGTCTGAACTTACAATAGACACAAAAGAAACAAACCATGTGAGAGTAACAAGATAATTTGCAATTCTATGTAAATGACCAAGGAAATAAACAATAAATAGAGCATAAGAATGAGATACACGATGTTTATGGGAAAGAAACAATGTTTGCATTAAAAAATAATGAAGAAGAGATCACAACCAAGCCTTGGTGTTGGGAGTTCTTCACAATGGGCTCTTGCCTCCTAATCACTCAAGAAAGTCTAAGATAATTTGGACAAAGTTTAGATGCTATCACACAATCTTCCTCCCCTTTCCCACGAGGGGTGAGTCACTATTTAAAAGTCCTCAAAGGATAGAGTGGGTTGAGGATTCAAAGGATAAGGTTGAGTGATCATCCCTAGGATAGGGGAATTCGAGTTCCACTGTCTTGATTCATAGGGATGAGGTTCCACGAAGGCATCTTCGAGAAACCTCTCGAAACTTCTCTTTTTTTCCTTCATAAGTCGAGCATCGCACTTTTTATGAGGAAGACATGTGGTGCTATGGGGGCACCTCCTTTTGTAAAAAGATAGCTGGCGGCGACACCACTCCTTGCCAATAGACAAGGTGTATTGCTGATATGGGTATCGTTGGTTGCACAGGGAAAAAGTGCAGTGGTGGCTCAGAATAAGGAATTACCCTTCATATCTCATTTTTTACTTCAGTCTTTGAGGAATTTTAGGCAATCAATGAGATACCTATCTCATAACATGATGGTAACGAGAATCAGGTGTAACATAAATGACCAACTCGAGAATATATTTGGAACAAAAAGGCCAAAAAAATACCCTTTTACAATTACCAACATCAATTATATTTACTTCTTCAAATATATATAGTTTTACACAACAATGAACAAGTTATATGTTTTCAATTGGGTTAGTTATTTTCAAGTTTTTAAACACATCCATTTGCACAATTTTGATTTTGTATTCACATGATTTCAATAGAACACTATTCATTCAAAATAATCCTTTTAATGATGTATAGATATTAAATTTTGACCTTGAGATTTTTGTAGTGAGCTTAAGATAAAAGAGTAGACTCGAAGAGTTTTTAGAGTTGTTTTTATAACAGTTTTTTTGTAAGCTAGTACCCACAAAGTTGGTGACCTTACACAAGGAGTTCCTTAAAATTGCACCCATTTATCATATATTCTACACCTCGTGGGCTCCAATGTTAGGAGAACATGGTGGTGGGATTTGATCCACTTATATGTCCATGGGTCACCAGATTATTTATTACAATCTCTCTGGGTGGAACCACACATTCTACCACTACCTGAAGGTGCCCCCATAGCTCCACGTTAGACCCTCATTGGAATTAAACCTTGCCCATTAGTGAATCTTTTCTAACAAAGTTATTTTATAAATCAAAATATATTTATATCTATGTAGTGTTGTTATTTATTTAAATATATTTATTTTGTATAATTAACTATTATGTTAATAAAAAACACCACTCCTTATGAGTAAAAAAACACCACCCCTTAAGAATAATGATTTAATAAAAGTTATTAGGTCTCAGCAAGGCACATAAAACTCATAATTTTCAAACTTGCGTTGACTTTTAAATTTCAAGTGGTTCCAAACTTAAACTATATATTTGTTTTATGTTTATTAATATATTTTTTAATATTTTGATTTATATTTTCAATGATTGGTTGGTTCAAGGGTGATGTTAGTATAGAGATTTATGTCTGGCGCTATACACTCCTGGGCCTTGGCTAAACTTATTTATATGTGGGAGTTTTTGTGTCTCTCGAGACAAGTGCAAGAAGGTTGTTTGATAAGAACATCTAATGCTCCTATGCACTTGTCTTGGGAGAAGCAAGAAATATCATGGATAAATAAGTTTCACCCTTTTAGCGTTTTAATTAGCTTTTTGTGTTTTTTACAGTTGTTCATCATTTGATTGTAACTAGCTTTTTGTGTTTTGACAGTTGTTCATCATTTCATTGGGTTGTGTAGGATTGGTGCAAGGGATGTTTTATGTGCCCTGTTGGTTTTCACTGCAGGTTCTTAATGCTTGTCATTAATAAGATTAGCCACGTGTTCTGCACTTGGAGGTGCTCTCAGTTCAATGGCGTATGGTTTAATAAGGTTGTTTAACGAGTTGTCTAACTAGGGGACTCGGTTCAATGGCCTATGGTTTAATAAGGTTGTTTAACGAGTTGTCTAACCAGGGACGATTTTCCCTTTATTTTTAGCTGGTTTTTATTTGTTTTTGGTCATGAATATTTAAGGCTGGTTTTTACTTGTTTGTAGTTATAAATATTTTCTGCTAGTTTTTACTTGTTTCTAACCATGAATCTTTATTGAATTTTTAAAACGTGTAAAAACATTGCTAAAAATTGTTTAAAGAACAACAGAAATTACAAAATTTAAAATAAGCTTGAAAGTCAAAATAGTCCTCTAGTTAGACATCCCCGTTGTTTAATATTGCCAATGAAAGGTGCCTGGTTCGTGAATTTGATGATGTAAGTCTTCTCATGTTCTAGTTGGTAGTGTAAGTTCTTATTTTCTTCAAATTCAAGTCCAGTATGGTAATATGTTGTTGTTCAGTTTTCAGTGTTTGCTTTTGCTTCCTTCTCTTTGGATTCTGGGTTGACTCTAGTTTGTGCATGCTTTTGCCTGCTACGATTTTACTTTACTGCATATGTATTTGTAAAAGAGAAAGGCTAAAGCCATGAGGTGTAGCTCATGTGGTCTCTGTGGGGTTTAGTCCTCATGAGGTCTCATGTTCAAACCTCATGGTCAGCGGCGCGATGGCTGGGCAGCGTGGAGGTTTGATGGTTGACCCTGATAGAAGTCCGGTTTCGATTCCTACGGGGGAGGTGCGAAAAAAAAGAAAAAGCGAAAGGCTGATATTTGTTTTAAATTTTGTAATGACTATTTACTTGCCAATTAGGAGCACACCCTAATGGAAATAGAGGCTTAGTTGCATTGGGCTTCTATTCAAAATGCCTGGTGTGAAAAAAAAAGAAAAAGCGAAAGGCTGATATTTGTTTTAAATTTTGTAATGACTATTTACTTGCCAATTAGGAGCACACCCTAATGGAAATAGAGGCTCAGTTGCATTGGGATTCTATTCAAAATGCCTAATTTATCGATTTTTTTTTCATCTTAATTGGTTTTATTCACTGATTCGTTCAGATTTCCCATAACCTGTTGCAAATTTGTCTTTTTATGTTATCCAAGATTTCCTCCTGAGTTGTGAGCGTCTGTGCAAAATACCTTCTTATCAGAGCTAGTTTTCTATGACTAACCAGTTCGGTTACAGGTTCCAATGTTGGCATTCAGTCGTTGTGTTCCATTTGCATTGTGTATTTTGCTTTCGCCGTTGTGTTCCTTGGCCAGTTCATATTAATAAGCTTCGCCAGACTCGTTTGTTGATGGATAGGGATCCAACTAGACCTAACTCGTTGATTTGAAGACAATCCAGTTATGGTAGAATTGCATAGCCATCAATGAAGGATCTTGCCCAAGAAATTTTATGGCTATTTAAAAAAATACCCATATTATACTTAGAAGGGATTGCTATGGCATAAGTAGCAAGATGATGGCTTGAAAATTTGTATGGTTGTATCTATTTATTTGTATGTCTTGTCCTGGATCATATCTCGTATCGAATTTATGTAGGTTTAGTGCAGGATGCTATTACATAAGTGGATGCATATAGTAATCCGTTATGAAATTTACTCGTTGTTATGTCCTTGCCACATAGTAATCAATTCGGTGGATTAATTGGATACTTGATTGAGTTTAAATTATCTTTTTTTTTTCTATAGTTTAAACATTAACAATTTCATTTTTTTATTTAAAATTCTAAAAATTAATATTTATCATGAATGTGATTGGTTGGTAGAGAATGACGTAGTCCTCATTTTTTGGTGCTCAGGACATGGCGACGAGTTGACGTCAGGTCCTGTGCAAAGGACATGCACAACAGTTCATTTGAGTCTATGCCCAAGAGGTGGCAACCAACTAAAGTCATAGTTATACATTTAACATTTAATTCTTCATTGTACGTATATTTTCATTTAATTTGCGAAGAATCAAATATTTTTTTTATGGATAAGAGATTTATTTTTTTACGGATGATTCATCAACGAATCTTGAGGTATATGTATTTCTGCAATTTGGTTTCATCTGTATAATGTTGATTTTAAAGCCCTAAGTTTGGTACTATGCAAGAGCATCATCGCTGAAGAATTCCCCTGAAATATTCCAATTTTGCATTTTTTCGGCGTTTGATGTTAATTTGAACACTTTGAATGGCAGATCAATATTGTTGCAGGGTGTTTGGAGAAAATGTGTATAAAATAAGTTCAATTTTTTTTAATGGAGCAGAGACATTAAAATGAGGGTTTAGGTGCTCTCGATAACGAGGACACCTTACAGTGTAGCATTGAAAACTAGGGAATTGTATTTCAGGGTGTTCATTTTTTTCTAGCGGGATTCGATTGTTTTTACAGAAATCTAGTTTCCTTAATATGAACCTGACACACCTTTATTTTCAGTTTGACATGTTTTTTTTCTTTCGTCATTTCGTTGGACATCATTTTTATTCTACCTTTTGAGAAAGCATTAAATTTATCATGCCTTTCAATTATTTTCAACTTTCTCAACGTGGACTTGGTCTTACACCAACATAGATCCAAATCCTAGGCTCTATCAAGTCCCGAGAGGGATCAAATCTCTCGAGGTGCATACATATTCTTAAGTATTGCACTCAAGGAGATATTTTTCATGGCCATGTTGCTTAGTGCACTTCAAAGCGCCACCTTCCACTCCCAAAGGATCCTAGTGCTCCTACCCAAGTAGCTGGCTTGGGCACTCGTTGAAGTTAGCATGCACGTAAACGTTGATGAGAAGAAGGTGTCACATGGTGGTGCCTTGCCAGGATTGACAGATGCACTAAGTGCACTAATGCGGGGTGTGCGTACCATTAGGTGCATGCTCCCAACCGAAGCTCCCACACCAAGTGATGGACTAAGACTTGGAAGGTGGTGTGCCTAGGTGAAGACATGCTGGAAAGGAACACCAGCGCGTACCCTTGAGGATCGCCCAACACACTCTTGGGAGAGAACACTCTTGAGCTAGCGCTCATATGGGGTGGACAGACGGATGGACGGTAGAGTGCACACTTGAAAGTGGATTTTTGGAAGTGGGCCTGAGCGCGCTCGCTTAGCCCAAGGAGAAGACGCAACACCCAAGAAACACTCGTGACATGGAATGACAAGTGGACCCAGCGGAAGTGTGTTGGCACATGAGAAGGTGGCATGTTTGGTTGGAGCACCCACCTTGGTCGACGACATGAGAAATGAAGTGGACCTAGCAGTGGAGTAAAGCGCAAGTCAAGGAGCGTGCACCTTGGGCATGCCAAGGGCACTCCCATATAAAAACGCTTCCTAAGTGAACTAAGGCAGCATCAACCAAGTGATCCAAGAAGTAAAACATAGAGTCTACAGTAGACCAAGTTGCAACATGAAGGGAAGTGGCAAGGTGCTCTAGCAAAGATGCTCTTCCTTCTTCAGTTTTCTGTTGAGCTCGCTGATAGGTGTGCTAGCTGCAGCAGATGCTAGTGCTGACACCTTTTTGGCTTTGCTTGTTTTATATTCTTTGTATTTTGTGCATATTAGCTGGTTGGGTTCCCATAGAAGTATTAGCCGTGTTAAGGGTGCTCCCATAGTCTTAATATAAACGCTTTCAGGGGCTCTGCGGTGTGGCAACCCCAACCTTATTTCTATGTTGTCTTTTGGTTAAGTGTTGACATGCTTTAACTAAGTAAACATATAACTTGAAATAATTCTAAGTATAAAGCTTTCGCAACAAAGAGGCATTGTCTGTCGGTTGGAACTTGGGTGGCCAAGCCTCCAAGTTGTATTTCGGGCAGTGCCGCATACCCCGTTCAGTCATAGAAGCCATGTGCGCTGAAGTGGGGCTGTGACAGGTGGTATCAGAGCTTATATCTATGGCAACATTGTTTTCAAGACGAAAGTGGTTTTCGAAGAAGGGCTTAGATAGCCAAGACGAAGCCGTAGTTCGGAGGTCGCTCCGAAGAGCACCTCGTAGCAGCCGATGCACTAAGGAAATAGGCGTTAGCAGAACGCATTCACAGGCGTCAGCAGAAGGCACGCCTAGAAGCAACGCTCTGCACCAAGGGGGTACAGCGCAGTAAGGAGGGCATCCACAGAAATGAGCGTCTACAAAGACGTACACTCAAGACAGAGGCGCACTCTGAGGAAGATGCGCGCTCAACAAAAGCGTCATTCAGAGGGGTGCTCAATGAATGAAGGTAGCATGATGGATGTGTGCTACAAGAAATAGATAAGTGTGTCAGTGAGGGTGCGATTCACTTAACAGAGGTGTGCGTCGGTTGGACGGGCGCTGCAACAAACACAAGAATGTGCTAGAAGGGTGTGCTCCGTAGGCGAAGAAGACAGGCTTAGGAGGAGCGCGCTTCAACTAGAGAACATGCACTTGAGGAGGGTCGCTTCAGCAGATGCGCTCCCAGAGGAAGCACACGCCCACAACAAGATAGAGGGTGTGCTAAGAACGCCTAGAAGTGCCAAGTGTTGGGCTATAGGGCAGAATTGGGGTTTATACCTTTAACTTCACACCAACAAAAGACCCACAGTGTTGGCCCTTTCGGCAACAACCTACGAACAGGCTGCAATCTCACCCGAAACAACTATGGGATGCCGCAGAATCAGGTTTTTGCAAGCAGAAGAGGGAGATTACTGTACCTTTAGCTTTTATCAATTTATAATCAAGT
The DNA here is from genome assembly GCA_001517045.1 of Pseudotsuga menziesii. Lineage (NCBI taxonomy): Eukaryota > Viridiplantae > Streptophyta > Pinopsida > Pinales > Pinaceae > Pseudotsuga > Pseudotsuga menziesii. The sequence continues at coordinate 14,892 of LPNX011210525.1, forward strand.
AACACAGAGCTTAATCATTCACACACACACACACACACACACACACACACACGCACACACACACACACACACACACATATATATATATATATATCTTCACAGTTAAATAACACCGTGACTTACTTAACCCTTACTGGGAATGCATAGCGAAGCTATTTCTCAAACAATGATCTTACTTATTAGATTTATCTATACTTATCAATGCATGAAAGAACATAACAGAAATCACACAAGAACCACAACACCAGATATAACGTGGTTCACCCTCAGTGTAGGGGTTATGTCCACAGAACTGTGTTTTATTCAACTTTTCTACAAAATCACAGTTCTGATCTACGCACTCAACTACAGATCCCTTCATTCCTCAAGCCGCGCACACAACAGCTGGCCTCTGCGCACACAGCTGCAGATTTCCTTATCACTTACAAACCCTCTGCGCACACAGCTGCAGAGGTCGTCCACGCACTCAGCTGGGACTTATCCTTCACTTACACAATAGCCTTAGCTTCGCCTTAACTTTCTTACATTCAAAAACCTAACCTCACTTCTTTACACAAGTTCATATTTATACGGCACACTATTTACAAAACCATGGTCTTAAACCATGGGTATCCCAAACCCTAAACCCTGGACTTAAACCATGGGTTTATTACAACAGAAGTCTTTAAATCAACCCCAACGCCCCTAAGACTATTTTGGGATGTAACTCCGCTTACAAGCTTTCCCCAAAACTGCGGAGTTACCAAACTCTAGGGTCGTTAACACTGGAGCCCCAACAGGCCCCTAAGACTCACCAGTGTCCCGTCCTAGGGCACTCATCTACTGGGCTGGTGATAGACGTTTGTTGACGAAGACATAGTGCGCTGCTTGTGGACGCCCCTCCTGCTGCTGTCGGCTGCTCACTTCCTTCCTTCGTGCTATTTATGCCAAGGACTGTCTTCTGGATCCATCTGCAACCCCACCCTTCACTCTGTTTTCCGATCACTTGACCATCCACAACTAAGGGTCCCCAGAATTGCATGTCAAGCTGCATAAGGCAAACAATCGCCCTGGTTCTGTCAAACCAGGAGGATACATGGTGGGATTCTCCAGAGTCTTGTTATGAGGCCTTGTGCCCTTCGTCGCTCCATGTTAGAGTGAACTTCTGCCTACCTTCATCCAGTTTAGAGCAAACTTCTGCCTTCCTTTATACCTTAGCCGGACAGGACTGTACTGGTGAATTGCGCAGAAGGTTCTGCAACCCTCTCTCTTTTAACTCTCGTACTAACTTCTGGAATTCACAATTGTTTGACATTGTTCCACTGAACTACTCAAAGAAGTGCTTAATGCAAGAGTCGCAGGCCGATGGAATGTTTTATAGGATCCCGTAATAAAATCTGTCATCATGGTGCATTAATGACACCAAATCTGATGGAATGCCGGAAATCTTGTCCACACGGCGCCAGATTTTCCTCCAAAATCTCATTATTACAGGTATGGAGAGCAGTTCTCGTGCCAGCGCCGCTAAATCCATTTTGTCCCATCCATCACATTTTAGGCTGCGACACACCTTGGACCTTCGACATAACAACTACCCGCAACTGCGACACAATATTAACCCTCAATACTTACTACCCCATGTGGTACCCCAGTTTCAACTGTTCTTGGGAGTTAAACTGTCCTTCTGGGGGATACTTCTGACTAGGGGGTCCCAGCCTGTCCCTATACTTCTTCAGATGACTACCATTTACCATCGAAGGAAAAATTTCTCGATTCAACTTAGCTAGCTGGACTGCGCCACCATCAGTAACTTTCTGTACTATGTACGGTCCCTTCCAATGTGTCTTGAACTTGCCTGGGAATTTCATGAATTTGCTGTCGTATAAGAGCACAAGATCACCTTGCTGGAACTGCTTCTTCTTGATGTGTCTATCATGCCATGCTTTTTCTCGGGCCTTCTGCACTTGCTGTTGGAACCCTGCAATAAATCTGTCCTCTTCTAGTTCTAGTATCTTTGTCAGCCTTGCTGTCACTCTAGCTGGGTCATCCATTTCTCTAAAAGAGGATATTCTGAGGCTAGGAACAATATACTCCATGGGCATGACTGCTTCTTGCCCATAAACCAACCTAAAAGGTGTATGGCCTGTCAATTTCTTGCAGGTAGTTCTATATGCCTAAAGGACTGCTGCAATTCTAAGATCCCAGTCATTTCTGTTAACATTACAAACCTTCGTCAGAGCATGTTCAAGGATCTTGTTAAAATCTTCGACAGTTACATTTGCTTGTGGATGATAGGCAGTACTCTTTTGGTGATAAACCTAGAATTCTTCAGTCAATACTTCAATAGTCTTGTTTAGAAAATGTGATCCTTGATCACTCATAAGAATTTTAGGACACCCAAATCTGGACAAAATGTTGTCGAAGATGAACTTCACAGCTACAACAGCGCTACAAGTCTTGACTGGTTGAGCTTCGGCCCAGCGGGTAAGGTAATCAGTCGCTGTAATAATGTATCGTGCTCCTGACTTCTTCGCAGGGGGATTGATAGGGCCAACAAAATCAATTGCCCATTTGTCAAATGCTTGTAAAGTTACCTACGGGACTAGAGGCATCTCATCCCTCCTGGATGGTTTACCTGTTCTTTGACAGATGTCGCAGCTGTGGCAATATTCTCTTGCATCCTTGTGAATTGTAGGCCACCACAATCCGGCTGTCAAAATCTTCTGTGCCATGGATTTTCCTGCATAATGACCTCCTGCGGGGCCAGAGTGTGCCTCAGCCAAAATCAATGGCTTCTCATGCTCCAAGACACATCTGCACAGTATTTCATCTGGTCCCATTTTATATAGCTGTCCTGCTATTAAGGTGAAGTCCGCTGCGCGAACCACCAACTGCTTCTTCTGTTGCATGGTCATCTCAGCGGGTGGAAATCCTGTAGACAAATACTGAACAATATCCTGAAAGTGGTCATCAATCATATGGATAGCAAACAAATGGGCATCAGGAAGACTTTCATCCAAACTGGTAGGTTCTTCTCCTGACTCAAGCCTCGACAAGTGGTAAGGTCCTAGGTTAAGTCTTCCCGGCTTAACTATGATCTCAAAATCATACTCCTGAAATAGAATTAGCCATCTGCATATCCTTCCACCTAGTACAGGCTTGTTAACCGAATACTTCAAAGCAGAGTAGTCAGTAAACATTTTAAAGTGAGATCCTAGTAGATAATGTCGAAACTTCTGTAGTGCATACACCATAGCGAGACCTTCGCGTTCTGTTGTAGTATAATTTTTCTCTGCTGTGGACAATTTTTTGCTTGCAAAAGCAATAGGGTGATCGATATTACCTTCACCAGATTGAGCCAAGATAGTACCCAAAGCAATGGAGGATGCATCAACATGTACATGGAACTCCTTATTCCAGTAAGGGAATACTAAGATAGGGGCGGTGACCATTTTTTCTTTTAGCACATCCAAGCTTTCTTGGCACTCATGTGTCCACTCGAACTTAATATCTTTCTTCAGCTGCCTTTCCATCGCGGCGGTGATCTGGGCATAGTTTCGGATGAATTTCCTGTAATAGCCAGTGTGACCAAGGGTAGTGCGAAGTTGTTTAATAGACTTCGGAGGTGGAAGGTTCACAATAATAGCTATCTTCGCAGGATCCATCATCAATCCTTGCTTACATACAATGTGTCCAAGCAAAATCCCAAATGGTGCACAAAAGATGCACTTTTTCAAGTTCAAGGAGATCTGGTGCTGTCTACACTTATCCAACATAAGTCTTAAACTAGTTATATGATCTTTTACTAGCCCAAAGATAGTCCAATCATCAAAATATACTTCGAGGAATTTATGTATAAATTCTTTAAATGCGGAGATGACTACCCTAGAAAACATAGCAGGGGCATTCTTCAACCCAAACGGCATAACTGTATACTGAAAGGACCCCATTTCTGTAGCAAAAGTTGTCTTATGTCGATCCTCTAGAGCAATTCTAATATGATGGTAACCTGAAAATCCATCAGTAAAAGAGTACACCTCTTGACCCCCGACATTGTCGAGCACTTCGTCCGTAAAAGGGGTGGGGAAGGGATCATGTAAACAAGCATCATTCAACTTTCGTAGATCAACACAGATTCAGATCTCACCTTTAGTCTTCTTCTCTTGCACCACCATAGGACTGACCCACTCAGATTCTTCAACAGGTTCAATGACTCCTGTAGCGAGCATCTTATCCAGCTCCAGCCGAACTTTTTCCTTATACTTAGGGTTCAACTTATAAGGACACTTTTTCATAGGCTTCGCATTAGGTTTTAGCGGGATTTTTATCACACCGATATCCCCCAGGATACCTTTCATCTCTAAGAACTTCGTCGGGAACAGATCCTGATATTCATGGAGAAGTTGGGTCACTTTGCTTACCATCTCATCATCCCAATAATCTCCAATGGTAGCATACTTAGGCTGGTCTTATGATCCAATGTTGACGGTCCGTATCTTCAGGGGCTGAGTCACTTCCGCTGCTTCGACTACTGGTCCTTGTACTTCGCAGTGTCCCTCTGAATCAGGAATATCAATATTGCGTGGATCCTCATCCTCGTCAATTGCGAGGTTATAGCATTCTACGGCATGAGCTTCTTGTGCCTTCCAGTCAGGTCGGTATTCTTCTACCTCTTGATCATCAAATACGTTAGTGTGGATCAACCTGATAGCTACATCTAGAGCTGGACAAACTTCATTAGTGGAAAAGGTAAGTACAAAACTATCAACAAGACAATCCCAACTTACAGTATCCCGGTGAAGCTCAGCCTCTGCGTACCAGTTCCTTGCTATTGGCTCCAGAGTATGCACAAATCTATGTACCCATTCTTCCTGAGGTACATACTTCCACGCCTCGTAGCATTTTGCCAAATGGTCCTGGGAGCTAGACTTTCCATCAAACTTGCTTCGCAGCTCTTGGGGCTGGTCCCTGAATCTCAGGCGAAGGAGCTTCTGACAAGTTTCCCAATTAGGAATATTTTTCTTATGGTTGTTCCACCATCTGGCTGCTGTGGCCCTGAATGCTGAATCCAGGGTCTCGAGTCTCTGTGAGTCTGGTACCTGTTCTGAAAATTGTCCAATAAACTGCTCTGGATCTGACAACCCATTGAAAATTAGGAGGGTACTGTCCTGAGTACCAAGCCATCTGAGAGACTTGGTAATTCTGGTGCATCTATGTCCATGCAGCTCATGGAGTCTGTTCTGCCAGTTCTCTAACCCATCATTGGAGTCTGTCATAAAGGAACTGTCACACTGCCAATCCAAAATACCTTCGGCAGTAGGATCGACATAATCTTCTTCCTTAGCTGTAATGTTATAGATGTGCTCCAGGTCATCCTGATCTTTGTCTCGTAGTGGTTCTGTGTACCTTTCTCCTTGTGAGGGGTACAGGGGTACGATGACTCTCAAATCTTTCCCTTCGAATGTCATCTGTCTCTTCTTAAGGTTAATGACTGCGGCATTTTCCATTTCCCATTCAATTCCTAATAGGGCTGGGTAGGGGTTACTGTCATCAATGATCTCAATAACTTTGAAGTCGGCTAAAGTGTTGACCCCATCAATATCGATTGGGACACTAAGGAATCTCCCTAGGGGCACAATCCTTTGCTGGTTGGCTAACTTCAACTGTATAGGAGACCAAGCAAGGGCAGGTTTCCCCATTTGCTCCCAGGTTTGCTTGGTTAGAACATTGACTTCTGATCCTAGATCCAAAATGACATCAGTCATAACATATTCTCCTACCTGAGCATTCAATCTCATTTCCCTGCCAGTCCTTCTGACTCTATTAACAGTTTTGTCCCGACCACAGCTTTGCTGAGGTTCGCAGGAAGCAATGACTTTCTGCAGCTCATTTAAAGCATTATGATTTCTTAAGAGTTTCAGGCAACTCTGTAAAAAGGAGGATAGTGTACTTACTTTGTCCATCGAAGCTTCTTGCGGCTGCGCCGGCGGCTGAGGTGGTTGCGCAGGTGCAACTGGTGTACTAGGGTCAGCAAAATATTTCTTGGCTTCCATGAATGTCTCTTTTTCTCTTTCGATATCAAATGTTGGGATTTTCTAGGGGGCTTTATGAATGCAAGGCTCGTCAAGCCGTTTCTCCATACTCTGTATGTGCATCGTAGCTCCACTCCGTGTAACAACATTAATAGCTGTGACAGGTCGTGGCTCGACGAAGAGCATCTGGATATTCTGGGTAGGAATACTGTTTCTGGCCTGAATCTTAGTTATCAGCTGCGGGCACTGTTCGATCACATGATCTACTGCTCGGCAATAGCGACATGTCGTAGTTGGGTTTCGACAGTTATGGGCGAGATGCCCGGCTTGGTTACAGTTGTAGCACACAACCTGGCCTCTGCCTCTTCGGGCCTCTACCTCTTCCTGCCATACCACCATGACCACGTCCTCCAAAAGCACCTCTACTGGATGCACCACCGCGGTAACCATAACCATCATTGCTCCGTGCTTCATTTTGTATCCGATAGGAATCATAGGTGCGACACTCAGCTTCACTATGTCCTACAGACTTACAGAATCTACAATAGGGGTTCTGAGATCCTTGTCCATACCTTTGTAGTAGATGGCAGTCCTCAGGTCGATGCTGACTTGTTATTCTGCAGAGCTCGAAATATAGAACTTGCGGTGGAAATGTGTTTGGCGCACCCGTATTTAGGTAATTTCTTATCAGAGGACACCGATCCTTGTCATGACCTTCGATCTGACATTACGTACACCAAATCTCTTCGCGGCCAAGTTTTCCTGTCTTCATGTCACGGAGCTCCAGGGCCATGGCTGCCAACTGCGCTTGGATTTGAACAATACCAGGATTATCTCTAACAGGTGCGGTCTCAAGTTTCATCGTGATTTCCAGAGCTTCCTACTGGTCAGCAACCTTCTGTTGCATGAGTGGAGTTATGAGATGTGGTAGTAATGCGGCAATAAACCATTCCTTGTGCTGCGTCGGTCCAATTGTGAAACTGACTTGGTCAAGTAGAACTTTGAACCTCTGATCAAAGTCCCACACTGATTTGCCTTGCTTCTGTTGAATCTCCTTTAATTCAGTGATACACTGCGACTCTGATTTGGGCTTCTTAAACTCTTTGATTATTACTGCTTTGATATCATCTAGGGTAGGATTTTGAGTACTAGAGAATTTCATGAACCAGGTCAAAGCCCGGTCCCTGAAAGAAGTAATGAGCTGCGTGGTTCTTACAACTGGGTCTGTAATGTTCTTAGCAGTCCACACCGCCTCACATAAAAACCAGAACTGTTCTGGATCCTCTGATCCAGTTCCTTTGAAAACATGGAGCTTAATATCATCAGTCGTGTGGGCCATAGTAGATCTAGGGGGGGTTGGAGGGGAATAGGAAGTAGGCGGGGGGGGAACTTACTGGGGTAGACTGGCCTGCGATAGGAGTACTGGTACTAGGGTTGCTTCCAGTCTGCGACGGATACTCAGGGATAACAGATCGGCGTTGCGGGGTTATCGGGGGGTTTCCAACAGAAGGGGTTTCTTCAAGCTCTGAGGTTGCTGGACTGAAAGGGGTAGACTCGGTATCCTGAGCTAGGGTAGATGACTCAAAAGTTCTCTTGTACCTCTTGCCACTTTGCAGCAAACCACTTTGCTCGTCGAAGGTGTTTTCACTTGCAAACATAGGTTAGTAATACAGAATCTAGCAGTCCGATTCAATAAGCAATATTCCTTTTTCAGCTAATAGCATATTAATCCTCAGACTAAATGAATTTAAAAACTTACCCCTTGGTCCTTTGAAGAATTGTCGCTCCGCTTCACTAAAGGAAGTACTCGTGTCAATGGCGAACTCCGTCACGAATGCCTCAAGGGTTCGTGTCGTCCAAAAATCAACAGCGTGAGAGATCCCGTTGTTTACTCTTTTCAACAAGTTGATTCTTGCAGGGGTCCAAGCAGGAAACTGACTTCCACGAAAGTTCGTCCTTCGCTCGGCTAACCTGGATACCCATTGGTGCAACTCTATGTGGATACTACCAAAGAAAATTTCATAAATATCACAAAAAACATACCTTTGTAAAAATTCGCTTGCGCTATGACGCGGATCTTTGTTCTCTTGCTCAGCGAATTTCAGATAAGTCTCATCCAGCCAATGACCGATTTCTTTCACAGAGGGTCTCCAGAACATAGCCCTCGAGGTACGACGTAAACCCCTCTTGCGCAGATATTGAGTTCAACCAGCAATGGAACCACTTTGTTGGGCTATAGGGCACACCCAGGGTTTATACCTTTAACTTCGCACCAACAAAAGACCCACAGTGTTGGCCCTTTCGGCAACAACCTGCGAACAGGCTGTAGTCTCACCCGAAACGGCTATGGGATGCCACAGAATCAGGTTTCTGCAAGCAGAAGAGGGAGATTACTGTACCTTTAGCTTTTATCAATTTATAATCAAGTAACACAGAGCTTAATCATTCACACACACACACACACACACACACACACACACACACACACACACACACACACACACATATATATATATATATCTTCACAGTTAAATAACACCGTGACTTGCTTAACCCTTACTGGGAATGCACAGCGAAGCTATTTCTCAAACAATGATCTTACTTATCAGATTTATCTATACTTATCAATGCATGAAAGAACATAACATAAATGACACAAGAACCACAACACCAGACATAACGTGGTTCACCCCCAGTGTAGGGGTTACGTCCACAAAACTGTGTTTTATTCAACTTTTCTACAAAATCACAGTTCTGATCTGCGCACTCAGCTACAGATCCCTTCAGTCCTCAAGCCGCGCACACAGTAGCAGGCCTCTGTGCACACAGCTGCAGATTTCCTTATCACTTACAAACCCTCTGCGCACACAGTTGCAGAGGTCGTCCACACACTCAGCTGGGACTTATCCTTCACTTACACAATAGCCTTAGCTTCGCCTTAACTTTCTTACATTCAAAAACCTAACCTCACTTCTTTACACAAGTGCATATTTATATAGTGCACTATTTACAAAACCATGGTATTAAACCATGGGTATCCCAAACCCTAAACCCTGGACTTAGACCATGGGTTTATTACAACATAAGTCTTTAACTCAACCCCGACGCCCCTAAGACTATTTTGGGCTGTAACTCCGCTTACAAGCTTTCCCCAAAACTGCGGAGTTACCAAACTCCAGGGTCATTAACACTGGAGCCCCAACACCAAGTGCGCTAAGTGCGCTAGAGTGCATCCACAGAGAACATAAGTGCGCTTGGATGTTTTTTGGATGCCAAGGAAAGCGCCTCGTTTTCGGAGGATTTTGTTGGAAGTGCTCTGCACTCGCAAGTGGGCAACTTTGCTGCTTGCGAGGGCACTGTTGAAAGTGCCAAGTAAAGAAGTGAGCTATTGGGAAGAGCGTCACTTGGAAAAATGCACTGAAAAGGATGGAAAACTTAGGATGGGGTACCATTGAAGTGCTCTCGGGAAAATTGAAGCTTCGTTGGAAAACTGAGATGGAAATATCTGTGACAGATGGATCCGTAACAAAGGACCCAGAGTTGACGGAGAACATGTTATGCGTGACGAAGAAGTTCTGGGAAAATATCAAGGATGGAATGGACAAAGCGTTCCAATACTTGGTTTCGCAGCCAAGAGAAGAGACGCTTCGGTTGACGACACCTCAATAACTAGCGAAGGAAGGTATGGAGAATGCTTAGAGGGGCGCTGGTCAAAAGAAACCTGAAGTGTCTAAGAAGAAATGTGTTTCTTGCTACATTTGCAGACGTGACCATTTTGCAAGGAACTGCCCTATGAGGGAAATCTTGGGTCAGAAAAACACACCAATAAGATTAACAACGATGAGGGTGTTGGAGGCACCTCATCCAACGGATGATATCATAGATTCAATGCGGGTGCAATGTGAGCAATGCAAGCTTGCATTAGAGAAAAGAAGGGAAGTCGAGAAGACAACCCACAAAGCCTGAATTTTGTGGAAGCGACAGTGAGTGGCCTTAGAGTTTACACACTTATTAACATAAGCGCTACTCATAGTCTGGTGAGCAGAAAAATGACATCATTGCTTCATAGTTCACTAGAATCCAGTCAAGCACGGTTCAAGGTAGTGAACTCGAAAATGAAGATGGTGAAGGGAAGGATAAAAGAAGCTCCTCTAATAGTTGGAAGGTGGCAAGGGAAAGCTGACTTGGAATTCATTACGCTAGACGATCACTCGGTGATCCTTATATAGTACTTCCTGTGGTTAGCTCGAGCAGTGCCAGTTCCATACACAGGACGCTTGGTGTTCTTGGAAGAATTTGGGGCATGGAGTTTGCCTTTGACGACAAAGAGCAAGTTGGGACGTTGGCCAAGTATGTCTTCGGTTCAAGTTTTCGAAGATCCTTGTAAGTCCAGATACTTAGCTCAGTGCAGCACACTACAACCATACATTCCAACAAAGAAGGACCAGAGAAGTGACGTTGAGGAGGTTGCACGTTCTATTGAAAGGACATTATCAACGGAGTTAGTCAGACAGGTGACAGATTCCTTGTGCATCAAGGAAAATGATGTGAAAGTTAAGTTGAAACTTGGCAAGGTGAAGCATGCAGAGGTGTTGAACCAAAACTGAGAAGAGACCACTCATTTTGACAGAAACACCAGTGAATATTGTCTATTATGTGATGCAACAAAAATTGTGGAGTTTTGTGTTCATGTGATGGTGATTTCAGAAACACAGTTGACAAAAGAAAATTTGACTCAAGTGGGTTGTCATTCAAAGGAAACAGAGGCAGTCCTTTTGTTGTTGATAGCAAAATGCTTGCGAGAATGGGGAGATAATGAATCCATTGGTGTTAGCAAATCACAAGTGCAAGTGCTTACAGAAATGATAGCGACTTTGGGGAGCTTAGAGAATTGCAGGGAGACGAAGGAGCCGGTTGAAGGGTCAAGTAAGAATGCAAGGAAGAAAGCTAAGAAGAAGTTGCGACGGGAAAATGCTAGAGAAGAGTCTCTGGAAGACTCATCCGACGGTTGCGAGGAGGCAGCAGAGGTGAGCGATTCAGCATATGATAGTGTAAAGTTGGATATGGACTTGACTCGGTTGGGAGAGTTCAGTTTCAGTGATGCTATAGCAGAAGTGGCGCTTAGGTATCTATGCAGAGAAGACACATGTGACGATGGCCTATGGCATCGCCCATCTCTTCTTCTCACTTGATCTTGCGACACTTAGGCTCGCTACTACAGGCAATGGTGGCGAGGGCTTAGGTACCTTGCAGAGGTCGCCTAAAAGAAAAAAATTGCCAACAAAATGATGAAGTGTTGAAAGACACAACTGGATTGAAGGACGCCAAAGAGGACTAGGAAAGATGTGTTCAGAATGAATATGTTCATCTTACAGAGCAAAGCAAGATAGCTGGATTAACTACCTGACTAGCACGCTCGTAAGGGTACCAACGAATGGAGTTAGGAAGAAACATGGAGTACAAGTTGCAGATAGGTGGGAAGAAGTACAATAGGTGAGAAGCTTCATTGGAAGTTAACAGATTGCGATGATAACGAGATGGACGGTTATGACGACAGTTGTGACAGGTTTCCAGGACATGACCCTTGGAGACACCTTGATGAGGTTGGCAAGCATTTTGAGTGGGGGAGGATGTCACGGCCAAGGGGCCGAGTGCACTTCAAAGCACCACCTTCCACACCCAAAGGAGCCTAGTACTCCTGCCCAAGTAGATCGCTTGGGATCCCGTTGAATTTAACACATGTAGAAACGTTGATGAGATGAGGGTGTCACATGGTGGCACCTTGCCAAGATTGATGGACGCGCTAAGTGCGCTAATGTGGGGCGTGCTCCCAATTGAATCTCCCACACCAAGTGACGGACTAAGACTCGGAAGGTGGTGTGCCTAGGTGAAGACGCGCTGGCAAGGAATGCCACCGCACCCTTGAGGAGCGCCCAACGCACTCTTGGGAGAGTGCTAAGGAGTTAGCGCTCATATGAGGCGGACAACCGAAATATGCATAAACGGATAAAAAAACACCTTAAAAACAGGTTGATCTACAAAAACCCTCTTCCAACTTTTACACAGGTGCTATGGTATGGGAGATACAGGTGGTGGATTGAGGCATGTTTTTCAGGATTTCGCCAGATTTTCTTGTAGCTAACCATTTGAGTCATCAACTTTGGGATCCGTTTTTGACCAAATCATAACGAATATCTCAAAATGGTTAAGAAACACTTCTCAAATGGGTTTATTTACAAAAAAAATTCTCACATTTGTAACAGATATTTAGATGTGGATCATGACCTTCTTGATTCAAAGATGTTATTTCAACTATGTTTGGATCCCAACACCTTACGAGGGGGTGTAGGAGGTATCCCCCCACTATAGTTTTCTGGGGAGGTCTAGGGGGGGGAACACCATATACCGTACACTTATTTTACTTAAGGAATATTATCGGTGCATTAATTTTGGGAGCCCCTCTGGTGGGTGTTCGGGAACAACACCCCTGTAGAAATTTTTTAGGAAAAAATGCCTTGTAAAATGTTGTAATTTTAGAGTCATGACTTGGTGAATAATGGGTGATTTAAGGGCCCATGATTTTTGTTAGTGTTTGAGAAAATATGAAGAAACTTGAATTTAAAACTTTAATCCACAATTACAGTACAGATAGATCTCATTAATAATCCAAAGACATAAATAAATCAAACCATAGAACACAGGTATACCCTGGGAAAACCCTCCACTAATTCGGAGGATAAAAAACCCAACAAACAATCTTAGAGTATGATTGATAATCAACATATAATGATTATAACACAATAACAAATTTATTTTTCGAGAGCATAAGAGAGTAAAGATAAAATGGAACACTATGTTGATCTTTCCAAGTGCATAACACTTTAATAACAAGTCAAATTGGGTAATAGAAGGAAGGTAGAGAATATTACATGCTTTAGTAAGTAGTTAACACTGAGAACACTAATTTATCTTCAACATGCACCCTCACTAACTTGGTGCGAAGTTGGCACTCCATAATTAACTCCCACAATGAAGATATGCACCCTCCATTAATTCACCGAGTTTAACTGCCTCTAACTGAGTTGTTAACTGATTGAACTGAACTGAACTGAATGGAACTGCATGAAACTGAAAGGAACTGAATGTAATTTAATAGAATTGCATGTAACTGAACATAACTGAATGTAACTAGAGAGAACTGAATGTAACCGAATAGAACTGAAGGTAACTGAACATAACTGAATGTAGCTAGTGCTTCTCCATCAATGTCATCTTCAATAACCACTTGCATAAATTAAGGAGTTTGATTCCTTAATTAACTGAAATTGTATTATCACAACTAAGACTCAACTGATGTCCTATTAATTCGAGTTCACTTGGCTGCATACATGGGGAATTCAAATTCTCTCTTTATCTATGTGCTCCTATTAATTTTCTCTGCATGGTCCATATGTGTTTTCATTAATTCTATATCATATCATACTCATAATATTGTTTCCGAACCTATGATCATATGTATTACCCCAGGTCATATAGTCACATGCTAAAGCAAATCACTCTATGGGTAGCTAATCCCTAAAGGAGACTTGTAGTACCTGTTAACCATGACTAGCCATACATCACATAATTTATCCACTTTACACAGTAAAGTACATGACCTCACACCATGAGAATATTTGTAGAGCTTGATATTACTCACAAGTATATTGTCTTTATATTACTCATGTTAGATTTTTAACATTAAACTAGCATAACATTAGGATGTTTAACTGAGAGAACAACAAGCACAGCAATCAAACATAAGAGACAATGAACATAGTGTTTTTCCTTGGGGAAACCATAAATGGAGAAAACCTTGCAACTTCCTCAGAGATAGAATCAACACCAAAAGTAAAACCCCAAAATAGTAAGATGATCTCCCGACAGTAGTAACCTCTTTCCTCCTTGCCACAGTGTCTTTCTCTTCCTCAGCTATGCGCTACAACTCAGTGTGAGTGAGTGTGTGATAAATAGAGAGGCTAGCTCTCTATTTATACTAATTCTTGACTTGACAAAACCCAACTAGGGCCAACTTCACTAGGTGAGTCTAATAACCCTAGTGCAGGGACTTTAACCCTTGATCAATAGGAGGGTTACCCACAATGACTTGACATGACTTGTTTACATTATAGAACCTCCCGATAGGAACATTGGGGCATGACATGACACAAGTATATCCTGGAATAAACATCAGGCTACAATACATAATAAATACAAGTGAATAAGAAGGCAAAGATCGCAGATTCTGACTCAGATGCAGAAATCTCACCCACACCAAGGCTAGAAATAATCTATGAAGATACCAAATCAGTCATTGGGGAAAAAACCGAGTTCAAATGGGGTCAAATATACCACATTCTTGTGGAGAAGAAGGTTCCAGATGCAGGGTTGGAAGACCTAGCCTTATATGATAATATACTCAGATCTGGAATCACCAAGGTATCCACTAGGCCAGAGTTGCTCCCTTGTGCAGAGGTCATCGGATGGATTCTTCCCAAAGTGGATGTAGCAGGGATGATAATGATAAATGTGGAGGACAAAGGATTTGAATCCTTCACCTAGATATATAGCAAACCCATACAGTGTACCTCTGTCAGAAATTAGCATGACAATTGAATGGGTCAATATTTTAAAGTTTGATTACATAGCTACAACAAAGATGATGGTAGCTGAGGGGAAGAATTTCAAGTACAAGCAATCGGGGGAATATGAAATTGCTCATTTACGTAGCACATACAGACTGGTAGTATTGATGCTGAGTAGGATTTTCGGCAGAGCTGATGGTAGAATTTATAATTTTGGATGGATCCCACTGATTTACTATGTGGCAATGAAAGGGACAATTTTTGTTAGTTTTTCTATCATTAATCTAGCATAACATTAGGATCTTTAACTGAGAGAATAGCAAGTACAACAATCAAACACAAGATACAATGAACATAGTGTTTATCCTTGGGGAAACCATAAATGGTGAAAACCCTGCAACTTCCTCTGAGGAAGAATCAGCACCAAAAGTAGAACCCAAAACAGTAAGAGATCTCCCGACAATAGTAACCTTCTTCTTATCTAGCCCCGGTGTCTTCTCCTTCCTCAACTATGCGCTACACTTGAGTGTGTATAAGTTGTGTGATAAATAGAGAGTCCAACTCTCTATTTATACTAATCCCAACATGACTAAAACCCTACTAGGGCCGACCTCACTAGGAGAATCTAATAACCGTAGTGCCCCGGAACTCCAGGGACTTTAACCCTTAGACAATAGGAGGGTTACCCATAATGACTTGACATGACTTGTTTAAATTATAGATCTTCCCGATAGGAACATCGGGGCATGACATGACTCAAGTACATCTCGGAATAAACATCGGGTTAATATATAAGAAATACAAGTGAAATACATTCCAAAGTTACATATACATCAACACTCCCTCTTAACTAGGAAGGTATTCTTTCGACACAATTTTCAGCAAAAGTCTTCTTCTCTGTATCTTCTGTATCATCATCGAGTCTTCATCATTTTCAAGTCTTCTTAATATTCAATTCATCTTCATCATCGGATCTGGATCATCTCTCGATCTGGATCATCACTGGACATCATCACTAGATCTAGATCATCACTTGATCTAGATCATCACTGCTGGATCATCATCACTGGATCTAGATCATCATCACTCAATCTGGATCATCACTGGGTCATCATCACAGGTGTTATCTCTTGATTCTTCTCGTCATAGGAATCTCTACAGAGATAGCCCTTTTTCATGCTGGATGTACATCTATAGAGCTAGTCCTTTTTCATACTGGATGTATCATCACACAGAGCTAGTCCTTTTTCATACTAGATGAGTCTTCACAGAGCCAGTCCTTTTTCATACTAGGTGTGGGATCCACTCAAAGCTAGTCCTTTTTCATACTAGATGAGTCTTCACAGAGCCAGTCCTTTTTCATACTGGGTGTGGCATCCACACAGAGCTAGTCCTTTTTCATACTAGATGAGTCTTCATAGAGCTAGTCCTTTTTCATACTGGGTGTGGCATCCACACAGAGCTAGTCCTTTTTCATACTAGACGAGTCTTCACAGAGCCAGTCCTTTTTCATACTGGGTGTGGCATCCACACAGAGCTAGTCCTTTTTCATACTAGATGAGTCTTCATATATCTAGTCCTTTTTCATACTGGGTGTGGAATCCATACATACATCTGACAATGGAAGGAACCAATCCTCTCACCATGTCAGAAGGGATCAGCACAGACATATCACTTCCTCTTGGGAGGAATCTCAATTTGGAGAACACCAAGCTTCTCCCTAAAGTATTCAAACTTCACCCTAGCTAATGGCTTAGTCAACACATCAGCTATTTGTTCGTCCATTATAACATACTGGAGCTTCACTGCTCCTCTTTGCACCATATCCCTGATATAGTGATACTTGATCTCGATATGCTTCGACTTGTCATGGAATACTGGATTCTCTGACAACTTTACACAACTATGGTTGTCACAGTACATACAAGTAGCATCTAACTGGAGATCAAATAAATTAGACAGTAGCTTCCTCAGCCATACTGCCTCACAACTAGCTGAACAGGCTGCAACATACTCTGCTTCAGCTGTACTTAGTGCCACACAAGATTGCTTCCTGTTAAACCACGAGATCATACCTGATCCCATACTGAAGCAACACCCTGAAGTACTCTTCCTATCGATGGCACTGCCTGCCCAATCTGAATCAACATAACCCTCCAGGTTAATCTTCTGATCAGTATTATACTTGAGCCCATAATCAACCGTACCCTTCAAGTAGCTCAGAATATGCTTTGCATCAGTCAAGTGAACATGTCTTGGATATGTCAAGTACTGGCTCAAGGTGTTCATGGTAAAGCAGATATCTGGTCTTGTGTTCGTCGGATACATCAAGGACCCAATCATCTGACGATACATCGTGGCATCAACTGTCTTTGATGAAGCATCACTCAATAGCTTCAGGTTTGATGCCATAGGTGTGGTTAATGCCTTGCAGTCCATCATCCCAAATCTCTTCAGGATCTCTACTGCATACTTCCCTTGTCCAAGGAAGATTCCATCTGTAGTCTGCCACACCTCCATCCCTAGAAAATAATGCATCATACCCAAGTCCTTCATTTTGAACAGGGCAGCAAGATTTCTCTTCGTATGAGTAATCAAACCATCCATACCTTTCACGAATAGATCATCTACATATAGCAAGAGTATCACTGGGTTTCCATCTTCAACCTTGTAGTAAAGGTTGGAATCTGCTTTACTCTTGGTAATGCCCAAACTGGATAGAAAGCTGTCAATTCTGCCGTACCATGTCCTGGGTGCCTGTTTCAAACTGTACAGGGCTTTCTTCAATCTGCACACATGAGACTCCCTGTCATGTGTCTCAAAACTGAGTGGATGCTCAACATACACTTCCTCTTCTACTACACCATTCAAGAAAGCAGTCTTGACATCCATTTGGTGTATCTTCCATTTCATCATTACAGCCAGAGCAAGTACTGATCTGATGGAAGTGTATCTGGCTATAGGTGCAAAGGTTTCTTTATAGTCTATTCCTTCTTTCTGTGAGAAGCCACGAGCAACAAATCTTGCTTTATATTTCTTTATGCTACCGTCTGCAGCGTGCTTAATCTTGTAGATCCACTTGGAAGTTACAACTGACTTCCCTTCTGATCTCGGGACAACTTCCCAAACATCGTTCTTCATGATCGATTGATATTCTTCGATCATAGCATCCTTCCATTCTTTTCGTTTTGCCGCTTCTTCATAATTGGAACGTTCTTTATCAATGAAGTCACATAGCAATGCTACATAACTGGAACAGGATCTGGTCCTCTTTCTTTCTTTGAGATTCTCTTCTGGAATCCCATATCTTTTCGCATCTTGGATAATCTCTCGTACCCAAGTAGGTTTCCTCTTGTGAGGATTCCTCTCTTGAGGTGGATCTACAGGTCTTTGTGGTTCTTCAAATTCTCGATCTTCTTCTTGAGTTTCTTCTTTCATGATTGTATCATGAGTTCTGGGAGCTTCTGCTTCTTCAGGTTCTTCAACATGTTTCTTTCTGGATTTGATGTAGGCTGAATCTTCATCAAATGTTGCATCCCTGCTGATATCAATCTTCTTGAACCCTGGGAAGTATATTCTGTAAGCCTTCGAGCTTTCAGAGTATCCCACGAATATACCCTTCTTTCCCAAAGGATCTAATTTTGTTGTCTTCTCTCTTGGAATGTGTATGTACATAGGACAACCAAAATTTTTGAGATGGCTGACTTCTAGTTTCTTACCGGAGAAGACTTCTTCAGTAGTTTTGTTCTCGAGTACTCTGTGTGGAGTACGGTTCTATACATACACTGCTGTTCTGGTTGCTTCCGCCCAAATATGCAAAGGAAGATCTTGATCATGAAGCATAGTTCTTGCAGCTTCCATGATAGTTCTATTCTTCCTTTCTGCAATTCCATTCTGTTGTGGATTATAAGGAGTGGACAACTCCCTCTTAATCCTTGAGTCTTTACATAGTTCCTTGAACTCATTCGAAGTGAATTATCCGCCATTGTCTGATCGAAAAATCTTGATCTTCTTTTCAGTGTGGTTCTCGATCAAGGATTTGAATTCCTTGAACTTGCTGAATACTTCATATTTATTCTTCATGAAGTAAATCCATGTCTTCCTAGAAAAGTCATCAATAAAAGAAACATGCTATGCATACCCGCTTAGAGAATTTGATGACATTGGGATGCATACATCGGAGTGGATGATTTCCAAGATTCCTTTTACCTTGCTCTCGCTACTTGGAAATGTATTCTTTGTATTCTTTCCTTTCACACATCCTTTGCAGACCCCTTCATGTTTTGCTTGAATTTCTGGAAGACCTTCAATAACTTTACTTGCAAGTGGTAGTGCTCTGTAATGCACATGTGCAAGCCTTCTATGCCAAAGTTCATTTGGTTCCACTGAGTCATGAACCAAAGCTTTTTCTGGTTGGCCCTTCAGTTTGTATAGTCCTCCTTCTTGTTCCCCAATCACTATTGCATCGTCAAAAATCTTTCCCTTTGGCCACATAAGAACTTGGCCATCTACAAAAGCAACCCTCATTCTTTTTGAATCCAATGCGGATATGGAGAGGAGGTTCTTCTTTAGTCCTGGAACAAATAATACATTCTTCATCTTCAAAGACTTTCCAGAGTCTAGTATGTACGAGGATTCACCACTACCTTTTATCAGATACTGGTAGTCATCCCCAAGTTTCACCTTGTGAGGTGACTCATGTTTAGATAGCTTCACAAATGAATCTTTGAATCCCATCATGTGCTTGGAAGCACCACTGTCTATGATCCAATCATTGCTTCCATGTGAAACAGTTCCCGTAAGAGCAGAGATCAGCACATATTCTTCATCACTTGAAGAATCACTTTCTTGTCTGGTTCTCTTTGTGGAAGGTTCATCATCCTCTGTAGCATGAGCATGATGTCTTCTCTTGCTTCCCTTCTTCTTCTTTGAATTCCCTTTGTTAGGACAGAATTTGGATATGTGACCTTTCTCATCACATAGGTAACATCTAATAGTATCCCAATCTCTTCTAGAGTGATAAGGCTTACCTTTGGAGTGATGATGGTCCCTTTTGGTTTTCTTGGTGTGGGTGGTAAGAGCTTGATCTTCACTTCCCATCTTTTCTTCTCGAGTTGCTATCCAAGCTTCTTCTTAAGAGCATTCTTCCCATAGTTTGCTGAACTTGGCTAACTTCTTTCTGGCATAGATCCTTTAAATGAAAGAGTCCCATGATCTAGGGAGACCATTCAAGGTGGTCATCACAATTTCTGCATTTTCCACTTCTTCATCTACTGCTTCCAACTACTCCTTGATCTGAGAGACCCTTGTAAAGTAAGACTGAATAGTCTCAGCATTTTGGATCTTTAAATTCTTCAATTGGTTTCTCAGAGTCATCTTCTTGTTTATGTTCTTCCCTTCAAACAATTTGGTTGGGGCATCAAACATAGCTTTAGGTGTCTTGCGGGAGGACACCTGTGGTATGAGGTGACCCTTGATAGAATCAACAATGATTCTCTTTTCCATAACCATCTTCTTCTTATGTAAGGCCTTAGCCTCATCTCCCTCTGGAACTGGAACCTCCTCACTGATATAGGAGTCTAACTCATTTTCTTCCAGGACCAAGGAGATCCTATACTTCTAGGCTCGGAAGTTATCAGCTCCCTCAAGATTTTCATCAAGCTTGGTATGATGAGACATCTTAGACTGAGAACCTCAAATGTAAATACAAAATATTTAGATATTACCAGGTCAAGATGTCGGATCTGAATTTGGAGCTGAAATCCTGTAGTGCTGGTTTAGTAGCAAATTAGGGTTTTGCTTTTCCAGAGTTTTGTCCACCCAAATGCCTTGAAATTTATCCCTAACTTTGATTTTGGGGAGGAGATCAATCTAGGCCTGGGCTCACTGAAAAATTCCTCTTTTGTGAAAATCCCTAATTTCTGGCAGTAGTGTAGGGTCCAAAACTGAAAAACCTAAGAATTGGATTCTGCTTCGACAGAAAGATGGACCCTAAGGAGGAGAGTTGTTCCACCTTAATTTTGCTGAAAATCTATGGAGGAAGATCCACAAACTAGGAAGCCCTAGTTCCCGCAGCTGCACAGTGTCTTCTTCTCAGGTTAGCTCTGATAACATGTTAGTTTTTCTATCATTAATCTAGCATAACATTAGGATCTTTAACTGAGAGAATAACAAGTACAACAATCAAACACAAGAGATAATGAACACAATGTTTATCCTCGGGGAAACCATAAATGGTGAAAACCCCACAAATTCCTCTAAGAAATAATCATCACCAAAAGTAGAACCCAAAACAGTAAGAGATCTCTCGACAACAGTAACCTTCTTCTTATCTAGCCCCAGTGTCTTCTCCTTCCTCAACTATGCGCTACACTTGAGTGTGTATAAGTTGTGTGATAAATAGAGAGTCCAGCTCTCTATTTATACTAATCCTGACATGACTAAAACCATACTAGGGCCGACCTCACTAGGAGAATCTAATAACCCTAGTGCCCCGGAACTCCGAGGACTTTAACCCTTAGACAATAAGAGGGTTACCCACAATGACTTGACATGACTTGTTTACATTATAGATCTTCCCGATAGGAACATCGGGGCATGACGTGACTCAAGTACATCCCAGAATAAAAATCGGGTTACAATATATAAGAAATACAAGTGAAATACAGTCTGAAGTTACATATACATCAACAATTTTAAACTGGTACGATATAGTAGCCAACAGTCTATCTAATTCCATTACTGCATCCCAAGAAGGTTTGCACCAAAAAAAATCTGAATTCTACATGGGGTCCTTTTTAATTGATTGTATACTTTGCTTTCACACGTTTGAGAGACTCAACTACCAGTGGAAAGGAGGGAAAGCTCCTATTTACACAACATACCAAATACTGGGAGCCCACAAATACCACAGTCACTACCAGTCAACCTGTGAAGAGTTCCTGATGCTTATGTATCAACTAATATTTCTGGAGGAGTGTAAATTCCTATCCGAAGGAGCTTTGGCATCTATCAAATATTTTGGGGATTACTTATTCTCTTAACAAGGCACATACCTCAAGATGTATGGAGGGAATAAATCACCCTCATTGCTGCCAATATATGCTACATATTACATAGTTCACAAGGAAGCTGTAAGACAACTTTTCTTAGATGGCTTTGGAAATCACTTGTTTGATTTAAAAAAGGTTGTGTTTCTACCGCTACATTTTTATGTGGCGAGCTATAAGTTTTCTAAAGTCAAGAGTGCCCCAGAGTTTGTTAAGGAACTGGAAAGCTTTCACTTTGGAGAAAAGAGCTTTGACGGGAATGACTCACATGGTAAGGTTGCAGCCTATTGAGCCCTCCTTAAGGTAAAATTTGAATATGTAGATTATGTGGACAAGGAGGAGGAAAAGTATAGGAATATTTGCAGCATGATTGATTTGAATAGGCAGCTTAAAAGGAAGAATTCAATCCTTGGAGTTAAAGGAAGTGGAAGCAGCAATCTGGAACCAAAGGGACAGGAGGAAGAAGCTGCAAGAAAATCAAAAGAAGTTACTGCTCGTAGACTAGCTGAAGGTGCAAGAAATATTTTAGCTGAAGAAGCCCAGTGAGAAAAGGAGGAACAAGAAGCTGCTGGAAAAGAGAAAGAATAAACTTCCAGAAAGGAACAGGAGGAAGAACAGAGGAGGAAAGAAGAAGCAGTCAAAGAAAATATTGCATAATTGGAAAGGTCAATAGCTCAAGAAGCTCAATATCCAAAGCAGCAAGCATAAAATCAGGGAGAAGCCACAGAGGAACAAAGAAAGAAAGGTCAAGAGGACCTGGATGGTGAAAATTGGGGACAGAGTCCTACTTTGGACAACCCAGAGAAATTCCCTTCCACTTCAAGAAATATACTTACTGGAGGGCATCTCTCGATGGTTGAATTGGGTTTGGTGCCATTTACCCCATCTAAACAGCATGAAGTTGGATGCTTGGAAGACGTATCTTTTCATCCCAAAAGGAAGGCTATTGTGTGGAAGGCTGAGAAGAATTTGAAGATGGGAACTCAACTCAGAATCACCATAGTGACCCAAAAGAAGGTCATAAGAAATGTAGAAGAAGATCCCAAGAACATGGCCTCCATGGGTGTTGCAACTGCAACTGCAAATGATCACAATATTAGCAAGGTCACTGAAACCCTTGATCAGTATAAGGGTAAAATTGCAAAAATGAAAGAGGTTTTAAGGAAGGAGGAAAGAGTAGGATGAGAGTCTAAGAGAAAATATGAAGCTACTCTTTCAGACTATGAGAATCTCTAGCAGGATTATGAAATCCTAGGCGACGAAAGGGATAATTTGAAGCAGTCAAACATGACCCTTGATAGGGAAAAGCATAAGTTAGAGAGCAAGATAACAGAAATGGATGCTCAAAAATTGAAAGCTGATCAACAAGAAGAGGAGCATAGAGTCCGAATTACAGAACTTGAAGCACATAACAGTTCCCTGGAAGTTCTTTTGAAGGCAGCAAGTGAAAGGAAAATAGATATAGCACCTCTAAGAGAGCATGCTCTCTTACTTAGAAGAAAAATGTATAAAGTACAGGTCAAGCTGGCAGGAGAATTTTTTCGGATCAAGCAAGCCAAAGATCGACTGCAGGAGATGTCAACAGTGGCTAGTAAATTCAAGTACAAAACCCAAGAAATTGCTGAGACTCTACAAGGCAAGCTGACATGGTTAGAGACAAACATAGAGCATATAGAAAACACACCTGTAAGAAGTCTAGAAAATTTGCAAATCAAATATGATATTATAAACTTCAGTAGTAGAGATGCCGAGAGGCTGATGGAAATAGTGGAAAATACAACAGACAAATGTGTAGAATTTTACAAGAAAATGCTTACCACTCACAACAAATGTTTGACCTCTTCAGTACGAAGGCTATAAGAATTTTCAGCGCATGAAGAACACTTAAACCAGCTGGAGGATAAGCTGCAAGAAGATGAGTTAAATATTTAGCTGATTAAAGGAGTAGATACAAAGATGATAAAGAGTTTAGTGGCCCAAGAAGCAGTTAGTAACTGTCTACTAGAATATTTGCTGAGAGTGGCCCCTGCAAGAGTAGCAGCCATAAAAGGCCAGCTGTCCAAACATGAGGTCATGATCATATTTTTAGAGTCCACCGAGTTCGAGACAATTGCCTCATATGCTTCAGCCTGGAAGCAATTCATAAATAGTTTGACTGGGTCCACTTAAGTGGTTTTGTCCTATTCACACATGGATATATTTGTAATATTTTATATTTACTTTTTGAACACACTAAAGACAAACATTATGTAACCGAAAGTTAAGGAATCCCAAAGGGAAACCGAAAGTTAAGGAATCCCAAAGGGCAGGGAAACCAAAGGTCATTATGCAGTGTATAAATATAGGTAGAATCGAATGAGAGAGGGACTATTCTAGCTCTAAGATGAGAAATACTTGTTGCAAGAAGAACTATTTCTTGTTATAACAAATAGGATAAAAAATTCTGCTAGAGAAGGAGTTGTTGAAGTTTCAAATGCATGCTATGTAGATGGATGAATATAGAACTATTTCTGTTTTAGCTTATCCAACAAATTTGTGAGATCGTTCTAACTTCTGAACTACTTCTATGTTGTGAATGATTTCCTTTCATTATTATGACGCTTATGCAGCAAGTGATGTAATGAATACTTTAACAAACACTGAGCTATTTTTATGTTAATTTTCTACTGTGTTTATGTATTCCGAATGATATCTGTTATCTGTAATATTATTTATGCATAAATACAGTACATTACTCACACAAATAATAATCTTTCTCCCTAGGAATAGGTTAGATAGGATAATTTAGTTTAGCACAGCTGTTATTTTCTTTATTTGATTCAGGAACAAAGGGAATAAGACGGGAGGTAAGAACCTGCACATCACATTGTGAACCCTTTGTTGCAAGATTGTGTGCACTTAATTTATCCACATGCATATCATTTAGAAAACAATAAAAATACACATAAATGGTGGATCGGGCCACAACCTGTAAAATAAGATTTAAACTCTCATTTCATTCTATGGTAGTCGGGCCACTAACCGGATGGATTCCCCACACCAAATGATAAACGATCTAATTAGGAACGATTATTGGGGAGAATCCCTACTGTCGATACCTGGGATTTTCCATGAATCAATAGTTTTTGGCTCTAGAAGGAGGGCCACCAGTGCATGCATGTGCGAGGAAATCCATTTTCTCAAGATCATTTCACTAGTGATAGTTCAAAAAATAGTTTTCCCAAAGGCTCCATTTTTGAAGGAAGAGTTAACCTTGAGTCAGAAGATCAAGAAAACCTTTATCCTGTTTCTTTTGAAGTAGTAAATGATTTAAGAAGAATTACAAGATCATATGCAAAGAAGCTTGGAGAATTGCTGAATATTCCAGACTTACCAAGAAGACCATCTCGTAGAAGAGATCTAGTTTACACAGGAAATTCGCTCTTAGTAGGAAATTTCAAAGAGTTGGTATATTTATCTTTACAAGAAATTTACTAACCTCTTAACCAATTGGGACCTGAATCCCCGTACGGTTCACCTCTTCGGTATCCATTTCAATCTCCTCTTTAATCCCCACCCCAGTCTCCTAAACGAATCATGGCCGGGAACATACCTCTTAATCCAAATGAAAATAAATCTAATCCACCACCAGCTTGGAGGGCCAGATCCCCACTCACCTTGACAGCTCCAATACATGCTTTACCACATAAACCTGAAAAGTCATTGCCTAAATTTGATCTGGGAGAAGGCATTCCTGTAGATGATCACCTGTAGAGATTTTTCTTAGCCTTAGAAGGTTTGGCTGTAGAGCATGAAGATGTAGTATGCAGACTATTCCCGCACACTCTTAAAGGTAAAGCAACATCATGGTATTTTGGCTTACAGGAAAATTCAATCACTGATTGGAATACTTTTGAAATATTGTTTAAGAACAAGTTTGGGAGTCAAAGAACTAATGTTGCCTTGATGAAGGAATTACTTTCTCTAAGAAAGGAAAAGAAAGAGAAAGTGCAAGATTTTAGTCAGATAATTGCTGCACATTTAAATAATTTCAGCGCTGTTATAAAGCCTACAGAAGGGACCTTAATTGAATATTACACTTCAACCCTTGGCCCTGACATAGAAATGTTTGTTAAAAGATCAGTAAAGCCTTCCTTGGTGGAAACTTATGAGGAGGATGAAAAAATATAAGATGAGCTTGAAAGTGTAAATAAATATTCTGTACAACCAAAAGTACAAAATTTTGGTGTCAAGAAACCATTGTTGTTGGCAAGGCCCAAGGATGAACATTCTCATGAAATAGAAAATGTGGCTAAAATGGTACATAAGTTATCCAACAAAATCAATGACATGGAGAAAGAGAAGGAAGCCAAGAAACAGTTCAAACCTTATTACAAGAGAAGAGATGAAAGTGGCCCATCGCAACCACCCACACACAGTCTATCTGCTATGAAAGTCGGAATAGAAAATTTTTGCACATTTGATCAACAGCCTCACTTCGAAAGGAACTTCCCATAGTGGATTAACTCCATGACTTTGGTTATGAATCGGTTGCTAGATTCTAAATTAACATAAATTGTGGTTGAAGAAGAAAAGACTCATGGATCGAAGGAGGCACCAGAGGAAACTGCCATGGTTTTGTGGGATTGTGCACCCATATTGGGATTAGAAAATGAAGAACCTACCGAGGAAATACAATTTTTAATTGTAAATGTTACCACGAGAAGCAAAGGTCCACTAATTAAGGATAATACATTACTGCCTAAGATTAAGAAAGTTCAGGAGAATATGAATGAAATCAGAAATAACACTCAGACTCCACCTATACCTGATTTTGGTCATAACAAGGCAGGATACCCCCTCAATCAGTAAGTCGGTCAAGCCTGCAGAAATCAATGTATAAAGTGTCAAGAAAATCTCAACAGAGTGTGAGATGGGATATGATATAATAGAAGATATCAAGAAGACTAAGGCAAATATTTCTTTGTTCAAAATGTGCAATATACCACAACAGAGAAACAGGCTCTTGGAAGCCTTTGATGCTCCCATAAATAAACCCCAAAATGATATTCAGTCTGAGAAAGAGATCGGTGAAGCCAATATAGGGGGAAAGTCCAAATCCAGAACATTACCATTTTTACTCTGTTTCGAGATCTTTAATCATAATGTACACAACTATCTTGTAGAATCTGGAGCAGCTACAAATGTTATGCCTCTTCCAGTTTGTAAACAGATAAATGGACAACCCATTCCTTCTGCAGGGAAAATCATACAATGGGATAGAAAAACAGTGAATGTAGTAGGCGAAATGAATGATGTATTGATACGATTAGCTTCTGACAAACGAGTGTGCCAATTCATAGACATTATGGTAGTGGATATACCTGAGGATTATGGACTAATTTTGAGTTGAGACTAGTTTACGAAAATAGATGGATATTTTGCTACTAACTGGTCACATTTATGGTTTCCTTACAACATCTTCCAGAATCATATTAAAGTATTAAGAGAACCGCATATGAAGTATAATGTGACGCAACTAGAAGGGAAGAATGAACTGGTAAATTTTTCACATTCGGTTTTGGGAAATTATTTTATTGAACTCAAACCAGGAAATTACCAAGCAGAAGAAGCCAACGATGGATCAGACATACATCTTGAACTCCTTCAATTTTCGCGGGCTGATAACTTCGACTGTAACATAGTTAGCTTAGTTTCAGATGTAGAAAGTATCACTAGTACAATAGAACTAGCAGATAGGTTTTGGATTTTATATTTTGATGGTTCAAAAACTTAGGAAGGATTAGGAGCTGGCTTTATCTTGATTGATCCAGAAACGAAAAAACATTTTCTTTCTTGTAGATTAGAATTTGAATGTACCAATAACACAGCCGAGTACGAAGCATTGGTCCAGGGTTTGAAAAAGGCAATTGAGTTCAAAGTAAAAAATCTAAAAGTTTATGGTGATTATGAAATATCGTTAAACAAGCGCAAAACACAATTCATTGTCTATTGCCGCATTTAAAAGGCCATCAAAGAGAAGTGTGGGACCTCATAGTAAATTTTGATGCATTTAATATTAATTCAATTCCTAGGTTGAAAAATGCAGCAATTGACTTGTTAGCTACTTCAGCTGCAAGACTAATTCCTACTAATAATACATGTACAATTGAATTGATTTTCAGGCATGTTGTATCGGACAACATCACAATTTTGGGAGTGTTCGATGGAGATCCACAAATCTTAGAGTTTCTAACCAATGATGAGAATTTAAAAGGGTCTATAATTGATGATGAAGAACATCAAGCGAATCTCCAAAATGAGAATTTCATACCCCAAAGGGGTTAGAAATTTGGAAGGAATGCTTGATCTAAATAACAAGTTCAGAAGGCCAACAAATGTTAAAACACACAATTCATCTATGCAATTTGAGCTGGTGAATTTGGGATCAGAAGCGAAACCCAAATATGCAAACTTGGGAAAGTGCTGCTCACCAGGGGAAAGAAGCAAGTTTATCAGCTTGTTTGAAGAATATAAGGATGTCTTTGCTTGGACATATGAAGATCTTAAAATTTACGAAACCCGTATCATACAGCATGTAGTCCCAATTAAAGTGGGAGTCAAAGCATTTCAACAGCCTTTGAGGAATATGCATCCTAAATTAGAACCCTTGATTCAAAATGAAGTAAAGAAACTCCTTGATGCCAAAATTATATTCAGAGTGAGACACTCGGAGTGGGTTGCAAATTTGGTACCAGTGAGAAACAAGTCTGGTGAAATTAGAATTTGTGTGAATTTCATAAATCTAAATCATGCCTTAGATAAAGACAACTACCCTGTCCCACCCATGGAGCAGGTATTGCAAATGGTCTCAGACTTCGAGTTGTTCTCTCTGCTAGACAGATTTTCAGGCTACAACTAAGTGCTGGTATTCAAACAAGATCGACCGAAGACCACTTTCAAAACTAAATTAGGGACTTTTGCATACATAAGGATGGCTTTTGGCCTTATTACTGCTGGAGCAACATTCCAAAGGGCAATGGAAATAGCTTCCCATAGTCTTATTGGCCACAGCATGGTGGTTTATTTGGATGATGTTACAGTTTTCTCCAAGAAAAGAGAAGAATATATTTTTCATTTAAGGAATTTTTTTTATCGATGTCGAAATTATGGCATTTCTCTAAATCTAAAGAAATGTGTCTTCGCTGTATTAGAAGGAAATTTTTTGGGTCATATAATTTCTAAGAAAGGGATATCCATAGACCCAAGATGGATTAATGCTATAACACAGATCCCTTTACCCCATAATAAGAAAGGTATGCAATCCTTTATGGGCACAATAAACTTTGTGCAAAGGTTTGTGCCCGATTTTGCTCAGATAGTCAAACCTTTGCAACCAATGGTCAAGCAAAGTGTTCAATTTAAATGGACTGACTTAGAGAAAAGTACATTCATCAAAATTAAAACAACAATAGCCCATGCACCTTCTCTCAAAATTCCTAATATTCAGAAAGACTTCATTCTATACACTTTTGCTTGAGACAACTCTCTAGCAGCAGTGCTTACGCAGAAAGAAGAAGGGGGGGATGAGTACCCCATATCAGTCATGAGCACTGGGTTACAAGGTGTTCAGTTGAATTACCCTGCAGTTGATAAACAAGCATATGCATTTTTTAAAGAGGTAAAACAATTCAAGCTATACATATTTAAGAACGAAACCAAAGTAGTTGTTCCACACCTAGCAGTTCAAACTCTTTTCGTGCAGAAAGAGTTAGGAGAAAGAAGAGGAAACTGGGGGACAACCTTGCAGGAATATGACCTGGAATTTAGACCAGCAACCATTATCAAAGGGCAAGGAATTTTCAAACTAATGGCTGAAAATCAGGACAATGAAGATGATGATTGGAAGAATGAGGCTGAATTGCACATGATTGATGTGTGTCCCATATTTACTGGCCCAGGATCCTAGTACAGAGACTTAGTGCACTATATTCAACATGGATACTTGCTTGAACATTGGAATTCCAAACAGAGAAGAGAATTATGCTTAAAGTGAGTGTCATATCAGATAATTGACGGAGTTATTTTCAGAAAAAACTATGACAGAGTCTTTCTCAGATGTTTGGAATGAGAAGATGCAACAAAAGTTGTGAAAGAATTGCATGATGGCCCTATTGGAGGTCATTTTTCAGGAGACACTACAACACAAAAGATTCTAAGGGATGGATACTATTGGACAACTTTGTTTAAATACGCTCACGCTTATGTAAGGAAATGTGATACATGCCAAAGGAGCGGGGGAATATAAGCAAAGGCGCCAGGGCCATTACAACCAGTTATTATTTTTGAACCAT
Source organism: Pseudotsuga menziesii (assembly GCA_001517045.1). Lineage (NCBI taxonomy): Eukaryota > Viridiplantae > Streptophyta > Pinopsida > Pinales > Pinaceae > Pseudotsuga > Pseudotsuga menziesii. The sequence continues at coordinate 44,909 of LPNX011210525.1, forward strand.
TCGAGAAATGGGGAATTGATATCATCAGAGAGATCAATCCCAATTATTCATTGCAACACAAGTACATCCTCATGGCCATGGATTATTTTACTAGATGGGTGGAGGCAATCCCGTTACAAAAAGTAAATGAAGATGTGGTTATGGACTTCTTACAAGACCATATTATGACCAGGTTTGGGGTTCCAATTTCCCTGGTTTTTTATAACGCATCTTATTTTTCATCGATTAAGCTTACTACATTTGCTAATGAGAAAGGAATTAAATTACATTATTCTTCTAATTATTATCCACAAGGTAATGGGTTAGCTGAATCTACTAATAAAAATCTCATTACGATTCTAAAGAAAACACTCATAGAAAATCCGAGAAGCTGGCATATAGCTCTTCCTAATGCACTTTGGGCTGATTGAGTTACACCCAAGAACTCCTTAGGTTTGTCACTCTATACCTTAGTTTATGGAAAGGAACCTATCCTGCCCCCTAACATTCCGTTTCCTTCTTCTCAATTAGCCCAAGCATCTAGAGGGTCTAATAGTGAGGTTTTACAAGTTTGGATCCATACTCTGCTGAAATTAGAAGAGTCTAGATCTAATTCTAAGGAAAGTTTTAAGCACCAAAAAGAGATTGTGAAAATATGGTTTGACAAGCACAAGTCCGGGAATAAAGAGTTTGAAGTAGGAGATTAGGTTCTGAAATGGGATCACCCGCATGATGAAAAGGGTAAGCACGCTAAGTTTCAACATTTATGGATAGGCCTGTTGTTGAGGCCCAGAAATTCGCAGGCAACAACAGAAAGGGATTCTCCCCAGTCAACGTTCCCAACTAGCTCGTTAACTGTTTGGTATAGGGAATCCATCCGGTTTGCGGTCCGGCTACTGTAAGTCAAAGTAACAAAACAAAGGTTTTACCGGTTGCGGCCCGGTCCACCGTGTATATTTTTTGTATTTTTTGACTTATGTATGAGATGCATATGCCCAACTAACAATGCAAGATGATTCGGATGCCGGGAGCAGTCACAACGTGATGCGCAGGTTCTTACCTCTCGTCTTAGACTCACCTGCATCTTAAATCACATATGCAGCAATGAAATGAACTAACTATCTATCAATCTACCTATCTATCCCCGAGGAGCAAACTGTAAATTATTTGTGAGTAATGTGTATTGTACATGCAATATAAAGAGAAACTACAGTTAGCTGATATTTCTTTCCACAATGCATGAACAATTAAAGATATTTCAACAACCAGATAGCCAGTTGTTTTATGAACCGCATACATTACTCATGGTGGTCATTCCACAAAATAAACCAGAAATCATTTAAACAAGAACATAGGTTCAAAGGGTTAGAACGATATCACGGTTAATTGGACAAAAACTGGAAAACAAAATAGTTCATCTTTCAGCCATCCACAGTATAACATTTGGACATTCCACCAATCTTCCTCCAACAGGAAAACCATATTTCTTTATTGCAAAGAGAAATAGTTCTTCTTACAATATAGCTTTCTAGTCTCACTGGGAAAAAGCCCCTTTTCCCTCTAAGTCTTTTACCTTTATACAAAAGGGTGAGACTATTGGGCTGCCCAAAGTGACCTTTGGGCTTCCGAACCCCTCGTTTCCCAACGTTCTACTTTTCTTAAATGTTTTACAAAAATAGTTACAAATTACAATAATGACCGATCCTTCATGAGGAGGGTCCCACTTGAGCATCTAGAAACTTCTTCCATGACGCAGCATTAGAGGCAATGCCCTCAAATGCGCAGGGTTCCAAAAATTGAATGTTGATTTCAATTTTTTCGGCCTGGTTCTTTATAGCCTCCACTCTGGCTGCACTTAACCGAAGCTGGTCTTCCAAGATCTGTACACTAACTGCTGAATGGCCTACTTCGCTTCTCAGAATCTGGTCATCAATGGCCTTAATGTGCTGCATTCTTGTTTCTTCATTCTGATGTCTTTTCTGCAACATCTCCATAAATGAATCGTGGTCTGGGAAATCATCCAGCCTCTTCTCGGCCTCTACTTGGCACCGGTTGTATGTGATGAGGATGCTTCTGAAGAATTCCGTGCAGGCTTCTTTCGTCTTCTTGACTGCTTTCTTGAAATCCTCTGCAGTGTTAATAGCAAATTCTATTAAGTTATAATCCCACTTGAGGGCTTGTTTATCTTTTGATGGCAGCTCTGCTGGAGTTTCTTCGTTGTTTTCCAGCCTCGCCATTCTTGCAGTTAGGACCTCGAGGACATCCTGAGATCTGTCCACAAAGTAAGATGCAGTTTCCAAGATCTCTTCCAATCGGCCATCGATTTGCAGCACTCTACATCTCTCCTCTTCAACAGCAGTTTGTAGTTACAGCATCTTATCTTTTTGGGCCAAGACATGCTCTTTGAATAGCTGGAGGTTAACCTGCTGTTCTCTTGCTTCCTCCAGAGCAGTGGTCAGAGAAAAAATTTGCTCTTGATGTTTCTCTCTCTGTTCTTGGGAGTGTAGCTCATTAGCCTGCAAGATGATCTTTTGCTGCTCTTCTAGCTCTTCTACCTTTTCCAGCAGCCGATCTTTCTCCACCTTCAGTTCTTGGTATTCGTTCTGTACTTTCTCCAAGCATTCTTGGGTAGTCTCCATAACCTGTCTCTCTTCGTAGAGGGCCTGCAATTCCACCTTTGAAGCCTTCATTTCTTTCTGCATGTCCTCATATTTTCACTTCAGCCTATTTCCTTCCTCCCTCTCTTTCCTCAAGGTGTCTTTCAACTGACCAGAGGATTTCTTGGACTGCTCCAAGTCAGTTATTACCTTGTCCATGTTATCTTCTGAGGCATGGAGTAGTGCAGTCCCAGCTCTCAGGGTGAGTCTTGGATATTGCTCTGTTCCCAACATAACAGCCGTATCCGTTATCATTTTTCCAGGCATACCTCCTGCTTCAACTTTCCTTTCTGTTCTCTTCATTATTCTCTTCGTTGCTCTATCATAATAGACCGTGTTGAACTTAGGGATTTCTTCTCCCTTTTTCTGAACAAAAGGGACTAGCTTGAGTGTGGAGACCACAGGCGTGCTGGCATCAGGCACTTGTGGGTCACGAACTTCTGGGTCCTCCTTCTCTTGGGTCTTCCCTCCAGCTATCTCAGGAGCTGACTGTTCTATCTCAGTTTGTGTCAGCTTCAACCTCTCTGCTTCCTAATTTAGTAGCTCCTCATCGAGCTTTCTCTTCGCTTCTTCAGCTGCTTTTCTAGCTGCTTCTTTTGCTTCTTTAGCTGCTTCCTGGGCTTTCTTAGCAGCTTCTTGGGCATCTTTTCTCTTCCCTTCCTCTTCACTATGCAGCCACCCTGTAGCTTCCTGTGCCAATCTCTGGGCCTCCTCTTTTCTTCTCTTTGCATCTTCCTCAGCCTTAGCCTGTTCATCCCCTTTCCCACCTTTGGTGGAGATCTTTTTCTTGAATCTTCTCTTCAGTGCTGTCATGTTCGGGGCATTTCGGAAGACAGACTCTTCCCTATCAAAATGGTGGGTATAATCAAAATGCACCTTGTTTTCTTTGCAATGTTCCGCAACTTTACCATGGGAGTCATTTCTGTGGTAGGGCATCTCGCCAAAGTGGAACCTCTGCAGCTCTTCTATGAATTCATCAGCTTGTTTCACCCTAGTGAACCTGTAACTTCCTAGTTTGAAGGGCAAGGGAGGATAAGCAGTTTTCTTATGTTCAAACAGAAAGCTACCTATTCCATCCAGGAACACTTGTCTGACTGCCTCCTTGTGGACAATGTAATGAGTTGCATATCTGGGAAGCAGAGAAGGGGCTCTTGATCCTCCAAACATCCTAAAGTACGGGCCATTTTCAATCAAGTAGTAATCTGCGTACTCTCCTATCACTTGCATGGCCTCCTCCGACATACAATCACACTCCTTCAGAAAAATGAGTGTGTATAGAGGCATAAGGAAGTGTTCACAGATTTATCTGTAGAGGCTATGATATTTATGTGCCCACAATGGTTTGTAAGCAGCATAGACAGGCATTCTTTCCTTGTCCCAGATGCACTAGAGACTAGGGAAAGGTTGGTTGCATAATATACAGTCTATGAGTATTGAACTCATATAAAACTCAGACCTTTTCTGGGACTCTCCTCCCAAGGCTGAGGCCAAGCAAGCAGAGAGACTGTTTAAGACAAGGTTGGCCCAGTTGAAAATTGTCCCCTGGGTTGCAACATAAAAAATGACAGGTATCCATTCTAGTTTGAAAAACCTGCCATGAGCTCTCCCAAATATTCTGTTGAGCATCAAGGCTATGAATCTGTATGGAGCTCTTAAACTTGCAGTATCATATTCTCCTGTTACTCTGGTCCTGAAATGTTTTCCAGTCAACATAATTCTTTTCATGGTTTCTACCAAGTCCATTCTAACGTTGTTTAACCAGTCATCAGATAAGAACACTTGGGATTTTGGCAAGTGGTAGGCCAGGGCAACATATCCGGGGCTATATGCAGCATAGCCCTGTTTGTTGACATCCTCCAGGATCATTGTTGTGACATCTGCCCGGGGCAGAATCCAACCGATTACTTCAGCGCACGGGAATACCTCAGGTTGAGTGGCGGTCCTCATCAGTGAAGATATTTCTATGTTTGCGTATATGGACTCTTCTTCTAAGCCCATGTCAGGAACTTCTCTTTGGGAGATCAGTCTATAGATTTCCCCCCACTGGTATTCAGGTTCAACGCCTGCAATTCACTTCGTATCCTCGTAAATGTATTCAGTTTTAGTGACCACTTCTACTTCTGGTTCTTCTTCGACCACAGGGGCCTTCTTCTTTTGTCTCTTTGACATGGTGATTTCTTCCTGCCATCAAATTGTAATATTAAGCCCTTTTTGTTGAGTGATCAAACTTGTATACATAATGTGTAGTGTGCCATTTCTTCTATGTTTAACATGATAGCAATTAGTTAATAAAGCCACTAAACGCATGTATAGCCTAAAATGGCCTAACTAATCAGAACTATTACAACCAAATGTACAGTGTTTAGTGACTTAGCATGATTGAAAATAGTTATATGCAGTAAGATTATGCAAGCTACCACTGTTTTCCAATGCCAACATTAACAATATAATCCAGCGGGAATGATATCTACATAAAATTGAAAAGGCTCATGCTGCTCGCAGGAAAACAATTACATTAACACGACTAAGACTTCCGCTCTCTGCGGGCGTCACTAACATTTCGCTGCGCAGGACAGACAAAGGACAAAACCCCTACAATCCTTCTCAACAGAACTTTACAAACGAACTGCCTGTGCGATTTAATGGTTGATAACCTAAATGCAGTAGCACATCCTTTCCCCTTTCAGCTCGGGTCCAAGACAAAAACCAACGGTACGCGGAGCGGCACAGCGAAACACTTGCTATTCGAAGGGACGGGTAAAATCCACACAAGAAGGGGAAAAAACCAGCAAATACCACAGGAAAACCAACAAAACTTCTCCTTGCAAAAAAAAATCATCACCCCACAGGGCAGCTTGGTGCAGACGGCGTAACGGCCGCCTGCACCAAACCCCCATCCACTACGCGCGAAACGGCCGCAGGAAAAACTACCCTGTGGGTCAAAATGCCCGTGCTAACAGTCATAATATGACCCCCTTTCTATCTATATATGTGGGTATTTGACGAGGTGAAGAAAACAACCACAACCAAACCTAACCATGGAAAAAACCCTATCAAAACAAAAACGGAACGGGAAAGGTCAGTATGAGCCTACCTGGCACTGTAGCGTAACCGACGCGTATGGCGGGATGATGACAGTTGGGCTCCCACAGTTGCCACTTGGGCATAGGTACCGACACTGTGGTCCTTACAAGCTCAAGAGGTCGACAGTGCACTTGGAACGAATGATCACGACAGTTCGAACAAAAACGATAGAATAATCCCATGCGCCCGGACTCCATATATACAAATGGTCAACACGTGTGACGGGTAACATATCAAATGGGAGTCAGATTTGAATCGGGAGCTGAAAACGTATTTTCTTCCACAGCGGTGGATGGTCAAAGGGCTAAGCCATCCGCGGAAAAACGCGCGGCGGGTAAAAGCTCAAAAGATTGGACGTCGGAGAGTTTTCTAATCGAAGGATGAAAGCAAATGCTCTTCCGCAATGACAGATGATCAAAACGCCAGGCCTTCCGCTCTAATCATTCACATCAGGTAGAAGTCTAAAGATCGGACATCGGAGCCAAAACTAATCGGAAGGTTGAAAGCATGCATCCTTTCGCAACGACGGCCGACCAAAGCGCCAAGCCATCCGCAATGTCGGGACTTAAACCGGAAGCGGAACACTTTTGGATCGGAAGCTGAAACGTATTTTATTTCTATAACGGAGGACACCCATGACTCAAAGAACACTAAAGGGCTGATCAGAAGAGGAAGCAGTTTTCCTTCCGAAATGGCGGAAGACAGAAACGATAAAAGGTTCCAATGCAACCAAAGTTCAGCCGAGGTAAAAAAACAAATGAATCGGAAAGAAATTCGAAACCCAAACCACAGATTCATCCACAATGGCGGAAGCTAAATGCAAACACCTTCTGCAACAACGAAGAAAGAAAAGTTTCGACGTAAAACCCAAAAGTCAGCCAAGCGGGAAACGAAATGTTTAAGCAATGATCGGGGGCGAAAGTGATTTGCCGTCCGCAACGACGGAGAAAGAAAGGACAAATTCTTCCGACGTAAATCAGAAAATCAGTCGATGAGAAAACCAACAGATCGGAAAGAAATTCAAAAACAAAACCAAATATCCGTTCGCAACGGCGGAAGATCAAACAAATAACTTCCGATGCAAAACCAAAAGGCAGCCGATTAAAACCAATGTATTGGAAAGAAAGTCAAAATCACGACTTGCTATTTTTCCGCAATGGCGGAGAAAGAAACGACAAATTCTTCCGATTCAAACCGAAAAACCAGCTGATTAGACCAACATATCGGGAGAAAATTTGAAGTTAAACCTCATTATTCTGCCGCAACGACGGAAGCTTTAACCAAATAGGTCCCCGATTCGAACAAGATGAAAGTGCATCCAAAGACAGCGATAAAGTCTGATCAAACCTTAGATTTCTTCAAGCATCAGAGGGATAATCAAAACAAGTGGTAAATCAATTCAATCATAGGAAAACAAAGAAGAAAATCAACTAATCCAAAGCAAAGGAGGGTCCCAAATTTTTTTGGAATTTTGGGAAATCGTTGCAGCTGCAACACCTATTTTAGATTGTAGAAAATCTAGGCCCCTCAATGTACAAGTTACAGGATTTGCAAGGGTGGGAAGAGAATCTTCTAGTCAATGGTTTGGTTCTCAAACCTTATTTTACTTTATGCTTTTGAAGTTTTCTGTACATAAATAAACTTCTTTGCTTGCTTCAATTTTTCATAGTTAGGTTTGCTTTAGTTAGATTTTCTTTGCTTTCTTTGCTCCTGATTTATTTCAATTTGTTTTATTTTCTTTATTTTAGTTTTCAAATAAGACAACAAAGCTTTTAGCGTTTGGGGGACATTGGAATTTTGGGAAAACTACAAATATTTTGACTGGAAAGCTACTTGTTAAATGTATCTATATCATGATTAAGATTCTTTAAGTTGCTAGACTATTTGAAGGGATGTTATGAACACATTGAAGTCTTGTTTAACCCTTATCAAATAACTAAGGTGAGAAGAGTATAGAATACTATTTTGGGCCTCCATCCACTTCACATTAATATGTATCCTAGGAAGCTAACAGCAATGGACCCACAGAAAGGAAGCAGGATGGACAGGTGTATGGTATTTAAAATGATCCCATGCCAAAAATAAAATCCAAAAGGATTAAAAGAGTCAAATTTCCCAAAAAGAAATTAGATATCAAAAGACATGCTGAATAAAATCAGTAAATGGATAAGATAGCTCAGAGGTTCTTCTCCGTCCGTGAGCTGAAAACAAAAAATATCTCACACAAAAGGACACTATGGATGGAAGAACCTAAACCAAGTTTCAAATAAAGGGAGCACTTTGGGAAGACTAAAAAGGACAAAAGTATGAAAGCATCAAAATAATGCAAAAGGCATGGGAATGAGGAACAAATGAATACGTCTGTCCATATGCTGTTACGATCCTATGGTGTCTGAGCTATAAGCAACCAGATGCAGAAATAAATGAACCCTATATTTTGGCCTTGGAAGAGTTACCGGGACTTTGAAAACCTGGTTACCCTACCCTAGTGGACTATAATCAATGTTAAAGTTCTAAATCTTACATTCGTAGAAAGGTCTGGACATCTTAAAGAAATCTTGAAAATTTTGGGATGAGTTGATGTAACAAAATTCCATAAAGCATTTTTTTTATCTTAAAAGTTAGTTTTTCCAGAGATCTGTGTTCGCTAACCAGTCGCCAATTGTTGTTGCTGTAACTACTATTCCAAAAAAATTCAGCATTTTTTTTGGGCCCCCCTTTTGAAATTTTAGTTTTACTTCTTAGACATGTTATGAGTTTTGGAAATCCATCATTTGTCATTGGGGAAGTTCAAGAAATGGTTTTTGTCCTAAGGCAGAAATAAATTTTTTAGCCACAATAGCGGGTGATTGTCAAGTTTTGATCCAAAGCAGCGGATACATTTTAAATTCTGATCCACTATGGCAGATAGTTGTTCAATTTCGATCCACTATGATGGACGTTGCTTTGTTTTCTTATACACTATTGGAGTAGTTTTTGTTTGCTATAGCAGAGGCTTTTGGAGATCAATGCCGCAACGGTGGGTGAGATCTTGATTTGAATATCAGGAATGTTTCTGATTCTTTTGTCCCGCTAAGGCGGATGGTTTTTGATTTTGGACCCACTATAGCGGCTCACCTTTACTTTTGCGCTTCGCTTGGTTTGTTAAGAGTTTAGCTGCAACGGGAGATGTTTTTTCCTTCTGAGCCTGAGCCTTGTGACCTGCTGCGTCGAGTGAATGTTTTTCTCTTTTCAGCCGCAACGACAGAGAAATTTTTTAGTTGGCCACCCAATCCTCACCAAGCCTGCTTTGGCAGAGGATTTTTCGTTGTCAAGCTGTTATGGCGGTAGTCTTCCATGATTGTTGTTCGATGCCTATTAACTGCTGAAGACGCAAAAGGAACGCGGGCATATTGTTAGGTCTTAAGCCGTTAGTTGCGGCTGTGTTGGTGTTTGTCGAGCCACCGTTGTCGGGGCTGTTCTCACTTTGACTTATCTGTAGTTACCCGATGCGTATTGTTTTGGTTCCAGAAGCATTTGAAACTTGTGCGTGCATGTTTTAATGCCTTACCTATCATCTTAATTGATTTTAACCCGTGAAGGCCTATTTATGCACCATTGGAGGAGGTTTTTTCCACTTTTGTCTTTACGGTGAGTTTTCTAAAGTTGTTAACCACGACTTGTTTATCTCGGTCGAGAATTTGCGTGATTTGTGGGAATTTCTGTTCGAAGCTCACGTCGTGCATTAGCCCAAGCATCCACAACTACGTGTCTAGATGGTCGCCTGCTAGGTAGGTTTTTCATGTGCCTACTATTGATTGGTGATTTAATGTGATTTTCGAGCTGTCAGTTGTTGGTTTGACGAGAGGGGATGGGTAGGTTTTTGTTTTGGGTTTAAAAAGGGTCTCCCCTTGCATTTTTAGGTTTCACCATTTCCTTTTAAGCTTGAACCTCACCCTGGTCGCCCTACCTGCTCTTAGAACCTCATCAGTCCGTTCGAAGGTGTTTCACTCGCAAACTTGTTAGATCATGATGAGTCTCCAGAGGCCCAAGCTTTTTGCTGGCATGGAGCTTACCTGGTTTTGGCCATTGGGCGTTAGTAGAGGCTGCATTTTCCCTATTTCTAGAAAATCCTTTAGGTTTTGGGTACGGTGTAGTAGCGTCCAGCCACAGGATGATGAGCCTTGTGGTTTGAACCTAGGGCATCACCGCCATCGAGCCTCGGAGCACCGTGTGCGGGCTGTGAGCCGCTTAGGGGTTTTTGTGATTGTGGGCATATGGTATCACAAGAGGTTGAGTTTTTTCCATTCTAGAGTCCAGAGGCCAAATCTTTCCTGTGTCTAGGGGTTGCATTACCAAAACCGTGACCTCACTGAGCTGTGGGGTGTTTTTCTTGTCCCGATGGGCGAAGACAACGTGGTAATGCAAATTGCTAGTGTTGTTGCTTAAAACTATTTCTCTAGCATATCATAGTCATTGATTTTAAATGCATAAGTGTTTAATGATATAAATGCTGAATTTTTGTTTGTTTTTGTATTGCATTCACAACTTATGCCAGACAGTATGATGAAAAAGGGGAAAAAGAAGGAAAATATCGCAGATTCTGACTTAGATGCAGAAATCTCACCCACACCAAGGGTAGAAATAAGTTATGAAGATACAAAATCAGTCATCGAAGTAGAACCCGAGTTCAAATGGGGTCAAATCTACCACCTCCTTGTGGAGAAGAAGGTTCGAGAGGCAAAGTTGGAAGACCTAGCCTTATATGATAATATACTCAGATCTAGAATAACCAAGGTATCCATTAGGCCAGAGTTTTTCCCTTGCGCAGAGGTAATCGGATGGATTCTTCCCAAAGTGGATGTAGAAGGGATGATAATGAGAAATGTGGATGACAAAGGATGTGCATCCTTCACACCTGGATATATAGAAAAAGCATACAGTCTACTTTCGTCAGAAATTAGCATGACAGTTGAATGGGTCAAAACTTTAAAGTTTGATTACATAGCTACAACAAATATGATGGTAGCTTAGGGGAAGACTTTCAGGTAAAACAAATCGATGGAATACGAAACTGCTCATTTACGTACCCCATACATACTGGTAGTATTGATGCCGAGGAGGATTTTCTATAGATTTGATGGAAGAATTTATAATTTTGGATGGATCCCACTGATTTACTATGTGGCCATGAAAGGGAAAATTTTCAAATGGGATGATATAGTACCCAATAGTCTATTTACTTCCATTACTGCAGCCCAAGAAGGTTTGCACCAGAGAAAATATGAATTCTACATGGGGTCCTTTTTAATTGATTGTATAGTTTTCTTTCACCTGTTTGAGAGAATCAACTCTTAGTGGAAAGGAATGAAAGATCCTATTTTCATAGCATACCAAATACTGGGAGCCCACAAATACCACAATCACTACCAGTCAATCTATGAAGAGTTGTTGATGCCTCTGTATGAACTAATCTTCTTGGAGGAGTGTAAATTCCTATCCGAAGGAGCTTTGGCATCTATCAAGGATTTTGGGGATTACTTCTTCTCTGAAGAAGTCACATACCTCGGGATGTATGGGGGGACTAAAGCACCCTCATTTCTTCCAAGACATGCTATAGATTACATAGTTCACAAGGAAGCTGTAAGACATCTTTTCTTAGATGGATTTGGAAGTCACTTGTTTGATTTGAAAAAGGCTGTGTTTCCACTGCTACTTTTTTATGTGGGGAGCTTTAAGTTTTCTAAAGTCAAGAGTGCCCCAGAGATCGTTAAGGAACTGGAAAAATTTCGCTTCGGAGAAACAACTTTCACAGGAACGACTCACAAGGTAAGGTTGCAGCCTATCGAGCCCTCCTTAAGTTAAACTTTGAATATGCAGATTATGTGGACAAGTAGGAGGAAACATGTAGGAATATTTTCCGCATGAACGCTTTGAATAAGCGGCTTAAAAGGAAGACATCAATAGCTGGAGTTAAAGGCAGTGGAAGCAACAATCAGGAACCAAAGGGAAAAGAGGAAGAAGCTACAAGAAAAGCAAAAGAAGAGATTGCTCATAGACCTGCTAAAGGTGCAAGAAATATTTTAGCTGAAGAATACCAACGAGAAAAGGAGGAACAAGAAGCTGCCAGAAAAGAGAAAGAAGAAACTCCCAGAAAGGAGTAGGAGGAAGAGAAGAGGAGGAAAGAAGAAGCAATCAAAGAAAATATTGCAGAATTGGAAAGGTCAATAGCTCAAGAAGCTCAAAATCCTGAGTAGCAAGCACAAAATCAGGGAGAAGCCACATAAGAACAAATAAAGAAAGGTCAAGAGGACCTGGATGGTGAAAATAAGGGACAAAATCCTACTCGAGACAACCCAAAGAACTTCCCTTCCACTTCAAGAAATATAAGTACCGGATGGCATCTACCGATGGTTGAATTGGGTTTGGTGTCATTTACCATCATTTACCCATGGGGGCTTCACTTGTTGACCAATATCCTATCACGTTAGTTCATATTGTGGGTTTTAAAATTATCAAAAATTGAACCAATATATTGCAGGTATTGGGGGGATGAGGGGTTTAAGGTGGGGCTGGGTAGGGTGGTTTATAAGGATTGGGCTATAAAAAGGGCTGGGGAGGAGGTTTTAAGTATTGGGAGGGGGTTTCAACAAAAAGAGTTTGGGTCAATATCTCTGGAAATTAAGGGTATTCTTTAATATCCCACGATCGCATGTGCTATGTGAGAGGTTTACTAAGTGAAGTCCCCGTCATTTACCCCATCTAAATAGCATGAAGTTGCATGCTTGGAAGACATATATTTTGATCCCAAAAGGAAGGCTATTGTGTGGAAGAATAAGAATACTTTGAAAATGGGAACTCAACCTGGAATCACCATAGTTACCGAGAAGACGGTCATAAGAAATGTAGAATAAGATCCCAAGAAAATGGCCTCCGTGGGTGTTGCACATGCAACTGCAAATGCTCATAATATTAGTAGGCTCACTGAAACTCTTGATTAGTATAAGGGTAAAATGACAAAAATGAAATAGGAGGAAGGAGGAAAGAGTAGGTTGAGAGTCTAAGAGAAAATATGAAGCTACTCTTTCAGACTATGAGAAGCTGTAGAAGGATTACGAAATCCTAGGGGAAGAAAGGGATAATTCGAAGCAGTCAAACATGACCCTTGATAGGGAAACACAGAAGTTAGAGAGAAAGATAACAGAAATGGACACTCAGAAATTGGTAGCTAATCAGCAAGCAGAGAAGCATAGAGTCCGAATTACAGAACTTGAAGCGCAGAATAGTTCCCTAGAAGTTCTTTTGAAGGCAGCCAATGAAAGGAAAATAGATATAGCACCTCTAAGAGAGCATGCTCTCTTACTTAGAATAAAAATGTATCAAGTACATGACAAGCTGGCAGGAGAAGTTTTTCGGGTCAAGCAAGCTGAAGATCGACTTCTGGAGATCTCAACAGTGGCTAGTAAATTCAAGGATAGAACCTAGGAAATTGATGAGACTCTACAAGGCCAACTGACATGATTAGAGACAAACACGAAGCATCCAGAAAACACACCTGTAAGAAGTCCATAAAATTTGTAAATCGAATATGATACTATAAACAACAGTAGTAGAGCTACTCAGAGGTTGATGGTGGAAGCAGTGGAAAAGACAATAGACAAATGTGCATAATTTTACAGGAAGATGCTTACCACTCACAACAAATGTCTGACCTCTTCATCAAAAAGGCTACAGGAATTTCCAGCACATGAGGAACACTTTAAACAGCTGGAGGATAAGCTGCAAGAAGATGAGTTTAATATTCAGCTAATTAAAGGATTAGATACAAAGATGATAAAGAGTTTAGTGTCCCAAGTAGTAGTTAGTAACTGTTTACTAGAAAATTTGCTGAGAGTGACCCCTGCAAGAGTAGTAGACATAAAAGGCCAGCTGTCCAAACATGAGGTCATAGTCAGATTTTAGAGCCCACAGAGTTCGAGACAATTTCCTTAGATGCTTCATCCTGGAAGCAATTCATAAATAGTTTGACTGGGTCCACTTAAGTGGTTTTGTCCTATTCACACATGGATATATTTGTAATATTTTATATTTACTTTTTGAACACACTAAAGACAAACTTTATGTAACTGGAAGTTAAGGAAGCCCAAAGCATAGGGAGACCAAAGGTCATTTTGCAATGTATAAGTATAGGTAGAATCGAATGAGAGAGGGAATTTTCTAGATATAAGATGCGAAATACTTGTTGTAAGAAGAATTATTTCTTTTTATAATAAAGAGGATAAAAGTTCTGCTGGAGAAGGAGCTGTTGAAGTTTCAAATGCATGCTGTGTAGATGGTTGAATATAGAACTATTTATGTTTTAGCTTATCCTACAAATTTGTGAGATCGTTCTAACTTCTAAACTACTTCTATGTCGTGAATGATTTCCTTTCATTATTATGAAGCTTATACATCAAGTGATGTAATGAATGCTTTAACAAACACTGAGCTATCTCTATGTTAATTTTCTACTGTGTTTATGTATTCTGAATGATATCAGCTATATGTAATATTCTTTATGCATAAATTACTATACATTACTCACACAAATAATAATCTTTCTCCTTGGGGATAGGTTAGATAGGATAATTTAGTTTAGCATAGTTGTTATTTGCTTTCTGTGATTCAGGAACAAAGGGAATAAGATGGGAGGTAAGAACCTATGCATCACATTGTGAACCCTTTGCTGCCGGATCGTCTGCACTTAATTTAGGCACTTGCATATCATTTATAAAACAATAAAAACACACATAAACGATGGACCAGGATGCAACCGATAAAATAAGATTTAAACTCTCATTTAATTCTACGGTAGCCGAGCCACTAACCGAACGGATTCCCCACATAAAATGATAAACAATCTAATTGGGAACGATTATTGGGGAGAATCCCTACTGTTGGTACCTGGGATTTTCTAGGAATCAACATGTGGTAAACTCTCGACCACAACGACAATTTACACCACCATCGTAGATGTAATTTATACCATTGCAGTCGCAGCCACAGTTTGCACCACAGCCGCAATACAATCAAATGGTGATGCCTCAACCGCAGCTGCAGTATGTTCAAGATGCGCAGTATATTCAGCAACATCCAAATCCCCCACCGTAGTAGATGGATCAGCTACAGTATTAGCAGCAAGGAGGATTTCACGGACGATTCCGAGGAAGAGGAGGAGGGAGGATTCCGAGGAAGAGGAGGAGGACGAGGCTGTAGATCAGTCCAGTGTTATAATTGTGGAGTATTTGGGCACTACTAGAGGGACCAAACACACTTGTAGTTTTGATGTACATATTGCATGGAGATCAATCATACTGTCGAAAACTGCCCACAGCTAATCGCAATATGGCATGATGGGAACGTTCCTCAGTTGAAGAGTCAGAATCAGGTACAGACTTTGAATCAGCTGCAAAACCAGAACCAATTGCAAAACCATGACTAGAATCAAATTCCACTCCAGAATTAGACTATGAATTAACCTATGAACCCTCCATTGAACCAGAATCTGCCACTGACTCAAAATCCATCGATGAACCAAAATCTAGTGCCGACAGTTGCGACGATCTCAGCAGATACCAGAACAAAGGTTGTTGACATTGTCGTTGTCACCCGCACAGGAGCCACAATAGGAGAGGATGGGCCCCACCCATAAATTTGATTGGTTGGATAGAAGAAGGCTCTATTTGATATCACAACTGAAAAGGAGACAATTTTTGGAGCCCAGGATGCAATCGAAAGAAATCTTGCTAAGTCACCTTTCTATGAAATGCCTTCTACTTTTGATTCGTCATTAGCGCCAGGACCATCACGGAATCATGGTACCTTGCAACACTTCTTTGAGAGTTTCTTATCACTGGCAAGATATCCTAATACTCTAGATGATATTGAAAATTTGTTGCACCGCCCAGGTAAGGAACATAAGGATTCTGTAGTGAACTCTTTACACAAGAAAAATATAGGCAAGGAGATGCGCATGAACATTCAGATTGGGGACTATGAAGTTGATTCAGTCATCCTAGATCTAGGATTTGATGTGAATATCCTAACAAAGAAGACTTGGCAGAAGATGGGTAGGCCAACATTGGGTTTGTCCCCTCTGCAATTGTGATTGGATAATCAAGCTAAAGTGAAACCAATCGGACATGTATCGAACCTGGTTGTGGATGTTGAAGGTATGAAAACTTCTTCTGACTTTGATGTGATTGAAGTTGTTAATGGTGAAGGCTATTATCCTACACTGCTGTGGATTTGTTGGTCCAACAATAGCATGCCAGTCATTAACTTCAAGAAGCAGATGATGACTTTTGAGAACCAAGACATTAGAGTCATTGCGCCTATGGATCCCAATGAAGGACGATGGTACATTGAATTGGTAAAGCATGAAGTTTTTAGGGGATGGGATCATGCTTACAATATATCTAAATATAATATCCACCCCATTGCTGATGGAGAACTCAGTTGGTGCAACGCTAGTTTTTCCACTTCTGAGTCTGAGGATGTGCTAGAAAATTGGCAAAAACGCATGCACGAGGTGTCAATAAGGAAATGTGGTTTGATCACGCAGTCGTTGCGCCATGTCGCGACTGAGATTGTAGAATTACCAGTTTATGAAGGGCTACTTGAAATTTCAGCATTCTTAATGGAATTTGAAAAGAAAGGTCTCGAAACTGCAGCGATTGCTGGTGATGGAGGAAGCACTGAAGGCTACTCCAGCACGTTGGTGAGTGACTCATAAAAACATAGTTACTGGATGGGTGTAATGTCGACGATTGATGACAGTTCGCATTGGCAATACAGAGGTGTATCATGCTAGAAAGTATGATGGACAAAATGACCCTAGCGTCCATTTGATGGAATGCCAAACATTGTGGGCATCACGACCAAAGGATGAATGGGTCCATGCCTTTATTCATACCTTGGATGAAATGCCAAGATCCTGGTATGTATCAGGAGAGCTACGCAGAGAAATAACCACTTGGGAGGAGCTGACAGTTTGATTTGCAAGGACATTTATCTTCGTAGACACTAATCCTGATGTCAATAATGCACTTCAGATCATCCGGGACGTGGTTTTAAAAGTAGTACTCGTTGCATATCCCATGGACCCACACGCGCATTGCCACATGTAGACAATGATGGAATGCTATAATGTATCTGGTGAACCTGAGGATGATGATGAGCTATGGAATATCAATATTCTAGAAACAGAAGGGAGTAGGGATGTTGTAGCACTCGATATCGCAACTGATCCCATGAGCCAGCCACTGAAGATCAGAAAGGTTAACATTGGGACAAAAGAAAACCCAAAATTTGCAAGTGTTGGGGATTATTGGGACGCAGAAACTATGACAAAAATCACAGACCTTCTACATGGATTTTAAGATCTGTTTCCGACCAAATTATTTGAAATGAAAGGCATACCGGGTGACTTGGGAGAGATGAAGATCCAATTAAAACCAAATGCGAAACCGATAAGGCAGAGGTTGTATTGCTTGAATCTATGATACAAGGAAAGAGTTAAATCTGATTTGGATAGGATGTTGGATGTTGGAATAATTGAGCCAATTGAAGAATCAGAATGGATCAGTCCCATGGTGGTCCAAGACAAGAAAATGGGTGATGTTCGGATCTGTGTCGACTTAAGAAAACTGAATGATGCCTATATGCATGAGCCATTTTCGACACCATTCACAGATGAAGTACTCGAAGGAGTAGGTGGTCAAGAGATGTACTCTTTTATAGATGGATTTTCTGGTTATCACCATATACAAATCGCCAAGGAAGATCGACATAAAATGACATTTATCACTGAGTGGGGCTGCTTCCAATACACAGTGATGCCTTTTGGGCTGAAGAATGTGCCTATAATATTTTCCCGAGTTGTTGTTGTGACATTTAAATATTTCATTCAGAAGTTCCTATAGGTATATATGGATGATTGGACACTGTATGGTCTAATCAGGGATCATTTTGCAAACCTTCGATTGATGCTGGAAACGTGTCGACAACATCAGATCATGTTGAACTTCAAGAAGTGCATTTTTTGCGCACCATTCGGGATACTGTTGGGTCACATTGTTTGCAAGCAAGGATTATTGGTTAATCCTACAAAGATAGTGCTCATTTTGAGCTTGCCACCACCAAAAAATGTCAAGATGCTTCAGATGACACTGGGGCACACTGGGTACTATCGCAAATTCATTAGAGAATATGTTGCAATTACTACCCCTATGGAGAAACTACTAAAGAAAGATGTTGTATTTATATGGAGTCCAGAATTTCAAGGTATCTTGGACACACTGAAGGCCAAGATGGCTTTGGTGCCAATCCTCCTATTCCCTGAATGGAACAAGGAGTTCCATGTTCATGTTGATGCATCTTTTGTTGCGCTAGGAGTAGTGCTCGCGCAGCCAGGAGAAGGAGATCTGGATCACCCGATCAATTTCTCTAGTCAGAAGTTGTCCTTTGCTGAGAAGAATTACATGACCATAGAGCAAGAAGGTATGGAAATGGTCTATACACTGCAGAAATTTAGGAATTACCTTTTAGGCGATCACTTCAAGATGTTTACTGACCATTTTGCGTTGAAGTATCTAGTCAATAAGCCTGTGTTTGGGGGGAAGATATGCCACTGGTTACTTCTCTTTCAAGAGTTTGATTTTGAAGTAATTGTGAAGCCGGGTTGCTTGAATGCTGGCCCCTATCATTTATCTAGGATTGTCGCCAGGTGAAGAGCCAACAAATTTTGAGGAGGGACTATCGGATACGCAGTTGTTTAGATTCAATGTCGTAGATGATTATTATGACCAAATAATTCAGTTTTTGGCGAAAGGAATCGCACCAACATATTTTTCAACAAGTCAAAAGAAGCAGCTAGTGGTCAAGGCCTTAGACTTCTAGTTGATTATTGGGTAGTTATACAATCTTGGACCTAATGAAGTATTGCGGCGATGTGTCCTGCCACATGAAAAAGGGTAAATCTTAGCAGAATCTCATGTAGGAATCATTGGGGAACACTATGGAAGGGACGCAACGACAAGGAATGTGCTTTGTGCAGGTCTCTGGTGGCCTACGTTACACAATGATGCGATAGATTATGCGCGGACCTGCGATGTATTTCAACGCACTAGGAAACCATCGCAACGATATGAGATGCCGCTAGTACTGAATGTAAATTTGCTACCTTTTGATGAATGGGCTATGTATTTTGTGGGTGCAATCAACCCACCTGGGAAAAGAACTAGTGAGCGATACATAATCACATCAACAGACTACTTGACAACATGGGTGGAGGTTGCACCAATTGTGGACTGCACTATTGTGACAACAACAATATTTATATTTGATAGCATTGTGACACGGTTTGGATGCCCAGGGATATTGATGAGTGACCAAGGAAACCACTTTATCAATCACATGATAAGAGTGTTGATGGAGGAGTTGCAGATACAACATAAGAAAAGTACACCATATCATCCGCAGGCGAATGGGACGGTGGAGGTTTTCAACAAGATATTGGAGCACGCACTTAGAAAGGTATGTAATGCTAATCAAGATGACTGGGATTTGAAAATTCTAGGGGTCATGTGGGCATATCGCACCACTTGTAAAATATTGATGGGACAGACACCATTTAAATTGGTATATGGGCAAGAGGCAGTCATGCCTATGGAGTACATTGTTCGCAGTCTGCGCATTGCAACAACGATAGGAATGGAAGATAAAGCAGCACTAGAGGATCTCATAGTGTAGTTGATACAGCTTGAAGAAGATCATTTCATTGTGGGTTTCCATCAGCACATTGAGAAGGACCAACATAAGGCTTGGCATGATCACCACATAAAGAACAAACTGTTTCAGCAAGGAGATTTAGTGCTGCTATACGACAACAAGTTCATGAAGCATCCAGGTAAGTTACAGATGCATTGGTTAGGTCCATATCTTATCAATTCTATTACTTCTGGGGGGTAGTGCAACTGTAACAATTAGATGGAGCGATGCTTCCAAAACTGGTGAATGGTAGTCGACTGAATCCCTATAGGAATGGGACAGAATCGCATAGCACTTAAGGCATTGTGCACTTAAAAAAAAACATAGGAAGGATGAATGGAAGAGAGGGCACACCAGGAGGAAGTAGATGTGAAAGTAGGAGAGTCAATAGTGCAGTTAGGAAGATCTGTCGCGACAGCTATAGGGACGCGATGTAGTCAAATCAACAATAAATAAAGCATAATTAAGACAGTTAACCGGTTGCACTTGTTGAAGCGATGCGTATTAATGGAAGATTCGATCATTGGGTTGATAGAATCGATGGAAACTTCAGGTAGTTAATGCATGATTTGGTCATGATGGCCGCGGCTAATTTGGTAATGAGGAAGAATGGATCGAACTAGATGCTATAAGAAGGTGCTCGATGCAGGTAGAAAGCACCATTGTGCTAAGTTGAGTTATGAAGAGAGGTTGATACAACGTTGAGTTCTAGTGTCATCGAGTGAGTTGTGAGAGTTGAAGAGTGAAGGTGAGCGTATCTCACGACTGTGGGCAATTGCTGTGGGATGCAGAGTAATCCTGACATGGTAGAAATTTACAGCGAAATGGACTCTCCCATTAGAACCATTACCATTATCGAAGAAGTTCCATTATGCAGGACAAATCATATTCCATCCCAACGAAGAAGTGAGGAGGACAAAATCCCAGCTCCCCAGCGCCTATGAAGAGGCAAACACAGACATTGGTGAGGGCACAGGAGGAAGTAGCTGCCCAAATGGGGCCATCTAGCTCTGGAACTATAGAATCAATGGTTCACACCAGGGTCTCTGTCAAGGACATTCTAGGTTACATCGCTCCCACCTGACCTGGTGCATAGCCTCGATCGTTGAGCAAGAATTAGAAGTATCAGCCAAAAATGCCACCGCTGCCGAAAGGGATGGTGTGCACCACAAATATTGTACCAGCATTGATGAAGATGAAGTACGAAGATCATGATCTATTGACGTTGTAGGATGTGGTGAATGATCCCTATGAGTCCTTACCTACGGTCCCAGGAGGGCCCATAGTGCGTATCCCGCAGCCCTAGGCACAGGGGTTGGATAAAGCGGGGTTGTTGGGGCAAATCAACATGCCACATTTTGGGTAGCTGAATGAAGCAAATTCCTACGTCAAGAAAATTTTGTCTTGCTATCATGGAGGGATGTTGTGGCTGGACACGCCAGTTTTCATTACAGTTGATTTGATACCAGAGATTACAGGGTTACAAAAGGATGGGCTAGACCTGTTGCAATATTTCAAGGGTAGGGATACTAACAAGAGGCTTGCTACACAGTTGAAGAAGAGGTATGCATTACAGCGTGCTGGTAGGTTGTATCACATTGATAGCATTAATGATAGGATAGTACATATCCTTGCACGAATCCTAGCCAGTAAGATCTTCCGTAAGAATTTCCCCATCCAATGCACTTTAGGGGTGATTGCATGTGCCCAACAATGTGTAGAAGGGGCACAAATGAAATGGTCCCTTTTCTTGTTGAACCAGTTGAATGAGGACGTGGTGGCAGTTTAGGCTGGAGAACGACCATTCACATATAGCTAGTTATTGATCCTAATTGCATTAGTGGCTTGGATGGAGCCATAGGACTACCAAAGGATGGAGGTTGAAGCTGTTAAGGTGTGTAAAGGCGCACAGTATCAAAACATGTGGTGGGTAGAGGAGCCCAGTCAGCAAGAATATTGCACGATCCACTTTTGGATATACTGGGAAATGCTACAGGTGGCGGTTGTCAAAGTTCCCCAACTGACCAATGAGGCTGTAGCTAAATATTGGAGGATCACTCAGTTCACCATAAGACCGCACACCATTCATGTCCAAGCTCGCTACGACCCAGATAGGTAGTGGTTACCGATGTCTTATAAAGTGATGGGAGAGGAATTATAGGTTGTGATTGATGATTGGCCTGTTGCATGGCAAGAGCCGGTTAGCGTCAGTGAAGTTTTAGCAGGACCACTAGTAGATGCACCTGATGAGCGAGTAAGAGGGTCTGACCAGCAGAGTCACCATGACTCTGATGGTGAATCATCAACATAAACCTCGGTTGACCTTGAGGCGCAACATATACTTAAGGAGAAAAGGATGAATCAGTGCATGGAGCATGAGGTGAGCAGTAGTACTAGATCCGTGATGGAGGCTCAATTATAGAGGCTTATTAAGGCTGTCACTGACTCATCTGATGTTGCAACAAAATAGATGCAGAAGTCCACCCAAGAAGGATTCACTGAGATATGCACTAAGTTGGATTCTATTTATACTGTGCTAAGAAGAGCATCAGAGAGTGTCATTGTGCAGGATAGAGCATCAATTAGCACCGAGCCACAGGTCAGGAATGTTCAAATTCTCCTGACTGTAATTGGTGTTGGACAGGACGACATGAATTCCTCACTACAACAGCTGCAGAACATTGTGGTGGATGTCAACAAGTTGTCCACACAGAACTTACTACACATGCAGCGGGTCACCAACCAGGAGTTGGATGATCGACAAAAGGATATCGACGACCAATACTTGTGGTAGCAAGAGGAAGAGGAAGCAATGCGAAAATAAATGGAGGAATTACACTACTCACAGACCACATTGACAGCTGCCAAAGAGCAGGAAATTGCAGTGCTCAAGCAGGCGCAAGAGGAGCTCAAGGTGAAGATGGTGGAATAAATCACTGAACTGAAGGAGACTGACTGCCTGGTTATTGAGAAAGTGCAACTATTTTCTTGTCACGGAGAAGTGGAAGAGGCTATTACAGAGGTCTGTCAGCACATCTTGGAAAGTACCACAGAGTTGGATGTAGTAGCAAAGGAAAAATGACTCGGAGTCGTCATTATGTAGGTGCAACGGGATAATGCTCATCTTATAGATCTGGTCTACCCCGATTGTTGGGTAAAATATGCACTATCTAATTCAACACTTAATTGTCAACCCGGGAAGGTAGCTTATGAGATGCAAACACTATATGTGCAGAACTGAAGGTTTAAACTACCCTAGACTAATTGCAATAAAAGAAACTACTATTCTAGGAAAGTGATGCTTGGCTTAAAAACAACTAACTAATGGAAGAAAAAAAACCACTTTAAGAAAACTATGAATCTATTCTATGAATTGGAAATCTATTCTATTTGTGCAGAATGAAAGATCTATCTAAGAATTCAATTGTAGCTGACTACTAAGGATCTAATCTATGTAACTTGTAAACTAATTACTTTGAATTGGAAAACTACACTATTTCTACGAAATCAAACTAACTACTTTGATCTATGTAATTTAATCTGACTAATTAACTAAGAATTCACAAGAGCAAAGCAAAAATACTATTCTAAAGACCAAGCGTAAATAAATGCATTGCAAAACAATAGACTAATCAAAGCAAACTAAACTTGGAGTTCAAGCAGACCTAAGTAAAGCTAAGCATATTCAAATGATTGGAAATGAACTTGGTTTGTAAACAAAACAGAAACATAATATTTGTTAATCTACCTCAAAAAAAATCAAACTATGAACTAAATCATTCTAGATAATTACGAGAAAGCAATATAATTAAACTATTCTTCAAAAATAAAGTCTACACTAGATTAAAGATGGAATGAACAATTTTTAGAATAGTAACAAACTATGAAAACAAAGTTAAGATATTGACTACAAATCCAAATATAAACTAGAAATGAAGCTAAAGGTAGGCTAAAGAGGTAAAAAGAACTGAAATGGAAAAAAGGTTTAAACAACTCTATGATAACATTATGTGATTTAAAGTAAGGTCCTAACTAGACATTCAAACACTGGTTGACTATAGGAAGTAAATCCAAACCAAAAATATAAGAAATTAAACTCTTGTTGCTCATAAAAACACAACAAAATTTTTTAAAGTTTGCATGGAAGTTCGAATGACACTGAATAATAGGTTGAATGACAGACTAAATGACAAATTATAAAGAAAAATAAGTAAAATGATTCTAATACCAGCTGGTATATGTATACTAATCTATGTTTTAGACATGAAAACAATTAAACTATTTTAACCAAAAACTAAGAAGCAACTACACTTACCTTTGCATTCAAAAATAAGAAAACCATTTCCTATCGTCTGGTAAAATAGAGCTAAAGCGTAAATTAATCATAGCTACAGTGAAAATAACAGATCTAAATCCTATTGCAAATCAATCTTGAAATGCTGGAATGAGGTTGAATGCTAACTAGTTGCAAATGAAAGGCTAAAAGACAATCTGAAAGAGAATGATAATGACTGGTCGTTTAATCTCTGAATCTACAAAATACATATAAACAATATAAAAATGGAATTTTTAAACAACTAACCACAACTACTGGAAAATTAAATATACACTGACTAAAAATTAAAATTATTTATTTGTAAATAAAAATAAATTGTTGAATATGCACAAATGGAACCTCTGGTTGTCGAGGGGCCCTTCTCAGCAATCAGGGGTTGTGTCTAAATCAGATCAGTCACCAACCATCAAGCAAAAAATGAAATTACACCACATTAGAGGAAATTTCAACTCAAAATGGCCCTCCTAAGAATAATAATAAAATGATAGTTAAAATAATAAAATAATATTTATTAATTTTGGAGGAAGAAAAGAAAAAAACTACTGTTTTTGTTCGTATTTTTGACATATTTCCCTGTTATTTTACTCAAATTTCGATTGGAAGAGATCCCTGGATGCAAAATTAAATTCTACATCCAATGAGTACCCACTCAACATACTTTTGACAGACTTGACTACCCCAAAAACAAGAAATACCTGAAAAAACATGATGATGATGTCATCATCACATTTTTTAAGGTATTTCTTGTTTTTGGGGCAGCGGGGTCCATCAAAAGTATACCAAGTAGGTACTCGTTGGGTGCAGAATTTAATTTCGTATCCAGGGAGCTCTTCTGATAGAAATTTGAGTAAAAACACAGGGAGATATGTCGAAAACACGAACAAAAAAAGTAGTTTTTTTTATGATAATTTATATTAATTTTTTTTTTTTAAGACCTATATGGTATTTCAAATTTAAAGCAATTTCATTGGCTAACACATGATGACATGGAATTTGAATTAGTGTTAAAAGGCCCATTTTGAGTTGAAATTTCCTCTAATGACAGCTGAACGAAGCTTCTATTAAAATCAGAATCAAAGTTTTACAAAAACGTTATATTTTCTTCACGACCCTGGGCATGCTTATATAGTTTTTTAAAAAGGAGACTAGGTTGAACCTTTCAGTGGTCGACCAATCTCAAAATAGAAGGTCTTTATTTTTGGAGAAACGACTCATTAAAACAAGAACAACTCAAAAAAAACGGCCAACCCAGAAAACGTACATTTGGAAAAAAGTTGGCAAAATGGCCCTTCAATAACTTTTTGTGGTTGTGAATCTGGAGAAATGATTTTTAGGTTTTGTATCTGGATTGATTTCCTTCAAACCCATTAGCCCGTTTGGTAAGATATTCTCCCACCTGCATGAAAACCAAGGCACAATATGGCCACGCAAAAATATTCGCTGCTGAAAATTCTTGGTTTAATATTACTGAAATAAGTTCATGAACTCGAATTTCTGGTTGAATAGGTGTTGGGTTGTTTGTCAAATTAATTGCTGGAAGCTCAGTTATTGATTGTGGCTAAGTTCTGTTTGTTGTATCACATGATTCTCCACCTTTTCCTTGCGTGATTTCACCAACCGTCCTCATGCGCTGCCTCCTCCACATGCAAAGTCTTGAAAGCTTTCTTCGTGATGTTCTTCCCTCCACAAAAATAACCTGCATAAAAACAAATATGTTGCTTGACATGTTTAATACCTTTAACAAATCATTATGTAACTAATTCCAAATCAAATGTTGGATCACATCCCGTTCCATGGAATCCCATTCCAAAGATTTTATATTTTTAATTAAATGGCATGAGTATGGAATTGATTATCTATTTTATGGTTATAACAAAGTTAAAGATTGGGATGTCCCATTCCATGAATTTTATATTTTTATTTATAGTAGAATTAAATTATAGGAGTGGCATGCTTTTGCCATGTTATGGTTAATGAATTTGTCATATCCATGTTTACTCCATAAGCGACTTTTCATGTTATTTAAGTATTTTCAGATTTAAACAAATTTTGTTTTAAAAGATTATTATGTTTTTAAATAATGGTCTTTTAAATATTTTATTGAGTTGGTTTATCCACTTTTTAAAATCTAAAACATTATTATGTTTTTAAATAATGGTCTTTTAAATATTTTATTGAGTTGGTTTATCCACTTTTTTAAATCTAAAACATTATTATAATCTCATCATAAACTTATGGTTTTAATTATTCATATACATGTATGATGGAACCAAAAAACGAAGGTAAGCAAGTGAGGGAATGGGTTTATCATTAAGCCTAATGTGGGAGTCAGTACTGGAAGAAGTGTCAGATGGAGTACCGAAATGAGGGTTGTTTGAGCAATATTGCATTCAATAGATCCAAAAATAACAAATTAGGCTCTCTTTACATTTACAATATTTTAATTAATAAAATAAAGTAAAATATAGCGTTATTGAACATAAATATATTAAATCATGGTAGGTAGGACGGGAAATTAATGTAAATAACATTATTATAAAAGACAATTCCGCAGCCCAACACTCCCCCAGACCAAATGTATGGCACGTCCACGTGCCATGAAGGAATTGGAAGTGGTCTTTCATTTATTAAAAAATTTGTTTGATCATCAATAGTTTATAGCAAAACTAAGCCAATTTTATTAGTGCTTGAAAAACTAGAACTTAAAAAAAATTGATTAATGTTATGTTATGAGAAGACCAAGAGAACTTCATATTTTTTAAGATTTCTTAATATGTACAATTCCGCCAACTAGTAATAATTCATGCCTATGAAGACCATATAAACTGAGACTCTCTCCCCCAAAGCGAAGGTATGGCATGCCTTCGTGCCAATAATGAATTAAGACTGGGTTGTGTTCTCTTATGTTAACACTATGGATCAACAACACTCAGCAGGTAATATCATACTAAGGCAGATTCTTCAATACATGCAAATTCATCAGTTCATGCTCACGAAGACCACATATAATCTATGATAGGGGATCTTCCTCATGTCTTCTGAAATGGAAAACATGAGGGTATAGATAGTCTGTAAAGCCTATAGGAAACCGGTCATCACTGCTACTTCTCAAAGATTTATTGTTATTCAAGTAATTATGGATAGGGTTTGCATTTGAGTTCATTAAGATTCTAAGTTTATGGGTCCCACTTCTAGGATAGTGACATCCTAGGTATAGTATGAATTAGACAACAGGGTCTTAAGTGCAACTTACAAACATTCTCAAATGGTAGATAGATAAAGTTAATTTACCATAACTTAACCATATATACTCCTTTCTAGCTAAACCCAAAAACAATTACATACATTGAGGCATAGAAGAACCATATACTTTGCATAAATTATCCTTTATAGGTACATTCCCCTCTTTCATCAAGGCCTTTTCAGTACCCCGTCGGGTTTACCTAGACATACGACAGGTCGGTACCTGCTGCCAGCAAGCCTGTTCAGTACTTCAGTGGGTCAACCTCTTAAACCCGTTTTGCATCAGAGGCTCTTGTCCCAGTGTTTCCACTCCGTATAGATTTTCGGAAATTAAATTTTCCTATGAAGGAGTGAATGGGGGAGCATCTCTGAAAATTGTGCTACAGGATGGGATGGTATATGGGTTGGAGGATAATTTATTTAAAACTTCTTGAACCAAATAAATATATTTCTCCCAATATATTGGATACTGCAAGTGAGATAACCAAATTAAAGACATAGATGGCTGAGCTTATTAATGTGAAGTGGATGGAGCCATAAGATAATGAATGAAAGGTGTCTCTAGTCCTATATATCCCCTCTTTCATATAGAGTTATACTAGTGTTCCCCACAAACTAGGAATTTCATTCACCATTATGCTACTGTGTAGTAAATATGCTTAAATAACATGCCTTGATAATGAAGCTGGGATGTACGAGTGACCTCTAGGTTTTAGGTAAACCTTAATTTATGGAAAATCCCCATGATGTTTAAAGTTCGTCTTGAGTAATTGGTATAGTTAGAAATATGCATGTATGAAAATGATTAATGACGTAAGATTGTTTTTGGTTTAGTTATTAACATTATCTTCTTCTTAGTTCTTTTATTGAAAATAAAACAAAAAAATGAAGTTGCATAAATATTTAAGCTAAACATGCAACGTTTTATTTATATACATATTTTCCTATCCTAAGAACAAATAACACATTTTTATTCAAGTATAGGATATCTTCCAATGTAACCAAGTGTGAAGCAACATAGAAAATATACCTTTATCCACATATGCGAAGGTTATTGTAGTGATTACATGAATGTGGAATCTCAACCAACTTACTTTTCTTAGCATCAATAGGTTTTGAATGAAGGAATGATGTTGTGGTTGGGTTACCTCTTGGAACTAGATTTCGATGTTGTCTTGGCACTCACCTTCCTTCATTATGTCATATAGACCCTCTTCTTCTAGTTGAGTAGTTGTTTGACCACATGATGGATCTGTTATCATGTGTATCGAGAACTCTTCAATTTTTGGTTCCTCTCCTTCAGACATAATCCCCAATGTATCAGCTTCTTTTGCAATCTTGCAAAGAACATCTTTTTGTAGTTCTTGGGATTTTGGTCCGTTTGTCATTTCAGGAGCAGTTGATAAGCTCTCAACTACTATTAAGAGATTCTCTTCTTGAGAGGTAGATATCGAGATCCCAGTTGTTTCTAGGAGTTGAGAAAGTTCTCTCATACTAATGACCACCTTTGAATCCATTTGGTTGGTTGATAGGTCCTACTTCACAAAATGATTAGTCTCTGGGGTTCTTACAACACCCAAAATTTTTATGTGTTTTTGAGGAACTATTTACTACTAAAACAAATTTGTGATTTAAAAATAACACACTAAAACACCTACATGAAACTAACTTGCAGAAAGTAAACACACTCGTACATAAAGAAAACCACACTTGCATAAGAGTAAATTGTAAAAAAGTAAACTACCTAAATTTTCATAATAAAAGCATGCGGCATGAAATTAAACTATGGAAAAATAAACTGTCTACGTTTGCAGAAAGAAAAGTACACTTAACTATGGGAAAGTAAAATATCTACATTTGCGGAAATAAATATACACCTAACTATGGGAAAGTAAGCTATCTACAGTTGGAGAAAGAAAAGTACACTTAAGGGAAATAAATCAAACTTTGTGAAGTAAACACACTTGTGCGAAAAAGGGAACAACAAGGCTTTGGGGCACCCCACTATAGTGGATGCACAGGTTCTTACCTCTCATCTTACCGTTCTCCCCTCCCCCTTGTTGTGTAATGTAAAGGAAGCCTATCTACCCCTATCTACCTAGACTCCAATCCCTTTAGCACCTGCCCAGCAACAACGCCAAAATGTTCGGTAAAATATGCACTATCTAATTCAACACTTAATTGTTAACCCGGTAAAAAACCACTTTAAGCAAACTATGAATCTATTCTATGAATTGGAAATCTATTCTATTTGTGCAGAATGAAAGATCTATCTAAGAATTCAATTGCAGCTGACTACTAAGGATCTAAGCTATGTAACTTGTAAACTTATTGCTTTGAATCGGAAAACTATGTTATTTCTACGCAAGTAAACTAACTACTTTGATCTATGTAATATAATATGACTAATTAATTACAAATTCACAAGAGAAAAGCAAAAACACTATTCTAAATACCAAACATAAATAAACGCATTGCAAAACAATACACTAATCAAAGCAAACTAAACTTGGAGTTCAAGCAGACCTAAGTAAACCTAAGCATATTCAAATGGTTGGGAATGAACTTATTTTGTAAATAAAACAGAAACATAATATTTGTTAATCTACCTCAAAAGAAAATCAAACTATGAGCTAAATCATTCTAGGTAATTACGAGAAAGCAATATAATTAAACTATTCTTCAAAAAGAAACTCTACACTGGATTAAAGATGGAATCAACAAGTTTTAGAACAGTAACAAACTATGAAAACAAAGTTAAGATATTGACTACAAATCCAAATATAAACTGGAAATGAAAACTAAAGGTAAGCTAAAGAGGTAAAAAGAACTGAAATGGAAACAAGGTTTAAACAACTCTATGATAACATTATGTGATTTAAAGTAAGGTCCTAACTATAAATTCAAACACTGGAGGACTATAGGAAGTAAATGCAAACCAAAAAGCTAAGACATTAAACTCTAGTTGCTCATAAAAACACAACAGAAAATATGAAAGTCTGCATGGAAGTTCGAATAACACTAAATAAGAGGTTGAATGACAGAATGAATGACAAAATGAATGATAGACTGAATGACAAACTATAAAGAAAAATAAATAAAATGATTCTAAGACCAGCTGGTTTATGCATACTAATCTATGTTTCAGACATGAAAACAATTAAAATATTTTAACCAAAACCTAAGAAGCAACTACACTTACCTTTGCATTCAAAAATAAGAAAACAATTTCCTACCGTCTATTAAAACAGACCTACATCATAAATTGGTCATAGCTACAGTGAAAATAACAGATCTAAATCCTACTGCAAATTAATCTTGAAATGTTGGAACGAGTTTGAATGCTAACTAGTTTCAAATGCAAGGCTAAAAGACAATCTGAAAGAGAATGCTAATCACCACTCGTTTAAACTCTAAATCTGCAAAATGCATATAAACAATAGAAAACTGGAATTATAAACAACTAACCATCATCTACAGGAAAATGAAATATACACAGACTAGAAATTAAAATTATTTATCTGTAAATAAAAATAAATTGTTGAATAAGCACAAATGGAACCTTTGGTTGTTGAGGGGCCCTTCTCAGCAATCAGGGGTTGTGTCTAAATTATATCAGTCACCAACCATCAAGCAAAAACCAAAATTACACCAACAGCTGAACGAGGCTTCTATTAAAAATCAGAATCAAATTTTTACAAACACGTTCTATTTTCTTCAGGACCCTGGGCATGCTTCTATAGTTTTTTTACAAAGGAGAGAAGGTTGACCCTTTCAGTGGTTGACCATTCTAAAAATACAAGGTCTTTACTGCTGGAGAAATGACTAACTAAAACAGAAACAACTCAAAAAAACGACCAACCCAGAAAACACACATTTGGCAAAAGTTGGCAAAGTGGCCCTTCGATAACTTTCTGGTGGTTGTGATTCTGTCGAAACGATTTCTGGGTTTTTTAGCTCGATCGATGTCCTTCAAACCTATTAGCCCGTTTGGTGAGATATGCTCCCACATGCATGAAAACCAAGGAGCAATATGGCTGCCCAGACACTGCTGAAAATTCTTGGTTTAACATTATTGAAATTAGTTCATGAATTTGAATTTCTAGCTGAATAGGTGCTAGGTTGATTGTCAAATTAATTGTTGGAAGCTCAGTTATTGATTGTGGCTAAGTTTTGTTTGTCGTATCACATGATTCTCCACCTTTTCCTCACGTTCATTTATCAACCGTCCTCATGCACTGCCTCCTCCATATGCAAAGTCTTGAAAGCTTTGTTCGTGATGTTCTTCCCTCCACAAAAATAACCTGCATAAAAACAAATATGTTTCTTGACATGTTTAATACCTTTAACAAATCATTATGTAACTAATTTCAAATCAAATGTTGGATCACATCCCATTCCATGACATCCCATTCCAAAGATTTTATATTTTTAATTAAATGGCATGAGTATGGAATTAATTATCTATTTTATGGTTATAACAAAGTTAAATATTGGGATGTCCCATTCCATGAATTTTATATTTTTATTTATAATAGAATTAAAGTACAAGAGTGGCATGTTTTTTCCATGTTATGGTTAATGAATTTGTCATATGCATGTTTAATGCATAAGTGACTTTTCATGTTATTTAAGTATTTTTCGATTTAAACAAATTTTGTTTTAAAAGATTATTATGTTTTTAAATAATGGTCTTTTAAATATTTTATTAAGTTGGTTTATCCACTTGTTTAAATCTAAAACATTATTAGAATCTCATCATCAACTTATGGTTTTAATTTTTCATATACAGGTATGACGGGACCAAAAAACAAAGGTAAGCAAGTGAGTGAATGTATTTATCATTAAGCCTAATGCGGGAGTCAGTATCGGAAGAAGTGTCAAATGGAGTACCAAAATGAGGGTCATTTGAGCAATATTGCATTCAATAGATCCAAAAATAACAAATTAGGCTCTCTTTACATTTACAAGATTTTAATTAATAAAACAAAGTAAAATATAGCCTTATTGAACATAAATATATTAAATCATGGTAGGTAGGATGGGAAATTAATGTAAATAACATTATTATAAAAGACAATTCCGAAGCCGAACTAGGAGTTGGTTGATCGACAAAAGGATATCGACGACCAGTACTTGCGGTTGCAAGCGGAAGAGGAGGCATTGCGAAAAGAAATGGATGAATTACACCACTCACAGGCCACATTGACGGCTACCAAAGAGCAGGAAATTGCGGCGCTCAAGCATGCGCAAGAGGAGCTCAAGGTGAAGACGGTGGAAGAAATCAACGAACTGAAGAAGAATATTGACTGCCTTGTTATTGAGAAGGTGCAAATGTTTTCTAGTCACGGAGAAGTGTAATAGGTTGTTACAGAGGTCTGTCAACACATCCAGGAAAGCACCGCGGAGTTGGATGCAGTAGCAAAGGAAAAACAACTCAGAGCCGTCATTGTGTAGATGCAATAGGATAATGCTCATCTTATAGATATGGTCTACCCTGATACACCACCAGAGCAGGTTGTGGAGCATAAGAGTTCCATTAAGGATATTGTGACAAAGTTTGATGAAATGGAGCAGGACACAAAGAAGATTGGTGAGCAGGACACAAAGAAGATTGGTGAGGCTACGACATAAGTTTGGGGCAGTGTCGTCCAAGATGAACAACTAGAGAAAATGAATAAGTAGCTGCAGGAACTCGAGGGACATTTGGACACATTAAAAACATCATTGCAGAATATGCCACCAATTTTCCAGATCACCCAGTTAGCAGAAATCAGGGAACTACAACAACTTGTATGCAAGGCGCAGGAGAGGCAGTGAAAGCGCATGGACCAGCTCGACGAGTTCTAATAAATTGGTGCTTAGTTGTCAGTAAAAGCATTCGCTCTGCTACAGGATGGACAGGATGGGAAGAAGGAATTAAATTCAAAGCTATTTGAGCACCCGATAAAGAAAGATGTGCTCGGGAGCCAGGATCTTGCTGAGAAGGTGTTGAGGCCTGGAAAAGCGCATGTAACAACAGTTAGGGATTCTCCCTAATAAACGCTCCCAAATGGCTCGTTACTGTTTGGTATGGGGGATCTGTTCGGTTTATTGCCCGGATACCATAGGTCAAGTAACAAATTAAAATATTTTACCGATTACGGCCAAGTCCACCGTATATATTTTTAGTTTTTTGTGTTTAAGTTATGATGTGCAAGTGCCTATCTAAAACATGCAAATTGATAGAGATAACGAGGAGTGTCACAATGTGATGCGCATGTTCTTACCTATCATCTTTCCTCTCTCGTATCTAAATCACAAACAACCAGAAAAATAACTA
Organism: Pseudotsuga menziesii; assembly: GCA_001517045.1. Classification (NCBI taxonomy): domain Eukaryota; kingdom Viridiplantae; phylum Streptophyta; class Pinopsida; order Pinales; family Pinaceae; genus Pseudotsuga; species Pseudotsuga menziesii. The sequence continues at coordinate 78,318 of LPNX011210525.1, forward strand.
CAACTAACTAACCTATCCCCAGGGAGCGAAAATTATCAGTTATCAATGAGTAATGTATTTCTGTGCATGTATTAAGAAAAATTACAGATAGCTATTACTTATTTCAGAACACATGAACATTAATAAAAATATGAACAACAAGACAGCTTATTGTTTATGACGACCTTCATTATTCATGATGGAAATTTCACAGAATAAACTATAAAACATTCATGACATAACAGAAATGCAATGAGTCAGAATGATCTCATAGTTAATGGACATAAGCTGAAAATGAAATGGTTCACATTCAACTGATCCATAGCAAAGCATTTGAAACATTCCACCAAACTTTCTCCAGTAGAAACTTGTAATTCTTTATTGTAAAAGGAAGTAGTTCTTCTTACAATATACTCTCAAAAATTGCTTGGGAAAGAAGTCCTTTATACATCTAAACTCTCATATATTTATACAAAAAAGCAAAACCTTTGGGCTGCCCCTCAATGACTTTTGGGCTTCCCCAAATTCTCAATCCCAAAATTTTGTCTTGTAGTAAGTGCTCATAGTTTATACAATATATTATATTTTAAATCAAAATTTTATAGAACACTTTATGAAGAGGGGTGTTGGGCACCCAATATGCAAGTGAATTGCAACTAACATACAGAGTGTGCAATATTTATTGTCAACTCAGGGAAGTCTTGTATTTCAAGGATAACATGCACAATATATGCTTAAACACTAAATTACTGTTATTGAACAATCCTATCCTCTGTTCGGCTATGCTCATCCCAAGAATCTACTTAATCTAGTTACCTTCTAAGGAATACAGTCACAATTACCTTCTGCTGTTCTTGATCTAAGAATGGAAAGATGAAAGTCACATCTAAATTACATTTGCAGAAAAAGGGAAATTCTGTTTCAAACCACTTAATGATTAACCCAACTATCTTAATCTGATTATTCTAGAAATCCAAAGACATAAATTGAATATTAATCTAGAGATTCAAAATATAGAAATTGAGTTAATCTATTCTATGAATTCGAAGTACAGGAATGAAATTCTACAATCATAAAAATAAGAGACAAGCTACAAGGATTCATGGAAACAACAACTAAAATATCTAAGGATGAATAGAGCTGTTGCAGTTACCACACAAATTGCATAAGGAATAATTACCTATTCAGTCGACTATCACACCATGCCACTACAGGTATCCAAGAGATGCAATCAACAACACACTGTAAATCCACAACTTGTTACAGCTTCCTACGAAGAAATAAAATTAACATAACATCACACAACAAAATAATTGAAATGCCTAATTTAACTCAAAAATACCCGTGGAAGGCGGGCCCAGCCTTCACATAGAGATGCTGGATGAACACACATTAAAACCCTTAGATCTGAAGTAACTCCTTGTATTAAAAAGGCAGATCGATTACATAATTCCTCGTTACAACTAATACAATGAATTGATTATATGTTCAACAAACCCTGGTTCGAAACAGTTCTCCATATTTATAAAATGTAAATCATAACATCCTATCCCTATTATGGGGTAGCCATGAAGATCTCTGATCTTCAGGCGCCCTAAATGACAACAGCTGTTACAAACGTTGTAGGATGAAACATAGGAAACATAGGGAAACTATTAATCGACCCAAGAGTAATGATATCTTCAGATCACAGCTATACAAGAGTAGCAGCGCACTATTGACCTCCGTCGTCTGACGCATTCTGTTACAACTATCTTTGTACAGCTTTGCATGGGATAATACACTAGGACCGCATTCCTTGGGAAATGGTAGGATGGATGTTGATCATCTTGAGCGATGAATGCCCATCCTTTTCGTAGCATGTTCAGCCCAATCTTCCTGCAGTCTATATATCTCAGAATACCTTTATAAACCATCATATGTTAGCATATTGAGAGATATGAAGCCTTAATTATCACAATCATAAGCATTAATAAAATAAAACAATAACCAATCACACCTTGGTGGATTGAAGAGTAGAGTGAGGGTAAAACATTTATTTGGCATGCTCAATGGGGTAGGATAGGACAAAAAGAGGTAATTAAGGATGGTTAGAAAGGGCCATTTCTAGGCCCAACATCTCCCCCCAACTGTCCTATTGCATGTCCTTATGCAACAACCTCCATTATTTCAAATCCGAATCTTGCACTGTGCTCTGTTCATGGAGAGAAGAGAAGTTGTAGGGGAACTCATACGTTCCTTCTTTTTCTATGAACCTGTTGAGGCCTAGAAATTCGTAGGCAACAATAGTAAGGGATTCTCCCCAGTCAACGTTCCCAACTAGCCCGTGACTATTTGGTATGGGGAATCCGTCCGGTTTGCGGTCCGGCTACCGTAAGTCAAAGTAAAAAACAAAGGCTTTACTGGTTGCGGCCCGGTCCATCGTGTATTTTTGTATTTTTTGACTTAATGAATGATATGCAAGTGCCTAATTAACCATGCAGGGTGATAAGATGCAAGGAGTAGTCACAACATGATGTGCAGGTTCTTACCTCTCGTCTGAGCATTCACAAGCATCTAAATCATATACAACAAGAAATTAAAACTAACTACCTAAACTATCCCTAGGGAGCAGGATTATAATTTGTTGGTTAGTAATATATTTTGTACATGCATTATGAAGAGTTACAGATAGCTGATACTGCTTTCAAGACACATGAACAATTACAGATATTTGAACAACCAGATAGCCAATTGTTTATGGACAACATTTATTACTCACAGTGGAAAACATCACAAAAATATACTGAAGAATATTCAACAAGAACATAGGTTCTGGAAGTTAAACACTCTCACAGTTAATGAAACACAGCTGAAAACAAAATAGTTCCCCTTCAACATTGTTCATTTAATCACATTGATACATTCCACATTTCGCTTTCTCCAGCAAGCAAAAGTTGCAGTTTCTAATTGTAAAACGAAATAGTTCCTCTTACAAGCAAATGGTGTACAAGTTTTTCCAGGGAAAAAGTCCCTGTCTAAGTTCTACTTTCAAATATTTAAACTATAACTGCAGACCACTTGGGCTGCCCTCCAAACGTATGATCTTTGGGTTTCTTGAACATTTCATATTCTTCTCTCCATCTTTTCTTCGTATGCTCATGATCAGTTGGGTAACTGCTGGACATTTCCGTCCTTCAAACATTTCATATTCTTCTATGTTGTCTATTATGCATTCATGAACTATTTAGTAATTGATAGCTCTTTTGGGTCGGTGCCTTTGTCGCCTTGGTAGTCCGACCAATCCCTTGAGTCCACCTGCCAATAAACCAACATGCATCATTCATTGGATTTGCGTTCCCAAACAAAGCAGCAAATTATATTATTGAAACAGCTAATCCATAAGAAAATACCAGGTGCGCCATCATCATTTTACAAATGCTGACAACACTACCTCGTCCTCCTACGGGATCGTGATAAAAACACCAACTGCGGAAAACGGGAGGAAACCGACATCGGAAGAAAAAGATCTGCCCAACCGCAACGGTGGAAGAGTAAAGGCTACAGGCATGCGACGGGAGGGCGGGAAAACTCAATCACAAATTGGAAGAATAATGACATCGGAAGCCAAATGGTTTTCCCAACCACAACGGCGGAAGGGGCACCACTATGGGCACGTGATGAAAAAGTCAACATGCATCGGCAGCGGAGTGCTTTTTACTTTGGATGGCTAAATGCTTTAAGAGCCGCAACGGCGGAAGTGAAAAGGTTAGGGACATGAGACCTGAGGGTGGGAAAACTCTCAATCGGAAGTCAGAAGACATTTTACATCGGATGCTAAATGGATTTCCCAGCCGCAACAGTGGAAGAATAAAATTTACGGGCAAGCGACTTAAGACTGACGCATCGGCTGGCGGAGCGTTTTGGACTTCGGGCACTGAGTTGCTTTGAAAGCCGCAACGGTGGAAACGAAAAGGTAATGGCCTCCGATCAAACATATTTTCAACACCCGATGTATAAAAAATGATTTAAGTGTTTTGGACAGCTTCTCAAACTCAACAACGGACAGAAACCTGTTATACCTCCGCAACGACGACCCACAATAAAGAACACTTGGTTCGATCAACAAGAAAAAACAAACTTAGAATCTGCGACTCACCATAAATTCCAAACGCAATCAAAATTCGAACCTTGGGCGAGAGTTAAGATTTTACAATCATCTAAAATTAAAACACGACCAAAACTCAAAGGATCCAACGATTAAAACAATGCAAAATCATGAGGAGGGGACCCAAATTTAAGAAATTTGGGGAGAACAGTTGCAGCCGCAACAATTGGCGATTACCTGGTGAACCTAGATCTCTGGGGTGATTATTCTTTGAGTGACAGACTGTTTAACAATAAATGCATCTATTAAATTCTTCCAGTTATCTGGATTTCTCAAATGACAGAAGTGTGTACCTTTAATCATTGATGATAGTCCAATTTGGGAGAGTGGAAACCAAGAATTTCAAGTCCAGATGACTCTGTTGAGGCTAGAGGATGAGTTTCATTATTAATTTTGTTTTCAAGTAGCTGATAGCTTGGACACCACAGGATTGTAGCATATGGTAAACAGAAATATTCGTTTGTTCCTCATTCCCATGCCACTTCAGCATCTTTTGTGCTTTTGGACTTTTGTCCCTTTTCATATGAGTCCTCCTGCATGCCTTTCTTACTGAATTTTATTTCAGGATCCTCTATCCCATAGTGTCCTTTTGTGTGAGTGGTGTGCTTCATGTTTCAGCTCACGGACGGAGAGGATCTTTCGGCAATTTAGAACTTATGATTCAACACCTGCTTTGATGTATGATGCTTTCATAGGAGTTTTTGACTCTTTATTTGCCTTTTGGCATTCGTTTCTTGGCATGGGATCATTTATATTTAATATACTGTTCACCTTGATCCTTTCCATGGGTCTTCTGCTGTCGCTCCTTAGAACATTTTAAGTGTGACGTGGATGGAGCCTCAACATAGTATTCTAGACTCTTCGAATCCGATTTATTTCACAGGGGTTAAGCAGGACTTCAATGCACACAGAGCTTATTCAAGAAAACTGCTAAACTGGAAGAAGTTCTTTTAGCAACACCCAGTCTGAGACCCAAAAATGTTTATCATTCCCAAACATTTTGATGTTCCCCATGCAACCGCGGGTTCATCCCCTTTATTGAAACCAAGAAATCTCCATCTAAAGCAAACTAGAAAACATGACTCAAAATACATCCAAACAGATTATTTATATACAAGAAAGAAGAAATCCAACAAAATCAGGAAAAATACGGCTTGAGAACCAAACCATTTACTGGTAAGTTCTCTTCCCATCCTTGTAGATATTTCAACTTATAAGTAGAAGGGCCAAGCTTTGCCGCTATCTGATAAGGGCCTACCCACAACTGCTGGAATTTAGTATGCTTTCCTTTCTCATCATGGTGGTGATCCCATTTGAGAACCAAATCACCTACCTCCAAGTCTTTTGTTCCAGCCTTATGTTTGTCGAACCATCTCTTTATTACCCCCTGCTGTTTCTCAAAGCGCTCTCTGGCTTTAGATCTAGCCTCTTCTTCTTTCAGGAGATTATATATCCTTATTTGCAAAACTTCATCATCCGACCCTCGAGACTCTTGAGCTATTATGGAAGAGGGCAGCATGATATTGGGGAAGAATGGATTCTTTACCATACACAAGGGTATACGGTGACACTCCTATCGCAGACTTGGGGGCGACTCTATCGGCCCAAAGGGCGTTTGGTAGTGTTGCATGCCAACTCCTCTGGTTTTCTATTACAGTCTTCTTTAAAATTCTAATCAGGTTTTTGTTAGAGGATTCAACCAGGCCATTTCCTTGTGGATAATAATTAGCATAATAATGCAATTTTATCCCTTTATCATGAGCAAAAGCAGTCAATTTAATTGATGAAAATTACTTAGCATTATCAAAGACTAACGAAACTGGAACTCCAAACCTGGTCATGATATGATCTTGCAGGAAGCTAATGACTTCGTCTTCATTTATCTTGTGCAGCGGGATAGCTTCGACCCAATGAGTGAAATAATCAGTCACGGTCAGAATGTACTTGTGCTGCAGGGAGGAATTCGGTTTTATTTCTCCAATAATATCCAGCCCCATTGCTCGAATGGCTCCGTGATCATCACAGGATTCAGGGGTGCTGCTGCTTTAGGTTGTCTCCCGCTACACCTTTGGCAAATATCACACTTTCTGACATGTGCGTGTGCATCTTTGAAGAGTGTAGGCCAATAGGATTTTGTGAGCTGTAGTATCTCCTGAATAATGTCCCCCAGCAGGACCGTCATGCAATTATGACATTACTTTCTTTGCATCTTCCTTTTCTAAGCATTTGAGAAGAACCCCGTCATAATTATTTCTGAATAATACTCCTTCAACAAGTTGATAGGAAGCTGATTTAAGACGCATCGCTCTTCTTTGCTTGGAATTCCAATTTTCTGGCAACAACCCTGCCTGCAATTAATGCACAAGGTCTCTATACCAAGACTTGGGAGCTGTAAACAAAGGACATACCTCCATTACATGTAATTCGGCTTCATTTTCCCAGGCGTGTTATCCATTGTTCCCATTCTCAGTCATCAGTTTGCACAACCCTTGTCCTTTAACTATAGAGGCTGGTTTGAATTCAAGGTCGTACTCTTGAAGAGCTGTAACCCAGTTGCCCCTTATTTCTCCTAACTCCTTCTGTATAAGAAGAGACCTTACCGCTGGGTAGGGGACTATTACTTTGGTTCGATTTTTTAAAATATAAGGCCTGAATTGCTTAACTGCTTTGAATACTGCATATGCTTGCTTATCAATGGCTGGGTAATTTAATTCAGCCCCTTGTAGACCAATGCTCATGAAGGATATTGGAAATTCATCCCCCCCATCTTCCCTTTGTGTAAGCACAGCTGCTAGCGAATCATCAGACGCAAAGGTATACAAAATAAAGTCTTTATCGAAATTTGGGCTTCTTAGAGAAGGTGCGTGTGCAACAACAATTTTAATTTTGCTGAAAGCGTTCTTCTCGATCTCGGTCCACTTGAATTGTGCATTTTTCTTCACCATCTGCTACAATGGCTTGACAATCTGAGTGAAATCAGGCACAAATCTTCGCACGAAATTTATAGTTCCCATAAATGATTGCATCCCCTTTTTATTGTGTGGCAAGGGGATTTGTTCAATGGCCTTAATTCTTTCGGGGTCTATAGAAATCCCTTTCTTCGATACTATGTGACCAAGCAGCTTAACCTCCGTAACAACAAACACACATTTTTTAGGATTGAGTGAGATGCCATATTTTCGACAGCGTTCAAAAATCTGCCTTAAGTGAAATGAGTGCTCTTCTTTCCTTTTCGAGAATATAGTAATATTGTCAAGGTACACTACTGCACTACGGCCAATCAATCCGTGGAAATCTATGTCCATATCCCTCTGAAATGTCGCTCCAACATTAATCAACCCAAAAGGCATCCTTCTATAGGCAAAGGTTCCCCATTTGGTCCTGAACGTTGTCTTTAATCTGTCTTCTTCGGATACTAATACTCGATTGTAGCCAGAGAAACCATCTAATAATGAAAACAGTTCAGAGCCTGAAACCATTTGTAGCAATTGCTCCATGGGTGGAATAGGATAGTTATCTTTGTTTGATGCACGGTTTAGGTTCCTGAAATCCATGCAGAGTCTGATTTCTCCAGACTTTTTCCTTACTGGTACCAGGTTTGATACCCACTCAGAGTGTCTGACCTTAAAAATGATTCTAGCATCCAATAATTTCTTCACTTCACTCTGAATCAGTGGTTCCAATTTTGGATGCATTTTTCTTAACGGTTGCTGATATGGCTTGACGCCTGCTTTAATGGGGACGACATGTTTGATGATGCTAGTGTCGTATGTTTTCAAATCTTCGTACGTCCATGCGAAAACATATTTATATTGTTTAAACAAACTGACGAACTTGTCTCTTTCTATTGGTGAACAACATTTGCCGAGATTCACAAATTTAGGATTCGTTTCAGTCCCTAAATTAATCAGCTCGAACTGCAGAGATGAGCTGTGGGTCTTCACGTTGGCTGGTCTTCTGAACTTTTCATTTAAATTGAACATTTTTTCTAACGTTCTGACTCCTTTAGGAATGAAATTATCGTACTTCAGCTTAGCCTGATGTTCTTCATCGTCTATGATCGCTCCTTTAAATACCTCGTCATTTGTTAAACATTCTATAATCTGCTGGTCATCATCAAACACTCGTAGGTTCGTAATCATATCAGGTACAGAAGGCCTAAAAAGTATTCAACAGAGCATCGATTATTTGTGGGTACCAACCTAGCGGCTGATGTGGCCAACAGGTCAGCTGCTGTATTTTTAAGCCTTGGAATTGAAATAATATTGAATGCATTAAAACATTTAAGCAAATCCCATACCTCATTTTGGTAAGCCATTAAGTGAGGAGAAACACAATGTATTTGATTCCGGATTTGTTTCACAATAATTTTGGAATCTCCAAAAACTTTTAGATTACTTACCTTTAATTCAATCGCTTTTCTCAAACCCTGCACCAGCGCTTCGTACTCAGCTGTATTGTTAGTACAGTCAAACTCTAATCTACATGAAAGAAATGGTTTATTCTTCTGGGGGTCGATCAGGACACAGCCAGCCCCTGACCCCTCTAACGTCTTAGAGCCATCAAAAAACAAAGTCCAAAAATCACTAACTATTGAATGTGAATCTATTCCTACTGCTAAGTCTACTATGTTATAGTCAATCTCATCAGCCTATGAGAATCGAAGGAGATCAGGATGAGTGTCAGATGTGTTGCTGGATTCTTCTGCTTGGTAATTTCCTAGTTCCAATTCGATAAAATAATTTCCCACTACAGAATCCACTGGTTCATTCTTCTCATTCAGTTGAGTAACATTGTATCTCATGTGAGGCTCCCTTAAAATATTAATCTGGTTCAGACTTCCCTTGTATGGCAACCACAAATGCGACCAATTTGAGGTGAAATATCCATTTAATTTGGTCGACCACTCTCTACTCAGGACAAGAACGTAAGCATCTGGTATATCAGCCACCATGATGTTAATAACTTGGCATACTTTGTCATTAGATGCCAGATGGACTAGGACATCTTCCATCTCACCAATTACCTTCACATCCGTTATGTCCAATTGGACCACCCTCCACGTGGATGGCTTAGGCTGCCCATTGATCTTTTTACAGACTGATATGGGCATAACATTAACTGACGCCCCTGAGTCTACTAAGCAATTATGTACATTATGATTGAAAATTTCAAACGTGAGGAGGAAAGGTGGATGTTTTCTTTTAGACTTACCTCCAACGCTGGTTTCTCCAATTTCTTCTTCTTCCTGAGGTTGATTGTCAGTGGGAAGCTTCTCATCCGATGCTTCAAGTGCTTTCAATAGTCTTTCTTTTTGCTGCGGCACTTTACACATTTCAAATAGTGGAACATTCACTTTTACCTTCTTTAAATCCTCCACGATGTCATAATCCATCGGTTGCTCAATGGGATGAGGTTTATCAACATTCATCTTTCCTTCATTTGGCCTAGCCAACATATTATTCTGTTTCGGATCTTGGCTGGTAATAGTGAATTCTGAAATCTTATCAGCTAAGGATTTATTTTGAAATTTCTTTACATTTCTTTGCAGTATTTTGATCTTTGGTAGAATGAGACTGTTTTCTTTAATTAGCCCTTGGCTCCTGGTTGCCATGTTGGTTTCCATGACGTCCTTGTACCCCTGATTCTTTTCCTCTTCAACATCAAATAATGAAACAGAATCCCACAAAACCATGGTTTCCTCTTCTTGTTCCTTTGTTGACGTAGTATTCTCTTTTTTCTCTTCATCTCCATCTTCTGTTAATCTAGAATCCAGTAGCTGATTCATGACCAACGTCATTGAATTTATCCATTGAGGACAATTCTTTTCAGAGTGTGGCCATTGGTGAAAAGTGCAAAAATTGTCCATTCCTACTTCTGTTAAATTCATAGATGCAGTATTGTGAGGAGGAGGTTGAGACAGATTGTTATCCTCCCTTTTCTTATAGTAGGGCCTATAAAACTTTTGTGTTTCCTTCTCTTTCTCCAAATATATGATTTTGTTGGACAGCTTCTGCATCATTTTGGCCATATTTTCCAAATCTGGCGACTTTTCTTCCTTAGGATTAGTAAACAATAAGGCTTTTCTTCCCGCACCTTTCTCTCCTGACTGTTCTGGATAGTCTTCAATGCTCTCTCTTTCAGCTTCCACTACTTCTGCTTCTTCATAGGTTTCCGTCAAGGTAGGCTTGGCCCTACCTTTGGCAAACATGGCCAAATCAGGGCCTAAAGCTGAAGTATAATATTCAATCAGAACTTTGTCTGAAGGTTTATCCGTTTCAGAAAAATTCTTGAGATAGGCTACAAACCTTTGTGTGAAACTGTGCACTTTTTCCTTTCTTTCTTTCTTCAAGGCAAATAGCCCTTTCATGAGGGCTGCATGAGTCTTCTGAGTTGCATACTTACTTCTAAAAATTCTTTCGAAGGTATCCCAATCAGGGATAGAGTTAGCAGGAAACCCAAAGTACCATGATGCCGCAGCTCCTTTAAGGGTATGCGGGAACAGTCTGCAGACTACATCTTCATACTCCCCAGCCCTTAATCCTTCAATTGCCAAGTAAAAACTTTGTAGGTGATCATCTACTAGTATTTTATCATTTGGGTCAAACTTGGGCAACATCTTGTCAAAGGATTTAGGTAGGTCGTGTAATGGAGGTGTCAGGTTTAACGGTGATCTGTCTCTCCATGCAGGTGGTGGATTAGGTGGGTTAGGTGGTGGATTAGCATTTACTCCTGCCATGAGTCTAGGTGGAGAGTAAGGAGGTGAGCCAACTGGAGTATGAGTAGGAGAACTGTGCGGGGTTGATGGGCCTTCTTGATTCAAAGGTAGCACAACTTCCTGTAAGGCTGTTTCCACAAGTTCTTCCCAATCTTCAACCAGCACTGAGTCTTTCGCTAAAGGACAATATTTCTTTTTATACTCTCTTCTGGGAAATTCAGGGATGATTGGCAATCCTCCAATATTTTTTACATATGCCCTGGTGTGTCTTCTAAGGTCATTTACAACTTCATTGCCAACAGAATATAGATGTTCTCTATTTCTTTCTTCCGGAATTGGATTATGAATCCCATTGCTTTCAGAACTGTTACCAGTGGAATAATTTCAAGAAAACGGGTTTCCTCGGCCAGCCATGCACTGGTGGCCCTCCTTCTAGCGCCAAAACTGTTGAGGCCCAGAAATTCATAGGAAACAACAGTAAGGGATTCTCCCCAGTCAACGTTCCCAACTAGCCCGTGACTATTTGGTATGGGGAATCCATCCGGTTTGCAGTCCGGCTACCGTAAGTCAAAGTAAAAAACAAAGGCTTTACCGGTTGCGGCCCAGTCCACCATGTATTTTTGTATTTTTTGACTTAATGAATGATATGCAAGTGCCTAATTAACCATGGAGGGTGATAATATGCAAGGAGCAGTCACAACGTGATGCACAGGTTCTTACCTCTCATCTTAGCATTCACAAGCATCTAAATCACATATAACAAGAAATTAAAACTAACTACCTAAAATATCCCTAGGGAGCAGGATTATCATTCGTTGGTGAGTAATATATTTTGTACATGCATTATGAAGAGTTACAGATAGCTGATACTTCTTTCAAGACACATGACCAATTACAGATATTTGAACAACCAAATAGCCAATTGTTTATGGACAACATTTATTACTCACAGTGGAAAACATCACAAAAATATACTGAAGAACATTCAACAAGAACATAGGTTCAGGAAGTTAAACACTCTCACAGTTAATGAAACACAGCTGAAAACGAAATAGTTCCCCTTCAACATTGTTCATTTAATCACATTGATACATTCCACATTTCGCTTTCTCCAGCAGGCAAAAGTTGCAGTTTCTGATTGTAAAACAAAATAGTTCCTCTTACAAGCAAATGGTGTACAAGTTTTTCCAGGGAAAAATTCCCTGTCTAAGTTCTACTTTCAAATATTTAAACTATAACTGCAGACCGCTTGGGCTGGCCTCCAAACGTATGATCTTTCGGTTTCTCGAACGTTTCATATTCTTCTCTCCATCTTTTCTTCGTATGCTCATGATCAGTTGGGTAACTGCTGGACCTTTCCATCCTTCAAACATTTCATATTCTTCTATGTTGTCTGTTATGCATTCATGAACTATTTAGTAACTGATAGCTCTTTTGGTTCGGTGCCTTTGTCGCCTTGGTAGTCCGACCAATCCCTTGAGTCCACCTACCAATAAACCAACATGCATCATTCATTGGATTTGCGTTCCAAAACAAAGCAGCAAATTATATTACTGAAACAACTAATCCACAAGAAAAGACCAGGTGCACCATCATCATTTTACAAATGTCGACAACACTACCTCGTCCTCCTACGGGCTCGTGATAAAAACACCAACTGCAGAAAACAGGAGGAAACCGACATCGGAAGCAAAAGCTCTGCCCAACCGCAACGGCAGAAGAGTAAAGGCTACAGGCATGCGCACGGGAGGGCGGGAAAACTCAATCCCAAATTAGAAGGATAATGACATCGGAAGCCAAATTGTTTTCCTATCTGCAACGGCGGAAGGGGCACCGCTACGGGCATGCGACGAAAATGTCAGCAAGCATCGGCAGCGGAGCGCTTTTTACTTCGGATGGCTAAATGATTTAAGAGCCGCAACGGCGGAAGCGAAAAGGTTAGGGACACGAGATCCGAGGGAGGGAAAACTCTCAATCAGAAGTTGGAAGACATTTTACATCAGACGCTAAATGGCTTTCCCAGCCGCAACGGCGGAAGAATAAAAGTTACGGGAAAGCGACTAAAGACTGATGCATCGGCTGGCGGAGCGTTTTGGACTTCGGGCGCTGAGTTGCTTTAAGAGCCGCAACGGTGGAAACGAAAAGTTAATGGCCTCCGATAAAACATATTTTCAACGCCCAATGTATAAAAATTGATTTAAGTGTTTTGGACAGCTTCTCAAACTCAACAACGGTCAAAAACCTGTTATACCTCCGCAACGACGACCCACAATAAAGAACACTTGGTTCGATCAACAAGCGAAAACAAACTTAGAATCTGCGACTCACCATAAATTACAAACGCAATCAAAATTCGAACCTTGGGCGAGAGTTAAGCTTTTACAATCATCTAAAATTAAAACATGACCAAAACTCAAAGGATCCAATGATTAAAACAATGCAAAATCATGAGGAGGGGACCCAAATTTAAGAAATTTGGGGAGAACAGTTGTAGCCACAACATAACCCTCTGTGGGCAATCCAATATCTCCAGCATTGCTGCTCCTCTACCTTGGTTAGTGAGAAATCCATCTTGTATGGTTTTGCTGGCCACCATATGAGGGGAAATTTAAATTTCAAGCCCAACCAATTAGCCCCACACTCCCTGATACATCCAACATAACCCTCAACCCTGGAAAGTGCCTATTCAAAATTTCTAAAATAATAGAGGTCTCTGCTCCTGAGTGTAGGAGAGGAAACCTGCCATATGTGCTTACTTCCTTCCAACGTTGCTTGTTGGTGTATATAAATATTGTTGGTACAGGTAGAAATAACTTCCTCCTGTAGTTCCATTATGTGTCGAGTCTGGATGGGGTATGAGAGCAAACTCCTGTGTTGAGCAAGAAAAATACTAGGATTTTGAGGCTCACTTTGAACCCACAGATTAGAGTGAGCTTCATTGTGAGAAAAGGTTTGAAAAGACCTTTCCCACTGAGCATGATTTCTCACAAAAGAAGCAAAGGACCTCAACTAAACATCTCCTGAAAAAGGGACAGGATTTGAATGGCGGTCCAGAGGGCAAGCCATATCATGCAAATATAATTCACACAACAAATTTTGATCTTCAAAATTGCTTCTTAAAAATGTTTCCAAGAATTTTGCTGAGGTTGTTATCTCAAATGACCTCCCTTCTTTCACAGATATTAACTTAAACCAAAAAAAATGTTCAAATAGAAAGATAGGGTAAGAAGAAGAAGGTACCCTAGTGCCCAGGAGTTGTTGAGAAAGAGCATACATTTGCTCTTTTTCCTTCTGCATAGACTGGAACTTTTTCAGCTCCCTTAAATTGCTCTATAGCTCTTCTTCTTGAAGTCTCTGGGTCATACGTTCTTCTTCCCATTTCTCCTCCAATCTCCCGATAATCTTTTTATGCTCAGTAAGGGAAACTATCCCTTCTTGGTAATCCTCAACCTGGCTCTTCCATTTTATTACCTCCATTCTTAGAATTGAGATTTCTGCTGTAGGGTTCAGGGCTTCTTCTTCATGATGCTCCTCCTTGTTAGAATCCAGGTCAATGAAATTTTGAAGGGGATCAATCCACACTTTGTCACCTAATGTGCCACATTGGACATCTTGCACATCTGAAGCTATTTATGGGGGTGCTGGTTCTTGTGTGACAACAACCTTTTCTGGACTCTCTTCAGCAACAACGTCCACCACTCTTGGAGATGCCGGTTCTTATGTAACAATGTCTTATTTCTGGGGTTCTCTCATGGCAATTTTGGCAGCTGAATGTGAGGATGTTGGTTCTTGTGGAGCAACTTCCTCCTGAATTTTAATTTCATTTTCTACCTGATCATCAGCTGCTATCTCAGCTAGGGGCTGTGAGGCTACTGGTTCTTGTGTGACAGAGCCCTGTTCTTCTTTTTCCTCATGCTGCTGAGATTGGATGTCTTCTTCAGTATGCAGTTGTTCCTCAAGGATTTCAGTATCACCTGAGGGTTATGTTTGAACTTGTTCATCTTCACCCCAATCCATATCAGGAATGACATCCACTTCAGGGTTATTTTCTTGTTGCATTTCAAGAGTCCCTACTGCAATTTTTAAGGATGTTGGTTCTTGTGTGACAACATCCTGACTCACTTCTTCATATCCCTGCTGTTGTGGCTCCTTTTCGAGTATTTCTATGTCCTGGGACAATTCTAGAGTCGTAGTACAAAATCTTTATTAAATTCCAGAGTGCCTTCAATTCCTGGTTCTCCTCCCACTTGGACAACCACTTGGCCAAGAACATTCAAGGATGCTGGTTCTTGTGTGATAGCACCCTGTTCAACCCCATCATTACCTTGCTATTGTGGTTCCACTTCTATGATTTATGTGTCATGGGAGGATTCTAGGGTCACAGTGCAATCTTCATCCATAAAATTGGGAATAACTTCATCCCTTGGGTCCTCTGTCCCAGAGTTAGTGGAAATTTCGACAAGAATATTTAAAGATGCTGGTTCTTGTGTGACAGCATCTTCTTTCTCTGAAACTTCCTCCTCCTGAAGTTTTCCTTTGGGAAGCCCATATTCTCTCAAATCAGGTTGTCCCTGTCCTTCCTCAGTTGTAGGTGCAGACTGCTGTGTTGTAAAGGCATGAATTACAATCTTGTGGACTGATTCTTTAAAGATTTCTCCACAGGTGGGACAGACCACTCTTTCTTCCTCATTGCCAGGCTCGGTAGGATTTGATCCTTCCAATTGATCTGCAGCTTCCACCAATGTGTGTAGCTTCCTTTCACCCTGTTTTCTGTACGCTTCTTTCCAATTTTCCAATTCCTTTATGAGTGTTTGGAATTCCTCTTTTAATAGCCTATTTTCGAACATAAGTCCTTCAATTTGGGGTTCTTCTTCAATCGGCCCTGGGGAACTCACTTTGTGCTTCTAAGGTTGCCCATCTTTCCCTTTCTTCTTCTACTGCTGCGACCGACCTGGTTCTTTTCCTTCTTATTGGTGGAGATACCTTAATTTCATCCTTTGATCTCATCCTTTTTCTTTGTGGTGCTGGAGTTTCTGGATTGACTGCTGAGGTAGAAGGAATGTTCCCAGTTCCACCATTTTCTTGTTCCTCGGGATGTTCTTCCTTAATCAAAGTTCCTCCCCATTCAGGTGAGGATTCAATGGTCACCAACTCAGTATTTTCTTCTGTTGCTGTGGCTCTGTCATCTTCGGGTTCAATTGTTGCAGCATCTAATGCTGCTCCAGTTTCACCCTATGCTATCAGAGCTACCCTATTATTTAGTTCTTCCATAGGGTTTTCATGTACATCTTCTCTCAATTGTTCTACTTGTACCCCTGGTTGATCCTCTGATCCAGTCTCATCTCCCTCCCCAACTATATTGGAGGGGCTCCGAGCCTCCTGTTTTGCTTCATTTCCCCCCAACTGTGGATGGATCTGCTCTTCTTCTATTGGAATACTGGGAAAAGGAGTGGGTTCCTGAACTTGAGCTGTAAATTGCTCCCAGTTTATATTGTGTTGAGTAAGGGTCCTTAAGATTATTAATTTAATGAGGCCATGGTGGATTAGTGAGGAGAGTGGATGTTTGGAAACTCGAACAAACCCCGCCATATGATGTAAATCATTGAGCAAATAATATGGAATATTTAACAGAACCCTGTGACGGAGATGAGATATTAAAGGGAATTCAAAATTATAGACTGTTTGGTACCTACCTTCACAGGTGATATATTTCTTGAGGAAAATAGTGACGTGATTCCATGGTCATGGCAATCACTGTTATAAAATCCCCCTTTTTGTCATTTGAATATGCTCCCCCTCTATTAGAAAGTCCTGTACTACTGCAGTAGTGGGGACTCGATGTCCAAACCAAGCCCTTCCCACCTGACGAATACCAGTGACCTCAGCCACGATGGCTTCAGAAACTTCAATGCGCAATCACCAAACCTCTAAGTGAGTTGCTGTGAGGTTCAAAGCAAACTATCAGGCTGCTTCACGGTGAAATCCATTCAGACGTTCAAAAAATTCCGTCCAATCAGTAGCTTGAAAGATAGCGAAGACTGCAGCGTTTCTTTTGAGTTCTGGTGTTTTTGAAGGTTCATAAAGAGCCGGAATCCCCATGTTTATGACTTTGGAATTATTTTGCAGTTCAATAGATTACAGACTCCGACAATGGAGGTTACAGCACAGAGTACTCATGGACAACTGAGAGGAGACTTAGGCAAATTTGGAAAGTTTCAGCGCACTGGATTATTTGAAAATTTTTCCCAAATTGGGAAAGGTGGCGGTTATTAGGTAGCATAATTAGTCTTTACGTCACACGAGTAGAGAGTTAATTGATGCAATAATGGGCATAAAAAGGGAGGTAAGACTGATATTATCAAATCATATTGATACTTAATCAAGTGGTTAATCAAAGCCATACCTTCAGAAATGCGTGCTGGATGTCCTTTGGAGAATAATAGAATGCGTGGTTGCAGATGTTGCAGAAGCTGAACTTGTGCGCTGTGTAGTCATTAAATGTAATCATTATTACAGAGGTGATGTAATAATATTTTCTACCGGTGAAGCAAAAACCATCGTGTCAAAATGGTCGAAAATACGATGAATATTACATTATGGGTCAAATTGCCAGCATTAGGAATCAGAACCATATCTAGAGGAGTTGCTATCGTGCAAAAAGATTTGCTAATAACACAGGAGTCACAGTCATAGGTCATAAAGAAATCAAAGCAGAGGCATGGAATTCAATGATAGAAAAATTATCTAAATATAGTGGAGTTACAGCTGCCAGAAAAGATGTCGCAGCTGCCGAAAAAGAGGGAAGAAAATGTTAAGCGGACGGAAAGTGACTGTGCTGCAACTACACAAAACGGGTTTTTATGGTAAAAAATAAAACGGGGTCACAGCGTGTGGAAATGGAAGAAGGCGGAGTTTCATGGTGTGGCAGCTACTGGAAATGTTGTTTGCAACTGCCAGAAATGGTGTTGCAGCTTCCAGAAACAGTGTCACAGCCATCGGAAAACGGTGTTGCAGCTACCGGAAAACGATGTTGCAGCTGCCGAAAAAATGTGTCACAGCCACCGAAAAAAGGGTGTTGCAGCTATTGAAAAAAGTTGTTGCAGCCGCTGGAGAAAGGTGTTGCAGCTGCTGGAAAATGGGTGTCGCAGCTTCCAGAAAAAGGTGTTGCAGCTGCCGGAAAAAGGTGTCGCAGCTGCCGAAAAATGGGTGTCACCGCTGCGACAAATTTATTTAAGGGAAAAAAAATTTGGTGCAGGAAGTCACAGAAAAATGAATTTTGGTCGACAAGCCCGATCTGACCACCATCCTTGGGAACTTCCCTGCACATTTTGGAAAAACAGAAAAACAGATCAAGTGCAAAAGAAAAGATAACTTAACGAAAAAAAACAACAATTATTTATGTACGATGATTCATACATGATTTACAGTGATCAATTAAGGATTGACAGAGGCAGAGAAAAATTCTTGTCCTTGTGCTAGCTGGTAATCTGGATCAGCGGCAATTTGCGAGATAAATTCATACTTTGAAATTGGTTTACGGTACAGTCGCAGCCTGTGACCATTGGTAAATAATGCTGCGTAGTTTTCATCGATAGTTACCAGGAGGACTGTGCCATTATCAAATACCTTGTCTACTAGGTATGGGACGAGCCATCTTGTGCATAATTTTCCCTTGAAATCTCTTTTGAATCTGGAATCATATAATAGTGCCCAGTCTCCCTCACAGAAGACCTTCTTTTTGATGAATCGGTCATGCCAGTTGGATCTCTATTGTTGAATTAACACTGTCTGGTCCATTGTAGCTAACCGATTCTCGTCCAGTTCATTCAGTTGGTTCAATCTTCTTTTCTGGGCTTCGGTTACATCCAGGTTTACTTCTATGGCAATATTCAAGGTCTTGATTTCAAATTCAATTGGGAAGATGGCACTTTTTCCATACACTAAGTTGTAAGGAGAGAAACCTATGGTGTTACACCAAGTGGTGTGATATGCCCATAGTGCTTTTGGAAGCCTATTAGCCCAATATCTACGATGGCTCTTGACTGTCTTGGTGAGGATAGATTTAATAAATTTATTAGTGCTTTCCACCGGGCCATTGGATTGGGGATGGTAAGGTGAAGCTACCCTATGCTAAACATGATACTTTCATAGCAGAGCTTCAAATTGATGTGACATAAACTACGGTCCTCCATCAGTAACTACTTCCTTAGGTACCCCAAAATGGGTAAAGATTTCACTGTATAGGAAGTCAATCATAGCCTGGTCATTAGCTTTCGCTAGAGCTACAACTTCTACCCATTTTGTCATATAATCGGTACAGACCAAGATGTAGGCTTTCTGCTTGGAATGAGGGCTGATAGGGCCAACGAAATCCAGAGCCCATCTATCAAAGGGTTCAATTACTGATTGTGGTTGCAGAGGCATTTGATCTAATCTGTTGGACTGACCCATCCTTTGGCAGCTATCACAAGACTGGACATATCTTTTTGCATCCCTGAAAAGAGTTGGCCAATAGTAGCCCATTCTCAGCGCTTTGTGTCCTGTCCTTCTGTCTGCAAAATTTCCCCCACAAGGTTCATCATGGTAGGCCTTCAGTATATGAAATATTTCATCTTCCCTTACACATATTCTGATTTCAAGATCAGGACCTGTGTAAAAGAGGTGACCATTTACCCAACAATACCTGGCACTTTGCTGGATGTTTTTTCTCTTTTCTCTTTTGGACATATGTGCAGGAAGCTTTCCTACAACCAAGTAATTAGCAACATCTGCATACCAAGGAGAATGAGCTGAAATTGCAAATAAATGTTCAATTGGAAAAGAATCCTCAACAGGCAAATTATCATTACTGTTGGTGAAAAAAGATAAAAAATCAGCGACAACATTTTCTTTTCCAGGTTTATCTATGATGGTAATATCAAATTTGTGTAATATTAAGAGCCATTTAGTCACTCTGGCATTAGTGACAGGTTTATTCATTAGATATTTAATGGCAGAGTGGTCAGTGTGCACAAACGGTAGGATATCCAGTAATGTAGTGTCGAAATTTGTTAATGGAGTAGACAATAGCTAATAACTCCTTCTCGGTGACAGTATAATTAAGTTCAGCAGGGGCTAAGTTTTTACTAATATAATAAATTGCATAAGGTACTTGACCATCCTGCTGTCCTAAAACTGCTCCAATAGTGATATCAGAAGCATCTGAAGAAATGTGGAAGGGTAGGGTCCAATTTGGCCCTCTTAAGATAGGAGTTGTGGACAACTTCTCCTTAAGCTTAACAAATGCTGTCTGGCATGCTTCATTCCAAACAAACTGCACATCCTTCATTAACAGTGAAAACAAAGGAGAAGCAAGTTTGGAAAAATTTTCTATAAATCTTCGGTAGTATCCAGCATGTCCTAGGAAACTTCACACCTCTTTTTGAGTTGCAAGAGTAGGTATATTTTTTATTACCTTGATTTTTGAGGGATCCACCTGAATTCCATCAGCAGAGATGAAGTTCCCCAATACTACTCCTTCAATCATCATCATATGGCACTTTTCAGTGCTTAAAGAGAGTTGGGTCTATTCATAGCGAGTTAAAACTTTTTTCAAATTTTCCAGTGCTTCTTCAAAATCCTTGCCATAAGGAGTGAAATCATCCATAAAAATTTCGATACTGTCATTAACTAATTCTGAAAATATGTTGATTACAGCTCTTTGAAATTTTGTTGGTGCATTACATAAACCAAAGGGGAGCACTCTGTAAGCAAACATTCCCCAGGGATAGGTGAAGGTAGTTTTTTCTTGGTCTTCAGGAGCTGAATTTGATTGTACCCGCTAAACCCATTTAGGAAGGAGAAGAACTTATTCCCTGATAGGGTGTCGAGTACTTGATTGATAAAGGGAAAGGGAAAGTGGTATTTTTGTGTGGCTTTGTTCATCTCTCTATAGTCGACACAGACTCTCCATTTACCATTTTCCTTGGGTACAATTACGAGCGGGAGACCCACTTGTTGTATAAAATAGGGTATATGAATCCTGCTTCCAAGAGTTTCTGAATTTCTTCCTTCACTATGTCCCTAATATTGGGGTTCATTCATCGTTGAGGCTGGCACATAGGCCGGGAGTCACTTTTAATATAAATATGATGGGTGCACAGGTTAGAGGGAATACCCCTCATGTCTATATACTCCCAGGAAAATGCCCCCTTATGTTCTTTCAAGAGACTGATCAGGCGCTTCTATTCATCTAAGGAGAGGCTGGGGTTAATATTCAGGGATTTTCTAGACTCTACCTCAATGGGAATACTTTTTGAATTTTTCAATACTGGGATTATGTGTGTGTCACCGACTAGTGCTTCTTCTGTGAGATTTTCTTGTTCTTCCTTACCCAGAGCAATGTTCAGGATTTGATAAACTTCTTTATTGACTGAGGTGGGTTCACTGATGAAGTTATTAATGGCATTGTCTTCAGTTTCATCTTTAAAGGTTAAGGATTTTCCTATAGTTAATAATGGCTGAACGCCCTCTTCTTCCTCTGGCTCCATCCATAAAAAAGTTTTAGCTTCTAGACTTGGCTGAGCTGGAGGATAGAGAGTGAGGTTCTTAGTCTCGGTGTCATTTGATATGGTCATAGACCTAGATCGACAGCTGAGATGTGGCTAACCAAGGCCTTTCCAGGATCAATGGGTGTCCTCCCAGCTGCGACTTAGGTTGTAAAACCAAGAAGTCAGTAGGATACTCCCAAGAGTCAACTGAGATGATGAGATCATCCAGAATTCCTTCAGGTTTAATGGTGGATCTATCTGCCAGTTCTAAAATAGTGGGGGTTGGACTAAGATTAGTGAGCCCAAGTTTTCTTACAGTTTTGATTGTCATGACATTAATCACTGCTCCTAAATATACCAGTACGTTGGGTATCTGTGTATGCCCAATCTGCACAGTGACAGTGGGGTTCCTAGGATCGTCATATTTGGCCAACAAGGTTTTTCCTATTATTAATGCAGATAATTTCCCTATGACGTGGACAATGGGAGGATCTTTGGGTTTCCTCCTTGGTTTCTTTGTGCTTAGGTCCCGAACAATTCTAGCATAGATAGGTACGTCTTGAAGAGCTTGAAGGAGGGGAATTTTAACATAGAGATTCTTTAACTTTCCTAAGAGGTTAAACTGAGGTTGTCTCCCTACCCTTCATAGCATTAATCTCTAGGGATACGGTGGTTGCCTAATTAGCTAGGTAGGCTGTGTATCGCTAGATTTATCATTCTGTGTTTCAGCCGTCCCATTAGTGGGATGTTCAACATCTTCAATGATGGGGGTCATATCAGATAGATGCTGTGGATTCATCCCTTCTTCATGTACAGAGGGTAGAACATCTTCTATGATTACAGGCTCTACTATTTTTCCTGATCGTAAGTGAATATCGTTGCAAGGCAAAGGAGAAAGGGAGTAGGCAGGCATGTTGACAATCTCAAATTGATGGACTGTTTTATTGTTTGGGTTAGGATTAGGTTGAGCACGCAGCTAAGGTCGTATCAGTATATTGGGGGAAGAATTGTTCTGCAATTGCAGCTGCAACTGCTGATGAGGGTATTGAGGATATCGAGGAGGGTTGCATTGAAGGTTGAGAAGGGTTCCATTGAGAAAAATACGAAGGGAATTGTGTATTCACATTTTGCATATTATTCCAATTACTCATGTTATTAAAAAATGGAAATGATTTCGGGGTCATGCCTTGGTTTCGAGGCTGCCAAGGCTTCTTTTGTGCAATGAAGTAGGCCGGTTCCACCTCTGGATTTGATGCCTACAGAATAGCCTTCACTTGAGGAAGTGAGGGGAATTATTTTATGTCATGGTTCAGCTCGCACAACTAACACACTTCTAGCTTGTCACATGGGCACTCCTTCAGAGGGTGGTTATTTCTAGATCGAGGGCAGAACACACATAGTGTGAGATCCTCTACTACCTGTTTTTGCTTTGCCCTCAGGACGTCGATTTCTAAGGAGATAGAACTCATCATATATGTTTTGAAATTTTCAAGGAGGTTTCCTATCTCTGCACAGGTGGCTCCTCCATTAGATGACTTCTGAGTTCTGTGGAAGACATTGCGTTCTAGCTTATTCCGTTTGTCTCGCCTGTTATTCTTGGAAGATCCCTTGGAGTACCTTTTGCATAATTCCACAATCTTCTCGAAAGACTCCTTGGAGATATCCCCCTTTCCTAATAGGTTTAACATATCTAGGCAATCATCCCTAATCCCGCGAAACAGGATTATCTTGAGCACATCTAACGCCATGTTCGTCTATCCAGCTCTTTGCACATTGTATAAAAGCCTCTCTATAAAATCTTCAAGACTTTCGTCTTCCTTTTGCACCATTTTGAACAATTCTTATCTCTTTTCCTTGGTGTTGCAATATTCCTGATATTTCTCCAGGAAAACCTGTTTCATCCTGTCCCAATTAGTGACAGTTCCACCTCCTAGGGTCATGAACCAGTGTAATGCATTGTCCTTCAGAGTGGTAGGGAAGAGCTTCAACTTTTGTGCATCGGTGATGTAGTTGTAGCTACAATAGAGGATATCAAACTCAAAAAGAAATTCATTTGGATCGTCTGTCACTTTTCCATGGAAGCGAGGCAACACCGATGGCGATATAATTTTCATAGGGGCTATTCCTTCCGACTATTGAATTGGGAACTGAAGTGTAGCCACCGTTCCTTCAGGAAGGGAATGATATTCATGATGATGGTTTTCCCCCATTGCCTCTTCCTCATCAGATTCATGTCTATTACTAATTCCTTCTTCTGTTTTCTCCTCTTCGTTCCTCTCTTCGTTCCTCTCTTTGTTCCTCTCTTTGTTCCTCTCTTCGTTCCTCTCTTTGTTCCTCTCCTCGTTCTTCTCTTCATTCCTCTCTTCGTTCCTCTCCTCGTTCTTCCACTAATAAAAAATCTTCTGATGGAACTGTGTCCATTCTTCTTTAGTTACAACCTTCTTGTAAATGTGGTAGATTGGAATTCTATTAGCAGATCATGTTGTACCAACTTTGTCCTCCTCTGCAGGGATATTTGAGGATGTCGCGGCTGCTCGTGTGTTCTCCACTGTGGATCCTGACACTGGTGCCCCAGGATCGACAGGGATTCTTCTGATAGGTGTTTCCTGATGGCAAGCCCTGGTGGATGAATCAGTTTTTTCAACAAGATCGTCAATGAATGTTCTTCTACCCAATTGTGGACCTTGACCACGACCTCGACCACCTGCACTGTTAGTATTTTGTTGGGTTTTGGGAGTTGGAAGATGATCACAATTTACCCTTCTTGTATTCATATAACCCAAATCATTACAACAAAAAATAAAATAGATTGAATATAAACAATTACAGGATGCAACTAATGATGGTGTTTAATTTTTATCCTCCATGGGGCGCCAAAATGTTGGGCACCCAATATGTAAGTGAATTACAACTAACATACAGAGTGTGCAATATTTATTTTCAACCCAGGGAAGACTTGTATTTCAAGGATAACATGCACAATATATGCTTAAACACTAAATTACTGTAATTGAACAATCCTATCCTCTGTTCGGATATGCTCATCCCAAGAATCTACTTAATCTAGTTACCTTCTAAGGAATACAGTCACAATTACCTTCTGCTGCTCTTGATCTAAGAATGGAAAGATGAAAGTCACATCTAGATTACATTTGCAGAAAAAGGGAAATTCTGTTTCAAACCACTTAATGATTAACCCAACTATCTTAATTTGATTATTCTAGAAATCCAAAGACATAAATTGAATATTAATCTAGAGATTCAAAATACAGAAATTGAGTTCATCTGTTCTATGAATTCGAAGTACAGGAATGAAATTTCGCAATCATAAAAATAAGGGACAAGCTGCAAGGATTCATGGAAACAACAACTAAAATATCTAAGGATGAACAGAGCTGTTACAGTTACCACACAAATTGCATAAGGAATAATTACCTACTCAGTCGACTGTCACACCATGCCACTACAGTTATCCAAGAGATGCAATCAACAACACACTGTAAATCCACAACTTGTTACAGCTTCCTACGAAGAAATAAAATTAACATAACATCAAACAAAAAAATAATTGAAATGCCTAATTTAACTTAGCAATCCCTGTGGAAGGCGGGCCCAGCCTTCACACAGAGATGCTGGATGAACACACGTTAAAACCCTTAGATCTGAAGTAACTCCTTGTATTAAAAAGGCAGATCGATTACACAATTCCTCGTTAGAGCTAATACAATGAATTGATTATATGTTCAACAACCCCTGGTTCAAAACAGTTCTCCATATTTATACAATGTAAATCATAACATTCTATCCCTTTTATGGGGCAACCATGAAGAGCTCTGATATTCAGGCGCCCTAAATGACAACAGCTGTTACAAATGTGGCAGGATGAAAGATAGTAAATATAGGGAAACTGTTAATTGACCCAGGAATAATGATATCTTCAAATCACAGCTATACACGAGCAGTAGCGCACTGTTGACCTCCAAATCTGACGCATTCTGTTACAACTATCTTTGTATAGCTTTGCCTGGGATAATATACTGGGAACACATTCCTTGGGAAATGGTAGGATGGATGGTGATCAGCTTGAGCGATGAATGCCCATCCTTTTCGTAGCATGTTCAACCCGATCTTCCTGCAGTCTATATATCTCAAAATACATTTATAAACCATCATATGTTAGCATATTGAGAGATATGAAGCCTTAATTATCACAATCATAAGTATTAATAAAATAAAACAATAAACAATCATACCTTGGTGGATTGAAGAGTAGAGTGAGGGTAAAACATTTATTTGGCATGCTCAATGGGGTAGGATAGGACAAAAAGAGGTAATTAAGGATGGTCAAAAAGGGCCATTTCTGGGCCCAACAAGGGGCTCGCTTGGTCTTTTATGAACTTTTTCCATGCCCGGGCCTCTGCTACTACGCCTTCAAAATCAGAGGGTTCAAGAAAATGAATATTTATCTCATACTTAGCAGCCTGATTCTTAACTACTTCTATTCTTGCCAGACTCAGGCGTAACTGTTCTTCTAGTAAGTGGATACTTACTGCTGCATGAGCCACTGCATTATTCAAAATCTATTCATCTAGATCCTTGACTTGTTGGATCTCTTGCTTGTCTTCCTGATACCTAATCTGTAGATGTTCTATGAACATCTCATGTTATGGTATCACATCCAATATTTTTTCTGCAGAAACCTGGCATCTATTGTATGTGACCAGCACTCTTCTGTAGTATTCAGCACATAATCCCTTTGTTTTCTTTACAGTTTTCTTGAACTCTTCTGCAATATTGATAGAAAACTCCAATAAATCATAATCCTGCTTTAAAATCTGTCGATATTTAACTGGTAGCTCTACAGGAGGTTCCTCATTTGTTTCTATCCACACTATTCTTCCTGTCAGAATCTTCAGAATCTCTTGAGATTTGTCCAAAAAATAAGACGTAGTATCCAAAATCTCTTCCAATATACTATCTATTTGTAAAATCTTACATCTTCCTTCCTCAACACACATTTGCAAATGGTGGATCTTCCTTGTTTGAGCTAGAACATGTTCCTTCAAAGGTTGGACATCTGTCTTCTGTTCCATAGCATCTTTCAGTGATGCTGTCATGAAGCATTCTGTCCTTCCAAAACTGCTACCTGCATTTGATATTGTTTCTCTCTTTCTTCAGTGGCAACCTTCTCTGAATCTAACTCAATTACCTTGTTTTGCAACTGGACCTTCTCCGCAGTTAGATTTTCATAGGACACCTGGAGGTAATCTTTCTCAGATTTAAAAACTTGATGCTCTAGCCGTAGCCTTTGTAATTCTACCAAGCTGTTCTGAGCATATTTTTCCATTTTTCCTGCAGAAATTTCTAAAGCCTCCTTATTGGCCTGCAGAGTCTAGAGTTTAGTCTTTGAAGTCCTCACTTCATTCTGCATGTCCTCAAATTTCCTCTTCAACTTATGAATTTCATCTCTCTCTTTCTTCAATGTTTCTTTTAATTGAGCTGCATTCTTTTTGGACTGCTCAAAATTCGTCATCAGCCTATCTACACTATATTCAGTAGCTTGGTTTAATGCCACCCCAACTCTTGCTGTCAATCTTGGATCTGCATCTGTCCCATACACCAAAGTCTTGTCAGTGATCATCTTTCTGGATTTTCCTCCTGTTTCAACCTTTTTCTCGGTTCTTTTAACAATCCTTTTCTTCTCCTTTTCATAGAAACTGGTGCTAAAATTAGGTACCTCCTCCCCTTCTTTCTGCATGAAAGGGATCAAATTCATTCCAGAAAACATAACTTTCCCTTGAGTGCTGCCAGAAGTTGCAGCAGGCTCCTGGGGATCAGGATTATCTTGTCCATTCCCTTGATCTGTATGATCATGTTCCCCCTGTGTATCCATCTGGTCAGTAGTCTACTGATCTTTTTTATATCCTGTTAATCTCAGACCCTCACTTTCATCTTGTCTTTTCTTGATCTATGCTTCTTCATTTCTCTTTCTCTCCTCCTCTTCCTTCTTTGCTGCTTCCTCTGCAACACTCTTTCTTTCTTCTTCTTCTTCATTCTTTAGCTAGCTTTCTGCCTCTTGTGCTAGCCTTCTAGCGTCTTCTTCTCTCTTTCTGGCCTCTTCTTCTTCACTTGTCTTAGTCTTCTATACAGTTTTTCCTTTTCATCCCATAGTAGTGATTTTATGTTTAATTATCTTCTTTAAGGAAGTCATATTCTTTACACTCTTGAAGGTTTCTTCGTCCTTGTCCCAAAAGTTAGTATACTCAAAATGAATGTTTTCCTCTTTGCAGTGTTCTTCTACCTTATTCCGGGAGTCATTCCTGTGAAAGTTCATCTCACTAAAATGGAAGTGCTCCAGCTCCTGCACAAATTCTGCAGTCTGTTTTACCTTTGAAAACTTATAATTCCCTAGCCAGAAAGGTATGGCAGGAAATGCTTCCTTTTTATGCTCGAACAAAAAACTCCCCACACCATCAATATATAACTACCTAACTACCTCTTTATGCAACACATAATCAGTGGCATATTTAGGGAGTATAGAAGGTGCCCTGGAGCCACCATACATTCTGATATACATCCCTTCCTCAGTTAAATAATAGTCTCCATATTCCTCAATGACCTTGAACACCTCTTCGGACATGCAGTTGCATTCGGTCAGGAAAATTAGAGTGTACAATGGCATTATGAAGTGTTCACATATTTCTCTGTAGTAGTCATGGTATTTGTGTGCCCAAAATAATTTATATGCAGTGTATACCAGGGTCCTGTCGCTATCCCAATTACACCTCAAGGCTGGAAAAGATTGGGTACATAGTATACCGTCAACTAGGATAGAGATCATGTAGAACTCTGACTTCTTTAGTGATACCCCTCCCAAATTTGGAGATATGCATGCTGAGAGGCCATTGGACACTATGTTTGACCAATTGAATCTGCTTCCTTGAGTGGCCACATAGAAAATAATTGGTATCCATCCTAATTTGAAGCTTTTTTCGTGAGCTCTCCCAAAAATTCTATTCAACATCAGTGCTATAAATCTGTAAGGGGTCTGGAGAGTGGATGTATCATATTCTCCTGATGGCCTAGTTTGAAAGTTCTTCCCTGGTATCATCATTCTTTTAACTATTTCAACCAGGTCCAAATTTGTCTCTTTCAACCAACTTTCTGTTAGGTAAATCTAAGCAGGAGGTAGGTGATATGCCATGGAGACATAAGCAGGGTTGTATGCAGCATATCCCTGTTTAGCAGTATTTTCAAGGATCATCGCAGTTATATCTGCTCGAGGTAGAATCGAGCTGATCACTTTTGAGCATGGGAACACTTAGGTCATCTGGATACCTTCATAAGAGCCGATTTCTTGATGTTTGCATATATAGTCAGTTCTTTGAATCCTACATCAGGCACATCCTGATTTGCAATCATCCTATATATCTCACCCCATTTATAATTCGGTTCGACCCTAGTGGTAGCCTTGGTATCTTCATATATGTATTCAACCTTGGTGATGATTTAAACCTCTGGTTCTCCTTCCACAACTGGAGCCTTCTTCTTTTGTCTTTTAGACATATATCCTTTGCAACAGTCACCCTGTCATACACACAGTATGTTCTTAGACCATTTGAGTTTTTAGTAAGTGTTTTAGTAATGAATAAAAATAGTATCAAACTATTTACCTCTTCCATATGCATTCTTAAAAATAAAATATACAGAGCATTAATGCATGGAAAGAAAAAAATGACAAGGTAATGAAACTCCTACAAGTTGTGTCTTAAAATATTCTAAGTCCATCGTCTGTAACTAAGAACACAACCTTGATAGAAAAATCATCATTTAATTCAGACTACATTCGAAATAATCTAGCTCTTCAATAAAACATGAACCACACTATCAATAAGGCTAATCCTCAAACGTGAGACCCTATACTGTGTTCTCATCACGGAAATCCCCAACTCGATGAAAATCAAAACCTTTTCCGTCGCATGAAAATAGGGTAAGCGCATATGAAAACTAAACCCCCCCCCCGCACGGCCATAAACAAACCCAAAAATAGGTGGTGCAGAAAGCATAACGCTTGTCTGCACCGACCACCTAATCTTTCAGACATGGATAAAACAACCATAACAGCTCAAAATGCAGGCTCAAAAAACCCTCACCACCAAAGAAAACTGTCAAACTAGCTAATATGCATACTGCGGGGATAAATAATCATTATAAATGGATGACTACACAACTACAGGAAAACCTAACCAGGGAAAACCATGGTTCTCAAAATTACCAATAAAAATTAAGAAAAAGGAAACTGTGGTTTGCCTACCTGGAAAAATGTTGTGCAATCGGCGTGATGATCCAAAACCTCCATGGCAGCATGCCAATCGAATGAAATTTGGATAGCTGAGCAATGGTAGTACAACTTGAGCAACGAATACTGGAGCAGACACGATTTTCAATCAAAGATCATAATAAAAAATGCTCCACTTCTATATATAACCCTTGGTAAAAGAAACAATGAGAAAAAACCCTATCGGCGAGCGGAACCTCTAAACATCGAGTGGATAGTTCACTAGATAGCCGAAACGATGGGCGACAAACCAACTACTGGTCCCATGAATCATAAAACCATCAATGATCGGAAGCTCTACATGCTATGGGTCGATGATTCACACCTCAACATCTCCACAGTGTCGGCACTTCAAAGCTAAACACTACTGTAGTGTCGATTATTCTAAGCACTAATGTCGCGATGGTTATGCATCGGAGATCAGAACCACTAACCACTAATGCGTCGATAGTTGAAAACACTAAATGTCGGGAAGATAGTGTGATCGACAGCCACAACGGTGGACAACAAACTACTATGGTTTCATGACAAAATTAAAACCCGTCGGCGATTGGAGGCTCTTAAGGCTAAAGGCCGGAACTCCAAACCTCAACGTTTCCGCAGTGTCGCCAATGCAAAGGACAAACCCTCCGATCAATGTGAAAAATTGTTTCGATAGTGATAAAATAAAGAAAAACCAAGTCATCGATAGTCAAAAATTTTAAACAATAAACCAAAAGGAGGTAAAGGCCACGGATCGACGATAATAAGAACTGTCCATCGGGATGTTCATCGTTTCCCTTCCAAAACTTCAGCGGCATAGAAGACTAATTCCTTGATTCATTCTTCAACTGACTTTCGATAGCGATAAATAAAATCATTGAAAATTAAAAAACGTTAAGTGTTCGAAATACTTTCAGCTGGGCAACGGTAATACTAGCTCATTTAACCTCCGAAACAGCGAGAAAAATAGTCAACCAATCATCCAACTTCCCAAAGGTCAAAATAAATCAACAAACCTGAGCTAGACAAAATCAAAAGGAGGGTCCAATTTTTTTTAGAAATTTGGGAAAAAGTTGCAGCTGCAACAATTGGCGACTACCTGGTGAACACAGATCTCTGGACAATTTCTTCTTTGAGCAACAGACTGTTTTGATAATACCAACATGCTGCATTCTTCTAGATGTCTGGATTTCCCAAATGGCAGATGTATGTACTTTTAATCATTAATGATAGTCCAATTTAGGGAAAATGGAAACCAAGATTTCAAAGTCTAGATAACTCTTTTGAGGCCAAGGATATGAATTTCATTTTTTACCTCTGTCTTCGGGTAGCTCCCAGCTTGGACACCACATGATTGTAACATATGGTAAATAGAAATATTCATTTTTTCCTCATTCCCATTCCATTTTGCACTTTTTCCTTTATTTTGAGTCCTCCTTTTTGCTTTCTTTCTAAAATTTTTAATTCAGGCTCCTCTATCCATAGTGTCCTTTTGTGTGAGAGATGTATTTAATTTCCAGTTCACGGAAAGAGAAGAACTTTGGCAATCTTGTACTAATATGGTTCAGTACTTTGTTTTGATACATATTGCTTTCTTAGGAGATTTTGGCTCTTATTTTCCTTTTGGATTTCAATTCCTGGCATGGGATCATTTAAATATAATATACTGTTTACCATGCTTCCTCTCCATGGGTATTTTGCTGTCACCCCCTAAGACATTTTTAATGTGATATGGATAGAGCCTCGAAATAGTATTCTAGACCTTTTGATCCTGAGTTATTTTACAAGGATTAAGTAGGACTTCAATGTGTTCATAGCCATTTAGGAAAACTTCTAAACTAGAAGAAGTTCTTTGAAATAAATCAGTAGTACACAGTCTTATAATCAAGGATTTTAGTTAATCCAGAATTCTAACAAACTCCATGCAACCAAAAGTTGTGCCTCTTTAATGAAATCAATCAATCCCTAACTAAAACAAACAAAATAAAATAAATAAAAAATAAAACAAACCAATCAGTTTATTTATGTACAAGATAACCAAGAAATAAAAATAAAGAAAAATAAGGTTTGAGAACTAAACCATTAACTGGTAAGTTCTCTTCCCACCCCTGTAGGTCTTGCAATTTGTAAGTTGAGGGGCCAAGCTTGGCTGCAATTTGAAAAGGGCCTACCCATAACTGTTGAAACTTAGTGTGCTTCCCCTTTTCATCATGTGAATGATCCCACTTAAGAACCAGATCTCCTACTTCGAATTCCTTGTTCCCGGCCTTATGCTTATCAAACCAACGTTTCACTACTTCCTGTTGATGCTTAAATCATTCTTTGGCTTTGGACCTAGACTCTTCCGACTTCAAAAGATTATAGATTCTAATCTCTAGGATTTCGTTATCGGTACCTCTAGATTCCTGAGCTATTATGGAAGACGGTAACAGAATGTTGGGAGGAAGAATAGATTCTTTTCCGTAAACAAGAGTGTATGGTGACACACCTAAGAAATTATTGGGTGTGACTCTATCAGCCCAAAGAGCATTAGGTAACGCTAAGTGCCAACTTCTCTAATTTTCTATCACGGTTTTCTTTAGAATTCTAATCAAATTCTTATTTGTAGATTCTGCCAAACCATTTCCTTGTGGGTAATAGTTTGTAGAATAATGCAACTTGATTCCTCTTTCATTCGCAAATGCAGTTAATCTAATAGAAGAAAAGTAAGTGGCATTATAAAAAACCAGGGAAATTGGAACCCCAAACCTGGTTATAATGTGATCTTGTAAGAAATCCATGATTGCATCTTCATTCACTTTGCATAACGGAATGGCCTCGACCCATCTAGTGAAGTAGTTAGTTGCCTTCAAAATGTATTTGTACTGCAAGGAAGAATTTGGGTTTATCTCTCCAATGATATCAATCCCCCATTGTTCAAATGGTTCTGTTATCATCACTGGTTTTAAAGGCCCTGCTGCTTTAGCTTGTCTTCCACCACCTCTTTGACAAACACCACACTTTATGACATGAGCATGAGCATCTTTAAACAGTGTAGGCCAGTAATACCTAGCTCTAAGAATCTTATGGGCTGTTGTATCTCCGGAAAAATGACCTCCAGCAAGCCCATCATGTAATTCTGTTATGACCTTCTTTGCATCTTCTTGCTCTAAGCATCTGAGAAAATATCCATCATAATTCTTTCTGAATAATACTCCATCAATTATCTGATATGAAGCTGATTTTATACGTAATTCTCTTCGTTGTTTGGAATTCCAATGTTCCAGAAAATATCCTTCTTGAAGGTAATGGACTAGGTCTCCATACCAGGAATCTGGAGCTGTGAATAGAGGACATACATCCACCATCTGTAACTCAGCTTCATTGTCCCAACTGTTTTCTTCATTGTCTTTACCTTCAGCCATTAGTTTACACAATCCTTGCCCTTTTCTATGGATGTTGGTTTGAACTCAAGATCATATTCTTGTAAGGTTTTTACCCAATTGCCTCTTCTTTCTCCTAATTCCTTTTGTATAAAAAGAGATCTCACAGCAGGGTGTGGAACTATTACCTTAGTACGGTTCTTAAGTATGTATGGCCTGAATTGCTTTACTGCTTTGAAAACTGCATAAGCTTGTTTATCAACAGTTGGATAATTCAATTCAGCTCCCTGCATACCAGTGCTCATAAATGATATGGGGTACTCATCTCCCCCATCCACCTTTTGCGTAAGCACTGCTGCTAATGAATCATCAGATGCAAAAGTGTACATGATAAAATCTTTTTCGAAATTTAGACTTTTGAGTGATGGTGCATGAGCAATAGATGTTTTTATCTTATTGAATGCATTCTTTTCCACATCAGTCCATTTAAATTGTACACTTTGTTTAACCATCTGCTGCAAAGGTTTGACAATTTGAGCAAAATCTGGTACAAACCTTTGCACAAAATTAATTGTCCCCATGAATGATTGCATACCTTTTTTGTTATGGGGTAAAGGGGTCTGTTCTATGGCTTTGACATTTATGGGTTTATGGAGATCCCTTTCTTAGAAACAACGTGACCCAGTAGCTTTCCTTCTATGACCGCAAACATGCATTTATTAGGATTCAGTGAAATACCATATTTTCAACAATGCTAAAAAATTTGTTTCAGATGGAATGCATGTTCCTCTCTCTTTTTTGAAAATATTGTGACATCATCGAGATATACCACAACACTATGACCAATCAGATCGCAGAAAGCTATATCCATGGCCCTCTGGAAAGTAGATCCAACATTTATGAGTCCAAAGGGAATTCTTCTGTAAGAAAAAGTTCCCCACTTGGTTCTGATGTGGTTTTAAGCTTGTCCTCTTCAGCTACTAATACTTGATTATAGCCGGAGAATCCATCTAATAATGAAAATAATTCAGAACCTGAAACCATCTGCAATATTTCTTCCATGGGTGGGACTGGATAGTTATCTTTATTTGATGCACAATTGAGGTTTCTGAAATATACACAGAGCCTGATTTCTTTGGATTTTTTCCTTACTGGCACCAACTTTGAAACCCACTCCAAATTTTTGACTTTGAACATAATTTTAGCATCCAACAATTTTTTCACTTCACTCTGAATTAAAGGTTCCAGCTTTGGATGCATCTTCCTCAAAGGCTGTTGGTAAGGCTTGACTCCAGCTTTAATCAGGATGACATGTTGTATAATATTTGTGTCATATGTTTTAAGCTCTTCATATGTCCAGGAAAACACATCTTTGTACTGTTAGAACAGACTGATGAACTTACTCCTTTCTCCCAGAGAACAACACTTTCCCAAATTTACATATCTAGGTTCAGCTTCAGTCCCCAAATTTATTAGCTCAAATTGCAAGGATGAGCTATGAGTTTTGACATTTGCTGGCTTTCTGAACTTATTGTTTAATTCAAATATTCGTTCCAGGGTCCTGACTCCCTTAGGAATAAAATTCCCAAATTTTAATTCTGCTTGATGTTCTTCATCATCTATTATTGCTCCTTTAAAAGTCTCATCATTCATCAAGAATTCCAAAATTTGTTGATCATCGTCAAAAACCTATAGATTGGTGATCATGTCTAAAATAGAAGGCTTGAAAAGTAATTCAATAGAGCATCTATTATTAGAAGGTACTAGCCTTGTAGCTGAGGTAGCTAGTAAATCAACTGCTACATTCTTTAATCTAGGAATGGACACAATATTAAATGCATGAAAATTTATAAGTAAATCCCAAACTTCATTTTGATAGGCTTTTAAATGTGGTGAAATACAGTGTATCTTATTTCAAATTTGCTTAACAACAATTTCAGAGTCTCCATATACTTTCAGATTTTTCACTTTCAGTTCTATTTCCTTTTACAGTCCCTGAACTAGTGCTTCATACTCAGCTGTATTATTTGTACATTCGAACTCTAATCTACAAGAAATAAAATGTTTATTTTTTCTTGGATCAATCAAGACACAACCAGCTCCTGATCCTTCCAATTTTTTAGATCCATCAAAATATAGGGCCCAAAAACTATCTACTTCTACTGAACTTGAATTAAAAACTACATCTGAAACTAAATCTACTATTTTACAGTCAATCTCATGAGCCCGTGAAAATCGAAGGAGACCGGGCTGGGTGTCAGGTGTACTGCTGGCTTCTTCAGCTTGGTAATTTACCGGTTCCAATTCAATGAAGTAATTTCCCAACACAAAATTTACTGGCTCATTCTTTCCTTGTAACTGAGTAACAATGTATTTCATTTGAGGTTCTCTTAATACTTTGATTTGATTTGGAATTCCCTTATAAGGCAACCACAAATGTGACCAATTAGATGCAAAGTATCCATCTAACCTTGCCGCCCAATCTCGACTCAAAACCAATCCATAAGCATCTGGTATGTCAGCTACTACAATGTCAATGTATTGACATACCCTCTCATCTACAGATAAGCGAATTAGAACATCTTCCATTTCTCCTATTACTTTCACAGCTGTCCTGTCTAATTGAATAACCTGCCAAGTAGATGGTTTAGGTTGTCCATTAATTTTCTTGTAGACTGACCATGGCATAACGTTGACTGATGCTCCTGAGTCTACTAAATAGTTGTGCACATTATAATTGAAAATCTCAAAAGTTAGGAGAAATGCTGGGGTTTTATACTTAGACTTACCTCCCACACTTGCTTCACCAATTTCTTCTTCAGGTTGGTTGTCAGTGGGAAGCTCTTCTTCTGGTACTTCAAGTGCTTTTAACAATTCCTCTTTCTGCTGAGGTACATTACACATTTCAAACAATGAGATATTTTCCTTAGCCTTTTTAATGTCTTCCACAATATCATACCCCATCTCAGGTTCTTTGAGATTCTTCTTGACATTATAAACCTTGTCTTCAACAGGCTTAACAGGCATGTTATTTTTCTTTGTATTTTGCCTTGAAATGGTAAATTCAGGTATTTTAACAGTTGTAGTGTTCTTTTGTATCTTCTTCATATTTTCTTGAAGTTTCTTGATCTTAGGAAGTATTGACTTGTCTTCTTTTAACAAGCTCTGACTTCTTGTCGTCACATTGGTTTCTGATTTTTCCTTTTGTTTCAAAGAATCTTCTTCTGTATCAAACATTGAGACACAATCCCATAAAACCAGAGTATCCTCCTCTTATTTTTCTGTAGAGTGATTATCTTTTTCTTCCTCCTTACCAGTTTCTATCAGTTTGAAATCCAATAATTGATTCATCACCAGTGTCATAGAATTTATCCATTGGGGGCAATTCTTCTTAGAATGAGGCTGTTGATGAAAAGTACAAAAATTATCCATGCCTATATCAGTTAAATTCATTGCTGCAGGACTATGTGGAGGAGGCTTAGGTTGACTATTGTATTCCCTTTTCTTATAATAAGGCTTATATGATTTGTGAGCCTCTTTTTCCTTCTCTAAATATATCACTCTGTTGGATAACTTTTGCATCATCTTCAACATCCCTTCAAAATCATGTGACCGCTCATCGTTAGGCTTAGTCAGTAATAAAGGTTTCTTGTTTCCAAAAGTCTTTTCTTCCGATTGCACAGGATAATTTTATATGCTTTTTAACTTAGCCTCCACCTTCTCAACTTCTTCATAGGTTTCTGCTAATGTAGGTCTCACTGATCTCTTGGAAAACATGGCTAGTTCGGGCCCAAGGGCTAAGGTATAGTATTCTATCAGGGCATTTTCAGATGGCTTATTTAATGCAGTAAAATTGTTTAGGTAAGTAGCAAATATTTGAGTAAAATCATGTACTTTTTCTTTTCTTTCTTTCTTTAGAGCATATAACCCCTTCATTAAGGCTGCAGGGGTATTCTAAACTGCATATTTACTTCTAAACATTCTCTCAAATGTGTTCCAATTCGTGATTGAATTTGCAGGAAGTGCAAAATACCATGAGGCTGATTTTCCTTTCAGAGTGTGGGGAAACAATATACACACTACATCTTCATGCTCCCCCACTCGTAATCCTTCTATAGCCAAGTAAAAACTCTGTAAATGATCATCCACCAAAATTCCTTCACCTGGTTCAAACTTGGGTAACATCTTTTCGAAATCTTGAGGCAAATCATGCAAGGGAGGTGTCAAATTTAAAGGCGACCTAACTCTCTAAGCAGGCAATGGAGGTGGTTGGTTTGCATTTACATTAGCCATGATTCTGAGTGGAGAATGAGGTGGTGACTGAATAGGGGTCCAACAAGGTGAACAATAAGGTGAATCTGGATCCAATTGATTCAAAGGTTGATCCACTTATTGTAAGGCTGCTTCTACCAGTTCTTCAAGATCCTCTACTAACATTGAGTCTTCTAATTTAGGGCGATCTTTCTTCTGATACTCTCTTCTAGGTAAGAAAAAAATGATAGGTAATATTTTTCGCATATTCCCTTGTGATTCTTCTTAAATCATCAACCACTTTGTTATCTACAGGATACAGATACCATTTCTCTTTATCTTCAGGAGTGGATTTGTGAAACAAACTACTTTCAAAACTGTCACCAGTGGAGTGATTTCGAGGAAGTGAGCTTCCTCAGCCAGCCATGCACTGGTGTCCCTCCTTCTAGCACCAAAAACTGTCGAGGCATGGAAAATCGCAGGTAACAACAGTTAGGGATTCTCCCCAATAAACGTTCCCAACTAGCCTGTTACTGTTTGGTATGGGGAATCCGTCCATTTTACGGTTCGGTTACTGTAGGTCAAGTAAAAAATTAAAATGTTTTACCAGTTATGGCCCGGTCCACCGTATATATTTTTAGTTTTTTGTGTTTAAGTTGTGATGTACAAGTGCCTATCTAAAACATGCAAAGTGATAGAGATAACAAGGAGTGTCACAATGTGATGCGCAGGTTCTTACCTCTCATCTTACCTCTCTCGTATCTAAATCACAAACAACCAGAAAATAACTACAACTAACTAACCTATCCCCAAGGAGCGAAAATTATCAGTTATCAATGAGTAATGTATTTCTATGCATGTATTAAGAAAAATTACAGATAGCTGTTACTTATTTTAGAACACATGAACATTAATAAAAATATGAACAACAAGATAGCTTATTGTTTATGACGACCTTCATTACTCATAATGGAAATATCACAGAATAAACTATAAGACATTCATAACATAACAAAAATGCAATGAGTTAGAACGATATCACAGTTAATGGACATAAGCTGAAAATGAAATAGTTCACATTCAACTGATCCATAGCAAAGCATTTGAAACATTCCACCAAACTTTCTCCGGCAGAAACTTGTAATTCTTTATTGTAAAAGGAAGTAGTTCTTCTTACAATATACTCTCAAAAATTTCTTGGGAAAGAAGTCCTTTATACATCTAAGCTCTCTTATATTTATACAAAAAAGAAAAACCTTTGGGTTTCCCCTCAATGAATTTTGGGCTTCCCCAACCTCTCAATCCAAAAATTTTGTCTTGTAGTAAGTTCTCATAATTTATACAATATATTACATTTTAAATCAAAATTTTATAGAACACTTTATGAAGAGGAGCCCGCTTGGTCATTTATGAACTTTTTCCATGCCTGGGCCTCTGCTGCTATGCCTTCAAAATCGGAGGGTTCAAGAAAACATATATTTATCTCATACTTAGCAACCTGATTCTTAACTACTTCTATTCTCGCCGGACTCAGGCGCAGCTGTTCTTCTAGTAAGTGGATACTTACTACGGCATGAGCCACTGCATTCTTCAGAATTTGTTCATCTAGATCCTTCACTTGTTGGATCTCATGCTCATCTTCCTTATACCTATTATATAGATGTTATATGAAAAACTCATGTTATGGTATCACATCCAATCCTTTTTCTACGGAAACCTGGCATCTATTGTATGTGACCAACACTCTTCTATAGTATTCAGCACATAATCCCTTTGTTTTCTTTATAGTTTTCTTGAATTCTTCCGTAATATTGATGGCAAACTCCAATAAATCATAATCCTGCTTTAAAATATGTTGATATTTAATTGGTAGCTCTGCAGGAGGTTCCTCATTTGTTTCTATCCAGACTATTCTTCCTGTCAGAATATCCAGAATCTCCTGAGATTTGTCCAAAAAATAAGACATAGTATCCAAAACATCTTCCAATTTGCTATATATTTGTAAAATCTTACATCTTCCTTCCTCAACACACATTTGAAAATGGTGGATCTTCCTCCTTTGAGCTAGAACATGTTCCTTCAAAGGTTGGACATCTGTCTTCTATTCCATAGTATCTTTTAGTGATGCTATCAATGAAGCATTCTGTCCTTCCAAAACGGCTACCTGCATTTGATACTATTTCTCTCTTTCTTCAGTGGTAGCCTTCTCTGATTGTAACTCAATTACCTTGTTTTGCAATTGAACCTTCTATGCACTTAGAGTTTCATAGGACACCTGGAGGTCATCTTTCTCATATTTAAAAACTTGATGCTCTAGCCGCAGCCTTTGTAATTCTGCCAAGCTGTTCTGAGCATATTTTTCCATTTTTCCTGCAGAAATTTCTAAAGCCTCCTTATTGGCCTATAGATTCTGGAGTTCAGTCTTTGAATTCCTCACTTCATTCTGCATGTCCTCAAATTTCCTCTTCAACTTATGACTTTCATCTCTCTCTTTCTTCAAATTTTCTTTTAATTGAACTGCATTCTTTTTGGACTGCTCAAGATCTATCATCAGCCTATCTACATTATCTTCAGTATCTTGATTTAACGCCACCCCAGCTCTTGCTATCAATCTTGGATCTGTATCTGCCCCATACACCAAAGTCTTGTCAGTGATCATCTTTCCCGATTGTCCTCCTGTTTCAACCTTTTTCTCGGTTCTTTTAACAATTCTTTTCTTCTCCTTGTCATAGAAAATGGTGCTGAAATCAGGTACCTCCTCCCCTTCTTTCTGCATGAAAGGGATCAAATTCATTCCAGAAAACATAGATTTCCCTTGAGTGCTTCCAGAAGTTGCAGCAGGCTCCTGGGGATCATGATTATCTTGTCCATGCCCTTGATCTATATGATCATGTTCCCCTTGTGTATCCATCTGGTCAGTAGTCTGCTGATCTTTTTAGATCCTGTTAATCTCAGACCCTCACTTTCATCTTGTATTTTATTTATCTATGCTTCTTCATTTCTCTTTCTCTCCTCCTCTTCCTTCTTTGCTGGTTCCTCTGCAACTCTCTTTATTTCTTCTTCTTCATTCTTTAGCCAGCTTTCTGCCTCTTGTGCTCACCTTCTAGCGTCTTCTTCTCTCTTTTTGGCCTCTTCTTCTTCAGCTATCTTAGTTGTCTATACAGTTTTTCATTTTCCGCCCACAGTAGTGATTTTGTATTTAAATCTCTTCTTTAAGGCAATCATATTCTTTGCACTATTGAAGGTTTCTTTGTCCTTGTCCCAAAAGTTAGTATACTCAAAATGAATGTTTGCCTCTTTGCAGTGTTCTGCTACCTTATTCCGGGAGTCATTCCTGTGAAAGTTCATCTCACCTAAATGGAAGTGCTCCAACTCTTGCACAAATTCTGCAGTCTGTTTTACCTTTAAGAACTTATAACTCCCTAGCCAGAAAGGTATGGCAGGAAATGCTGCCTTTTTATGCTCGAACAAAAAACTCCCCACACCATTACGATATACTTGCCTAACTGCCTCTTTATGCAGCACATAATTAGTGGCATATTTAGGGAGTAGAGAAGGTGCCCTAGATCCACCATACATTCTGATATACATCCCTTCCTCAGTT
This sequence comes from Pseudotsuga menziesii, assembly GCA_001517045.1. Lineage (NCBI taxonomy): Eukaryota > Viridiplantae > Streptophyta > Pinopsida > Pinales > Pinaceae > Pseudotsuga > Pseudotsuga menziesii. Next base: position 119,228 of record LPNX011210525.1, read on the forward strand.
AAATAATACTCTCCATATTCCTTAATGACTCTGGACATGCAGTTGCATTCGGTCAGGAAAATTAGAGTGTATAATGGAATTATGAAGTGTTCACATATTTCTCTGTAGTAGTCATGGTATTTGTGTGCCCAAAATAATTTATATGTAGTGTCTACTGGGGTCTTGTCCCTATCCCAATTACACCTCAAGGCTGGAAAAGATTGGGTACATAATATAGTCAACTAGGATAGAGCTCATGTAGAACTCTGACTTCTTCTGTGATACCCCTCCCAAAGCTGAAGATATGCATGCTGAGAGGCTATTGGACACTATGTTTGACCAATTGAATATGGTTCCTTGAGTGGCCACATAGAAAATAATTGGTATCCATCCCAATTTGAAGCTTTTTCCGCGAGCTCTCCCAAAAATTCTATTCATCATCAGTGCTATAAATCTATAAGGGGTCCGGAGAATGGATGTATCATATTCTCTTGATGGCCTGGTTCAAAAGTTCTTCCCTGGTATCATCATTCTTTTAACTGTTTCAACCAGGTCCAAATCTCTCTCTTTTAACCAGCTTTCTGTTAGGTAAATATGAGCAGGAGGTAGGTGACATGCCATGGAGACATAAGCAAGGCTGTATGCAACATATCCCTGTTTAGCAGTATTTTCAAGGATCATCGTAGTTACATCTGATCTAGGCAGAATCCAGCCAATCACTTCTGAGCATGGGAACAACTCAGGTCTTGTGGCTACCTTCATAAGAGCCGATTTCTCGATGTTTGCATATATAGTCAGCTCTTCGAATCCTACATCATGCACATTCTGATTTGCAATCATCCTGTATATCTCACCCCATTTATAATCCGGTTCGACCCTGATGGTAGCCTTGGTATCTTCATATATGTATTCAACCTTGGTGATTATTTCAACCTTTGGTTCTCCTTCCACAACTGGAGCCTTCTTCTTTTGTCTTTTAGACATATCTCCTTTGCAACAGTCACCCTGTCATACACACAATATGTTCTTAGACCATTTGAGCTTTTTGTAAGTGTTTTAGTAATGAAGAAAAACTATATCAAACTATTTACCTCTTCCATATGCATTCTTAAAAATAAACTATACAGAGCATTAATGCATGAAAATAAAAAATGACAAGGTAATGAAACTTCTGCAAGTTGTGTCTTAAAATATTCTAAGTCCACCGTCTGTAACTAAGAACATGACCCTGATAGAAAACTCATCATTTAATCCAGACTGCATTCGAAATAATCTAACTCTTCAATAAAACATGAACCACACTATCAATAAGGCTAATCCTCAAATGTGAGACCCTATACTGTGTTCTCATCGCGGAAATCCCCAACTCGATCAAAATCAAAACCTTTGCTGTCCCACGAAAATAGGGTAAGTACATATGAAAAATAAACCCCCCCCTCGCAAAACCATAACGGCTCAAAACACAGGCTCAAAAAATCCTCACCGCCAAAGAAAACTGTCAAACTAGCTAATATGCATACTATAGGGATAAATAATCATTCTAAACGGATGACTACACAACTACAGGAAAACCTAACCAAGGAAAACCATGGTTCTCAAAATGACCAATAAAAATTAAGAAAAAGGAAACCGTGGTTTTCCTACCTAGAAAAATGTTGTGCAATCAGCGTGATGATCCAAAACCTCCACGGTAGCACACCAATTGAATGAAATCTGGACAGCTGAGCAACGGTAGTACAGCTCGATCAACGAGAACTGGAGCAGATGTGATTTTCAATCAAAGATAATAATAAAAAAATGCTCCACTTCTATATATAACCCTTGGTAAAAGAAATGACAGGAAAAAACCCTATCGACGAGCGAAACATCTAAACGTCGGGTGGATAGTTCACTAGACAGCCGTAACAGCAAGCGACAAACCAACTGTGGGTCCCATGAATCATAAAACCATCGGCGATCAAAATCTCTACACGCTACGGGTCGGCGATTCACACCTCAACATCTCCATAGTGTCGGCGCTTCAAAGCTAAACCCTACCGCAGTGTTGACGATTCTGAGCACTAATGTCATGATGGTTATGCATTGGATATTGGAACCACTAACCACTAATGCATCGACAGTTGAAAACACTAAACATCGAGAAGATAGTCTAATCGACAGCAACAACAACGGACAACAAACTACTATGGTTCTGCGACAAAATTAAAACCCATCGACGATCAGAGGCTCTTAAGGCTAAAGGCCAGAACTCCAATCCTCAACGTTTCCGCAGTGTCGACAATGCAAAGGACAATCCCTCCAATCAATGTCAAAAATCGTTTCGATAGCGATAAAATAAAGAAAAACCAAGTCATCGACAGTAAAAAAGTTTAAACAATAAACCAAAATGAGGTAAAGGCCATGGATTGACGAGAATAAGAACTATACATTGGGATGTTCATCGTTTCCCTTCCAAAACATCGGCGGCATAGAAGACTAATTCCCTGATTCATTCTTCAACTGAGTTCTGATAGCGTTAAATAAAATCATCGAAAAATAAAAACCGTTAAGTGTTCGAAAGACTTTGGGCTGGGCAGCGGTAATACTAGCTCGTTTAACCTCCAGAACAGTGGGAAAAATAGTCAACCAATCATCCGACTTCCCAAAGGTCAAAAGAAATCAACAAACCTAAGCTAGACAAAATCAAAAGGAGGGTTCAATTTTTTTTAGAAATTTGGGAAATAGTTGTAACTGCAACAGAAGGTCAGAACATGGGTCTTAGAAATCACGCAGCAGTATGAAGAATTCAAGGTCAAAACCAGCGCATACACCATGTCCAATTGACGTGGCTCAAGGGTGATCCACAAGATTGTGTTGGGGGGCTATTGGCAAGGGGTTTTGGGTAAGCTAGTTGTGTAAGCTCAGAAGACATCACGCAAGGCAAAGATATCACACAAGATGAAAAATAGATTAATTATGAATATTTTTTGTCACTTTTTGTACTTTTGACCACATTTTGTGGATATTGGTCATTAGTTAGTTAGGAATTAGTTAGAAGTGGACCATGAATGTAAAGGAGCAAGCCTATAAATAGAAGAATAATTGTGAATGTAAAGAAGTTAGTTAACCGATCTAGAGATATAGATCTAGAGAGAGAGATCACAGAGAAGATCAAGTTGTTTTATGATGCAATGTTTACTGCTTTTGAATGATGTTATGGTATTAGATATGTTTGCGCAATTAGCATGGTTATCCTTGTAATAGTTGAATGATACAATATGAATAATGATGCAAATGACTAGATTTGATAGATAGACAAATTAATTGTTGATGCCCATATTCCTCTTCCTTCTCTGCGGAAACATGGTTCCGTCAGCCCTCTCATGAACATCTCGGGTGAGACTTCATCTGCTCTGCGGGTGTTGCTGGACATCGTAAAACCTGTCTGGGTCGATGCTCAGGGATATTGCGGCGAGTTGGGTATCGACAGAGTGGGAACCCCTGTTGACTGGTTTTTGTTGGTGGGGTTTGTGCCAACAGATATGCATGTACTATTTGCTTGTTTCCACTTTCTCTACTGGGTTTTGTAGCTGGAGATCTGAAGGCTATGGAGCTTGGATCAACAAAGAGAGAAGATGATTTGCAGATATTGGGTAAGTGATCTATCTGTTGACTTGCATATTCTATTTAATCTAGGAAAGTAGAATTTATTGGCTAATTGATTTGTTCTAGATCTGCTTGGACTAGGGAGATCTGGCTTGAGTCCGCTTGAGTAGTGTTGGCACCCAACAACTCCCCTTGATTTTTCGCAAAATCAAAGGGAACCCCTATTAGCATTTTTGTAAATACTTAGTTTTTTGGGTTCTTCTATTTTATATTTCTTGATTTAGTTAGTTGTTTGATGATATCCTCTTTGATCCTTGGTTTTCAGCATTTCCTTTTCTTTAACTAGGATTTCTTTATTTGATCCATTGCTTTCTGCGATACTTATTCTTTAGCTTGGCATTCATTGTAGAAGGATTTTGTGATTTGGATATCTTTGTGGTTGACGTATTTTGGTCCTCTAGTTGGTGAACAACACTTTCCTAGTTGTACTTGAGCTTGTTGCTTTGTTTGAACGCCTTACTTTGAAGGATTCAATTATATGGGTCTTACGACAACCTTGTCAAAATTTCAATATTAATAAGCACATTGGCGAATTGAAATGAATTGAGCAAACATATATCTTTATGAAATTCTCATATAAGTTTATAAGGAGTGCCTTCAAAATATTTGATTCTAAAGGTGCTCTTAATCTTCAAAAGTTGTTCGATCAACAAAGAGTATTTACCAGAAGTTTATTATGAATTTATGAAGTCATTTTAACAATCACTTAGAAACTATTAAAATTAAATTTATATATAATCAATTTTCATTATTATATATTATGACTATATATATTTGAGTAATCTACAGCCTATTAATTTTATCTTTTTAATCAAATCAAACTAGCTTATATGACTTATGATCTTTTAACATAAGCTCTTTAAACACTTCATTATGATTTTATGATTTGATTCATAAAGCTAAACAAAATATTTATGATTAATTTTTTTTTTTTATTATATATTGTTTGGGTTAATAATATTGTTTCATTATATAATTTTTATAACCCTAAGAAATATGTTTAACATTCAAAATATTACAACTTTTGAAACTATATCTATGCATTTGAGAAAACTAAACCCTTAGTCTATGCTTAAATGAATAATCATATTCTCATTTTGAATCATGCATAAACTGCTATGGATATTTGTACATAATCAAAACCATATAACACTTGGTGGCTATCATACTTGGATCAAAACCTCGAAGTATTTTATCATTTGGCACTTATTAAGCATGGTATAATTATTATGATCTAGTGCTAATAAGATTCCAATGTGTTCTCTTCTTTCATAATATATGATTATTGAACTACATATCAATAATTCTATTACTTATTAAAATGAACACAAAACCTTAAAAGTTTTTCTCATTTATTCAAAATTTATTTTGGAAAGTTTGAGATTTGAAAACAAACTTTTATCACATACCTTATTACCCTTAAAGCATTATAAAAGAGAAATCTTCTTGATGTATTAATAATTTGAAATATTTTATGGTCAAACTTAATATTTCTCTATAACATCAACGTGGCATGTCTCTATTATATGTTTTAAAGAGATGATTTGGATAAGTTCAAAACTCATAAATTAATATTTTGAGATGATGCAACGAAATCATATTCACCATATCATCAAACCACATAGCACAATTTTGGAGAGGTGGAGGTGTCCAATCAAAAGCAAATGACTCATGTCAAAAAGAAAATCTGTTTTGCAAAGCAATCGCTCCTCAAATCACACAGGTGTCAAAGTAATTTTCCACAAATTCACAATGAAAAGCTCAACGAAAAATGCTAAGTTCAAAATCACAGCAAATCATTAACAATTGAGTTCATGTTGTGTGATCAGATCCATGATATAATCGATAGTATTTAATGAAGGCTTGAATAAAGAAATGCCAACACAACAATAGATTCAAACAACCAATTAAAGATTGAAGAGTTCGTTAGCTAAAGCATGAAATTTGCCATTAATTTAAATCAAAAGGTAAATGCCAGCTCAATAATTCAAGAATTGATGAAGACCGCAATGTGTATGTCAATGTGCATTTCAACCTATTATTTCTAGCTGAACAAAGAGGTTTGCATGAAGATAAAATTGTTATCCACCAATCCTTCATGTCTGTTGAAGTAGACTAAAAAAACAAAATGCCCAGGAAGAAAGAATATGCAGTAAATTCATTGAGTAAAAAGGACAATTCTTTCACATTTCATGTGAACATTCTTACTTCTTCATGCATTTTTTATGGGTTCATAATCGAATTTTATTGTTATTTAACATAAATTTTAATGTGCAGGTTATAAACAGAAACAAGAAACTGGATTGAAATGTAAGAAGAAGCTGCGTTGGGGAGTTGAATATCTCGACGTTTCGAACCCTACTCTGGGATCATCATGAGGAGATACTCGAAGCTTATGGTAAGACAAGATGGCCAGGAAGGTATAAATACTCATTCTTTGAAAAACCAAATAGAGATGTCGGCTCTAGGTTTTAGTCGGAGGTAGTTTTTAGGTTTTTCAAATTATTAATTAGATCTTAAAAAGAAAATAAAGGTTATTAACCCTAAATTTAAATCTTTGTTATTACTTAAATTTTAAAATTGTTTGAAGTTAAAATTAAAACCATGTGAGGGTTAAAGACAAATGAAAGCAAAGGTTTTTAGTTTGAGTCTTAAATTTTTTTAAATTATTAAGTTCTCAATTTTAAAATTTTTTATAATTTTAAATTTACTAAAGATTAATATATAGTCTTAGGATATAAGAAAGTTTTAGTTATAAGAAAGTAATGTTGATTGCCTATTTTTAAGACTATATAATAATCTTATAATAATATATAGTCTTATCTTATTATAAGATTATATATCATAATAATAAAGTGGTTATTTAATTTTTAGGTTTTCAATTTTAATTTTTTTTTAATTTTTAATTTTTAAATTTACTTTTTGTTATTTATAATGAAATAACCCAAAATTATTATATAATCTTAGGTTATAAGAAAGTTTTTGTTATTAGTAAAAATTAAAATTTTATTTAATAAATTTTAGAGAAACCAAAATTAGTTAACAAGGTTCTAAAAATGTTAAAGGTGAAAGTGTAAGGGTTACAAAGTTTTTTAGGAAGGCAAAGGTAAAATCTTAAAATTAAATTTTTAAGTCTAACAATTTTGATTAATGAGACCGGATTCCGCTCATTATTCAGGAGGCAATTTTTTGTAGTGAAATGCGGGCAAACTAGGATGAAAGGACAAAATCCAAAACTTGGGTTTTTTCTAGAAGATACCAATTTACTAGACTCGTGAGGAATTTACTGAAAAGAGTGAAGAATTTGGGAGATTTTCAGGGTTCTTTGAACACGTTTTTTCAAGTTGCGGCCAGCAAGGAGTGTCTGTTCGTCTCTCAACTCTCTGTTTATTTGTATTTGCCTATTTAAACTAGAGCAGATATTGCGATAGAGAGGAGGGGTCTCTAGAAATTGGAAGATGAATTGTTTTCTCTTCTGAAATCATTATTTTTCTGTAAACTTTGCTTTGGGAAGAATTTAGGAGACGCTTCCAGATGGGGGAAAAAGCTCTGCAAAATGGAAGGAATTTTGGTCTCTCTATTCTGTATTTTTCTTTGTAACATTTTATTGAATAGAGAAAGGAAGATGCATGATCGCCTTCAGTTAGTTTTCTCATGACTATTGACTATATTTTGTAATTATTTATGAAGTTGTAATCAATGGTTTGAGATTACTTAGTGATCATTTTCATGCATTTAATTTTAATCAGTTGTGTTTTTTTTTGTAATTTGCACTTTGATTATGAATTAAACTTGATAATCTTGACTCAGTTTTGTGTTTAGATTTTCTTGTTTTATTGTGTGAAATGAACATATTTCTGATTGTATAAACAATTTATTTAGAGGTGAATAATAAGAGTTTTTCTATTATTTATCTTTAAAGGAATTGACGTTCTTCTTCAAAATGACTACTTATTTAACTTTGTTTAAGTAAGCAAGTTATAAAACTTTCTATTTTATACATCAGAAATTTTAACATTCAGTTATGCTCCTGCGTGCAGGATAGATTAGGTCTAGAGTTAGTTTTTAAATTAGGTTTTAGTTTATTTCATAGTGAAGGATACAGTTTAGTTGCTCTTAAAACCTGCATGTTTTAATAGCTGTTAAATTTGTATGTTTTTCAACTATTCAACTATTCATCTTAGATTAGTCATGTTAGTTAGATTACATATTTGAGATATTTATTCCATTTTAATAATTTCTATCACTAAATTGTGAGACTCTCTTTTGAGAGCAAACTCATAAGGCAGTGGGGCCTTTGTTCCCGCGAGATTTAGTCATCCCAAACACATCGAGGGATGTTTTAAGCACTTTGTGTGGACTATTTCTCCTTGTTGGCCTTAGGACAATAAATCCATCCAACAAGTAGATTTATCTGATAACACTAGTAAGGACCACTCTCATGAACATAGTGTTATACCTTCCATCCTCTAGAGAGGATGCTATCGTCCACAAGTGAATGTCGGACCTTGTCAGCATCTTCAGGTGCACTTGGCCTCTTCCATGCTGGAGCATCATTGTCATCCCATCATTGATGTTAGCATCATCATCACTCCCCATTTTATGGGAGGATCCATATTATCAACCTGCTCCCCCTTTTTCCAAGGAGGGTTCATGTCTTCGACATGTTCTTCCTTTCCGAGGAGAGTCCATATCTTTCATGATTTCTATGTAGTCATGATATATAAAATAGTAAAGTCCCAAGTCTATAGTACCTTTAAGGTACCTCATCATTCTTTCAAAGTTATTAGGTGAACACATCTAGGTTTAACTAGATACCGACTCAAGGTGTTCACAACAAATCATATATCTGACCTTGTGTTCATCATATACATCAATGGCTCAATAATCTATCTATATTGAGTCATATCCACTAAATCTGATGTCTCATCAGATGATAGCTTCATGTTGGTATCCATGGGTGTGGCCATGAATTTACAATCCAACATATCAATTCTTCTTAATATTTCCACAACATACTTTCCCTGGTTCAGAAAGAATCCTTCTGGGCTCTGCCACACTTCCATCCCTAGGAAAAATGCATCAATTCAAGAACTTTCATCTTGAATTCTTCATCTAGCTTCTTCTTGCAATATGTAATATGTTTCTAATTTTCAGTCAGAAATAGATCATCCACATACAACAATAGTATGTCTGGTTTATCATCCATAACCTTGAGGTAAAGGTTAGGATCAACTTTACTCTTGGTAAATCCCATGCTTGTCAAGAAGATATCTATTCTACCATACCAAGCTCTTATGAGCTTGCTTCAGTCCATACATATCCTTTTTCAACTTGCATACATGAGTCTCTCTATTTTCAACTTCAAATACTTATTTTTGTTCGATGTAAACCTCTTTTTCAATCATACCATTAAGGAAGGTCGTCTTTACATCCATTTGGTGTATATCCCACTTCATCATGGAAGCAAGTGCCATGATGGTTCTGATGGAAGTGTACCTTGCTTCCTAGAGAAAATGTATCTTCATAATCAATTCCCTCTCTCTGAGAGAATCCTCTAGCCACAAATCTTGCCTTACTTCCGTTAACAACATATTTTATATTGCAAATCCATTTGGAAGATACCACACTCTTGATTTATGGTTTGGGTACTATATCCAAAAAATCATTATGGTATTCTTCCATCCTTGCATCTGCCATGAGTTAATTCTTTCAGTTCATCGACATATCCCAGTCTTATGCATTCAACCTTGAAGGTTGGAACCCACTTTACTCTTCATAAATTCCCAGTCCATCACGAAGTTATCCATCCTGTCGTACCATGTCGAACTTAGAGATCTTATGCGGTCACTCCCCCTAAAGCGGAGCATAATCCTCCCTATTCATTTTGTACTATGTGTATCAAAACATATGAGTGACACGTAGCATCCTATGCTACTATGTATCCATCTCAAGTTACTAGATACCAAGATCCCTTTAACTTGACCTTTGTTGAAAAGTTTCTCTTGTACCCATCTGTGAGCTTGTTATCTTCTATAGGTTTCCATCTTCAACCTTGTAGCAAAGATTAATATATTCATCACTCTAGGTGATCTTTCAAGCTCTTGGATGTGCTTATCTATGGGTTCCTTCTGAGCTTGTACAAAGCCTATTCTGTACATGTGGTTCTTTGCTCGATATATAATTCTATTGGAGAAGTGTGTCTAGTCAATAGAGTATGTCATGCCATATTATATTCTTTCTAAGACAAGCCATGAAACTTTCTTTCTATACTTGTTCTTGTAGATCCATATGGAAGACACTATGAACTTCCCTTCAGGTCTCATAATCATATCCTAGACATCATTCGCCATGATCAACTGTTACTCTTTGATCATAGATTCTTCCATTGCTGGAAGGGTTTGCATCAATGATGTCACCCAACTATGTCACACAACTAGAGCATGTCTGAGGCTTCTTAATTTGCTTTGTAAATCCCGCCATACTTTTCTTCATATTGAATTATCTCTTGTGTCCAAGATGGTCTTCATCTCTCAAGGTGGATCTACTGCTCTCTTCTGAATCTGTTTCTTCCATCTCGGTGTCTCTAACACTAGAAGCTTCAGGTTCATGTTTATTGGAGTGAATATTGAATTTTCATCACTTGTTCTTCAGAACAAGTCTCATCCTCCTTTTCTTGTAGGCGGTTGTACACAACCTTTCCTACAATTCAAATGCACCAGTTGCATGGACATATGCATAAAGACAAATTCTTATGCATCATGCAATTGTTTTAGCCAATACAACAGTCATCCATACCTCACAAAAAATTTCTAGATTCCTTCCATATCTACCATAACATCATTGAGATTTTGCAATAACCCAAGATGTCAGCAACGAGGTTTCATTATAGATAAGTAGCAATGGAGAGTTGTATAGCACCATGGGATACTTATCCATAACATGCATTAGTAGTATACTAGAATTAATGCAAACATTCTATAATGCATAATAAACAGAATATACAGGAGAGATAGTTCAAATACTTATCTTTGTTTTCTTTGTCTTTATCTCCTTATGGATATGCAACTTCTTCTTTGACCAATGAGATTGCTTCAATCTCATGCTTGCTTGAAAGCTTTTCTGGAATGCTTCTTCCGATGGACCTAGGCTTTGACAGAGAAACCCTAATTTTTCAAATTCAGTATCTTTCAGATCTAATTGGATAGAAATATGTGCCTCCTCAAGTCGATTTGAGCATCATACTCATTTTCCCAAAACTGTGATCAGAACTGTAAAATATATGATGCCCTATTTTTCTTCACTTTCTTTTGTAGAATTTCCTAATATTGTTTCTGCGTTATCTCCGAAATTACTTCTCTTCTATGTTTGAAACTTCACACAGAAGTAGCCTCATCTATCCTCTTTCCAACTTCGTAGGTTAGAGAAGAATTGGTTTCACCAATTGGGACTTATGTTAGTTTTCCCAAGGTGATGTATTTCATGACTTTTCATCATAGCAAATTTGTAAGGACTTCCACATGTCACTATTTCATCTTCGGGGTATGAAAATTTTACCATAGAAATTGAAGTCCGTTCCCTATATCAAACATCTTACAAAATATAATTTGGACTTTCATAGCCAGAGATATAGCAATTCTCCCTAGGTCACATGTTTAAGGCTAAATCCTTGGAGAGGCTGGAACCCTGATTTGGAGGAATCATATCTCCTAGAATATAGTGAATATGAGGTTGAAAATTTTACAAAGGGTACATCAGGTATTTATCTTCGGCCTGTAAACATTTTGTGTCCTGATCCTTCTCCACTCTTGAGATATAGCGAATGCACCAACTTGACTACTTTTAGTCTTTTAGGGTTTTCACGCATGCAACCCTAATCTTCAATAGTTGTAGTTGTAGCATTGTTTCAGCTGCAAAAAGAATTATTTCAGGGTGTCTATGATACCATGTTAAGTTTTTAATGGTTATATAATATCTTATAACATTTAACATCATTATAGAATAACCATAATAAAAAAGATCACTAAAAGATAGACAAGCACAACCACACAAAATAACACAAATATTTATCTTGGGAAACCCTCACGGGGAAGAAAACCCAACAAAACTTCCTTTGTATAAGATGTATAAAAAGTAAAATACAAGGCCCGAGACAAGTGCACCTCCCTCCAACAGATATATATATATCTCTCTCTCCTATGCATTGTGCACAAGTGAGTGTGTGTGTTGAAATGAGGGACACATCTCCTCTATTTATACTATTTTCGTCACTTTACTTTTAACCTAACAATTCGGCCCTACTTAAATAAGTGGGCCAAATTCACTTAGGAAGACTCAATACAATATTATATTATATTCATTAGGGTAAAATTAACCCGACTTACAATGGAGGATTTACCTCATTACTCTATGATGACCAAATACAATAATAACACCCCACTAGAGGAACAATGACATCTCTCTTGGGTTACATCAATAAAATACATTTACAATATCTTTTGAAGTTACAATATTCAACAATAAGATACCTTTGAATCCTGGAGTTAAGCCTTTCAAACAGAAGCTTAGTCAAACAAATCTCGTGTTGCTTCCCATACTAGAAAAGGAAGTAAGGACGTTATTAGATGAAAAAATAATAGTTCCTTTTAGATACTTAGAGTGGGTACCAAACCTCATACCAGTCAAGAAGAAGATTGGGGAAATAAGGATGTGTGTTGATTTTAGAAATCTGAATAAATTCTCTTTAAAAGATAACTGCTCGGTTCCAAAGATGGATCATATTTTTCATAAAGTTGTAGGGAAAAATAGAATATCAATGATAAATGGTTTTTCATGTTATAATCAGGTTGGAATGAGCAAAGAATACAAAGAAAATACAAGCTTCACAACCACATGGGGTACATTTATGTATGATAAGATGTCATTTAGGTTAATAAATGTAGGAGACACCGTTCAAAGGGCCATGGATATGGAATTTTTTATATAGAGAGATAAGTCCATAGTTCTATATCTGGATAACATGACCGTGTTGACTGTGTTTTCAAAAACATATGATGAACACCTCTTACATTTGAAGAAAAAATTCATTAAATGTAGGAAGTATGGGTTGTCTCTGAACCTCAAGAAAACACATTTTTCCTTGCAAGAACGAACATTATCGGGGCACATTTTTTCCAAATATGGGGTAAGAATAGATCCTGAAAAGGTGGTTTCCATTCAATTGATACACCTACCTAGGAAAAAAAAAGAATTCCTATCTTTTATAGGGAAGATAAACTTTTTGAGGAGATTTATTCCAAATATAGAAGAACTAGTAAACATCATACCGACATGCTAAAAATAGGAAATTATGTAAAATGGAGCAAGGAGTTCAAACAAGCTTTCTAGCAACTAAAGAGATCCATAGGGGAAGCCCCTATGTTAATAAGTCCTTATTACACCCATCATTTCCTAATTTTATCCTTCCTTTCAACAAATACCATAGCAATTGTAATTCCATAGAAAAAAAAAGAAGGATATGGGCATCCCATAGCATTTTCAGTAAATCCTTAAGAGATGCATAATTAAACTATACTCTAATGGAAAATCAAGCTTATGCCATAGTGAAGGTCCTAAAATATTTTAGATGTTATGTGTTGCATTATCACGTGATTGCATATGTTCCACACAACTCTATGAAAGGTATTCTCTGCCAAACAGACAGTGGAAGAAGAAGACGGAAGTGGATTGCCAAAATATAGGAGTGTGATCTGGAAATCAAACCCATGAAGCTAGTAAAAGGTCAGGTGATCCAGGATGTTTTTTTTCTACAACTTATAAATTGAATTGCATAAAAGGAATGTCAATGAAGCTCATAAACACATAAGAATTACATTTAAATGGAAGATAAATAATGCACATGAAAAGTAGACACCATATGATAATAGCGTTCATTCCAAAAGGAACTATGTCTCCGGACGTGCTTCTCACATGGAGAGTTTAGTTTATAATCTCAACAATAATGAAGGAAAAATACATGGCAATAATACATCGATACATTGGTGGATGGAAATGGAGAGAAATTGTTGCTTGAATCCATAAATGGGTTGCATCAACAACTTCAAAATGTGAAGATGATGAAAAATGAGTATAAGTACCCCCATCTTCTTCTTAAAAAAGCCACAACAACACCTTCCTCTCTTTTTCCAAATAATGGCTATAAGGAGGACAAAGTATCCAAACACTCTCCAACTCTCACAAAGACTATATCCCAAAATCACTCCACCATGGAGTTCAACACCAAAGGAATGGATGATTCTCTCCACCAAAACATGGACTCTCTCTATAGAAAATGGATGGTTTGAATGGAAAATGAGGGGGTTTATATAGTGTTGAATGGACCCCCCTTCACATGTTTCACATGAGCCCCCATTATTCCATTAGTTGGGATTCATTGAATTTTTCATTACGTCTTCCTCGTATATAGTTGGAAATAATAAAGGATTAGTTGCATACCGAACAAATGTGGGTTACAACCATGTGACATGTTCATTGGATATACATTAAATCTACCCCAACCATTGGGATTGGTAGTTGGAATATATATATATAACCATGTTACAAATTGTTGGAACCTCCATGTAGTATGGATTTCACCCTAGCTACGAGCAGAAACAACTACCTTCCGTCTATAGGACGGAATGATAGGGTCTTTGTGGATGGAAGAGGAACCTGCAAGAAAGGGTTAGTGAACCATACAAAACCCTGCAAGAAACCTATTACATAAATGGAAATATAACAAGAATAAATCAATGGAGAACCTGCAATTGAAATGTTAGAAAAAAACTAAACTAATAAGAAGAAATACACATTATACCTTCTGGTTTTTTGATGAAATGGGCCACCATGCCCTAGCTGGGAGCTACCTCTCTATGGAATGGGGATTGGCTAATGGAGAAAAGGATAAAATGGAGGAGAGGGGTGAATGGCTTGAGATATGTGGGTCTCAAGGCACTCACGCGGGTAGAGTAATGGTAGATAGAGAAGGAATTGTTTTGAGAGTGACCGCCACCCTTGTATTTATAGATTTTTTCTTGGGTTTTAGAGTTTTAAGCCCTTGGTCAAGGCTTTAGCCCCTTTTTGGGATTTAAGACCCTTTCGCCCATTTCTTAGCTCCTTTGGGGGTTTTAAGCTCCCTTGAGGGGCTTTAGCCCCTTTTTGGAGGTTTTATCCCCTATGAGAGCTATTTTGGCTCTTTTTAGGGGTTTTTAAGCACTTTTGTGTTTTTTGGGCCTTTGCAAGGGTGTGGGGGTCAAATGAGGGAAATGGCATGGATGTCTTTTTGGTCTAGGTCATGTAGAGCTAATCGGGTAATTTTTTGGGTTAACATATTGCCTCCTGATGTGTGAGGGTAGGAGCTCATTGTATGGTCGATGGACATCATAGGATTTTCTGGGGAGAGGTGTTGCTTCCTAGGCTGGGGCATGGTAGATTTTGGTTTTTGTATTAATATGGTTCCCATAAGTGGGTGAGATAAAAATAATGTGTGACATGCATATGGACGAGGCGGGCATCCCCATGCTCTTAACGATGTCAAAAGAATAATGTGATCTAAGCTCTGAAATGCAAGCGACGATCATGTACAACTGTTGTTACATAGTGCTTTCCTCAATAAGAGGCTGAATACAATATTGATCTGAAGAAATGCTACATCGGACCCATGGTATTCTCATGGAATGCTATATCTTCATGACTGATGGTTTGCTGGATCTGGAACGATACATAGCTATAGGGACTTACTGACGGAGTGTCAGAGTCTCTGTGGTACAATGTGTTGCATCAATCATGAATCTATATCAAAGCACTACTATGGATGGGGCTTGTTGAGCCTCATTTTTTTATCATTTTTGGTGATTAAATTACACATTTTAACACATATTTTATTATCTTTAGTATTTTTTATGTCACGTAGAATGTTATTTTAGCACAAGGTAAGAACAAATTTGATGTTATTATAACTTCTGTTATTAATATCATTTTTATGATTTTATTAACTCAAAAGTATATTATTTAAAGCATATTTAATGTATTATTTGATATGTATATTTGTTTGCAGATTTTATAGTTCGATTTGGAAAAATTAACACCAAAACACATTCATCTTTCCTTTCGCACCATATGTCTAGCTCATGATCCAGCTTGGCGTTCAGCTTGTCATCCATCTGTCATGCAAAATTTAGTGATCGTTTGCCATGTTTGCCCTAGATCGATGCACATCTAGCTCACGGCTCAGTGTTCCGTTTAGTTCGTCGTTCAACTCGCCCATCAACCTGCGCGCTATCCATAATTGGTTTTGAGCATTAAACAATCTATAATCTCCTTCGCTCGCCATCATGCCAACCATCTCTGTGCTGGACCGGTGCATTTAACTCATCCTTTGAGAGGATTGCCACTTAGCTGCTCATTATCCACACATTCAAGGGGATGGAACAGCCTGTGTTCTAGAAGATCGATTGTGTCACTGCCCTTTCTCTCCACAACACCACCAGTCTACATGCTCGCGCTGATGAGGGACCTGCATTCTAGAACCCGCTGTTGTGTACAAGCCTGCGCTCACCACCATTCCATCCTCCACGCTAAGGAAGGGGTCGTTGCCACATCAAGCACGCTGAAGAAGCTTGTTCACGCTAAAGAAGGAGCAAAATCGCCACATCACGCTGCGATCATGCTGAATGAAGAGACATACTATGCATTGGTTGGAAATAAATTATGTGCTTTAAAGGTTGTCTAAAATTAGAGAGAATTTTACCTTTGCAGGTCGACTTGCTCATCTCTCATGCAAACTATATATATTAGTCTCTGAATATAGAGCAAAGTTAGTCAGATTTAGTCAGAGATAGTCAATTAGTCATAGTTTTTATAAGCACTGTAATTTTGTTTTTGAATCTAAATAAAGAGTTGTATGCATTGTTGTTGAAGATTGTGTTTGAGTAGGAGTTAGCAGGCTTCACCCCTGATTGTTGAGAGGGCCCCTCATCAACCCTAGGTTCATTTCTTTGTTTAATTTAGTTCTTTATTTTTTGTTTTAGTTAGTTTAGTTTAATTTCCACTTTGTTTTCATTAGATAATAGTAAATGCTATTTTATTTCCTGTTTCCAGTTTGTTTTCATTAGTTAATAGTAAATGTTATTTTATTTCCTGTATTGCATTAGCTTAGTTTTATTTCAGCAGTTAAATAAGTAGATGCACGCATAGCTTTTTTTCAGTAATTTACTTTCAATCATTTTAGTTACAGTTATTTCATTCCAGTATTGCTTTCAGTTTGTATTCCAAATACACAGAATAGTTTACTTCCATTAGAATTCAGTCTTGTTTATGTATTTCTTGTTATGAATTTGTGTATATAGAATAGTTTGCTTTCATTTAGATTTAGTTCTGTTTATTTATTTTTTGCCATGAACTTGCTTAAGTTAATTTCCAGTTTGTTTAAATTAATTTCCAGCTTACTAATTAGTTTAATATGAAATGCTTTCTTTTTGTTTAAGAGTTAATTTGAAGACAATTTTCTGATTAAATAGGTTTGTTTATTGATTCCATGCATTAGGTTTAGAAGTGCATAACTTTACCTGAAGAATTAGTTCATTTAGGTTAGTTTTTACCATTTTCATTGTATGGACCACCATTCGGATTGTCTGTCCAGTCTGCCATTCAGTCACCCTTTACAGACCTACTGTTCAGTCTGTCATTTAACCCTCGGTTCTGTTTTTACTGTTTTTTTATGTATTTTCATATTATTTCTAGTTTTGTTTTGTTAATACATGGATTATGTTTGTAGTTGATAATTTAATTTAAGCATTACAATTAAAGTTTGATTGTTTTAGGTTATTGATTAAGGTTTTATTATTATTTTTTTTTCACCTTAAATTAAATATAGATTAAGTTGTTCTTATTTCTTAAATATTTAAACGCTGATTTTGTTTTACTGATGTTTCACTTCATAGTTATATTTGTTTGCATATAGAGTTTTGGATTAGATGTATTATTTTCAAGAGGAAGTTAAATTATTTGTAATCATAGGAATCATTCTTGTTTTTGGTATGTGTTTATTGAAGAATAAAGTTTAAATATCTTTATTAAGTTTTCTAGTTGCTTATGTTTATTATCTTTTATTAAGTTTTCTACTTGCTTCTTTCAAAAGTTTTATTTATTAAGTTTTCTACTTGCTTTTTCAGTTTTCTATTTTTTATAAGATAAGTTGTCTTTTTACCCTAGCCTTCCGCTTAAGGAATAGTTAGTTGATTATTTTTCAGTTCAGTTGTTATAATTCCTTGTATGAGTTAGTGTCTGAATTTATAAGTATTACTGTTTATATATTCCTTTGTAGTAGTTGTTTAAATTTGATATTCCAGTCCTGTCCAATTATTTAGATAGTTTTAGGAGTTTGACTCGGTTTTTGATCTTTTGATCTTTTGGTTATTAAAATATCTCCACGACACCCTAGGAGCCTTTTTACCGTTGCATATATTTTGTATCAACTCTAAGCCTACCAACCCCGGTCGATAATTAAATATTAGATGTATTTAAGATAGTAAGAAAAAACCAACATTTTGGTGCCGTTGCTGAGGAGTTGTTTTGTAAGGTAGAATAAATAGGGTTCCTTTATAGTTTAGATAGATGGATAGATTATTTTTATTTTACACAGCAAGAGGGAGGGGAGAACATTAAGACGCAAATATGACTTCACTAAGGAATTCCTGCAATTTCTATGGTGTAACAGCCAGACGCATCCACTATAGTGGGGTGCCCCAAAGCCTTGTTGTCCTTTGTTGTTTTTGTATGTGTTTTATTTTCTGCATTTGTCATATACTTGTTTTTCTTTTTAGAACTGATGTGTCTATTATAACAGGCACCCCCAAATCCAACAATAATAGTAATAGCATAAGTTTCCTTTAATTTAGTTTTCTTTTCATGAACAAACTTAGAGATCCTCAAGGTAGATTTATTAAGGTAGGAAAAGCTATCGACATTTCTGCTAAGTTTTCCAGGGGACGTAATACCCCAACTACTAACTCACCAGAAATGTATCGAAAAACACCTGAAGGGAGTAATTCTGCTTGGAAACCTAAAGAAAATCTTCCAAGAGATCTTACCAAGGGAACCATAGAAGGAGAAGGAACCTTTCCCAAAGGTCCTGAGGACTTCATTCCGGGAGAAATTCAGAAGGATCAACCACTAGTAACCTTTAGTTCTCCACTAGTCACACAACCAAAGGATACAACCTTTTCACTAGTAGGAAGTCCGAACTTTGTTGACTTTGTTGATCCTGAGTAAGTAAAAGCCCTCTTTGGAAACGCCTTAGATACATTCATCTCACAAATTGAGACATCCACAGTAGAACCTACTTTCCCTCTAGGGTTTAATAAGAAAACAATTGACCAGGGGAAGATCTCTCCCGAAACAGAGCATGGGAACGCTCCATTATCATCTCGAAAGGAGCTTCCTAGGTATATTTATATTAAAAACCCAGCCTATATGGAGGGACAGGGAGAGAACAAAGATCATAATGAATTTAGAAATAATGAGGGAGAAGGAGAAAATCAAACTGAGGCTACCTTCGGGTTTTCTATTCTAGACACTCTACTAGATGTAAATATGAAAAACATCCCTCTTTCTTCTTTACCTACCTTTTATGGAAAAATTAATGAGGACTCGGACACATCCTTGTTCGAGTTTGATATTCTCTGTAGGAGCTATAATTATCTAAAAGATGATCACAAACTAAAACTCTTTCTCGCTACATTTAAAGATTACGCCTTGTGATGGTTCATGGGATTAGGTGAATCCACTATCAGGACTTGGGATGACATGAGAACCTTATTCTTGCGAAAGTATCAAGAATACTGCAAACCTAAATATTCTCGACACGATATATTCAAGATACAACAACTTGAATATGAAATCCTAGAGGATTAACTTGAAAGGTTCATTTATACACTTCATAAATCAAAATATCATGACCTTCGAGAAGATGCAGTACGTACACTTTTTCTCAAAGGAATCTCCGAGGACTTGCTAGAGAGTCTTAATCTCATGCCAGCTGGTGATATTTCTCATAAAACTTTTGTACAGATCGATGATATGTGTAAAAATTATTCTAGAAGTAGGGGGAAGGTTGGGAAAAATTTTCGAGAGCCTTATAGTAGTCTAAATGTAAGAGGAAACATTCCTAGTTCAGGAGGGGTTACAAGGATGGAATTGGGTAACCTATTGGAAAATTTTAAGACTAACATATTAGGAGCCATGGTTTCTTAATTAAATTCTTTACAAGCCAAGAAAAGGCAAGATGAAGAATGGGCAGCAATGAGTATTTTTTGTCCAAGGTGTAGAACAAAACATCCCAAAAGGAATGTCCATTAAACAATATCTCTATATGTCACATCTGTACAGAGGAACATCCGACGGATAACTATCCATCCTTTCCTGGATTGAAATTCATCTATAAGAGTGGGGATGTAGGTACATATAGGAGGCCTCCTTGGAAATCTAGAGATCAACCATCATACCAGAGTTTTCCACCACAATGCCCACCCTATTACTCTCCATACCAACAACCCCAACAATGGAACAATCCTAGTTGGAAGAGTTGGCCACATTAGTATCCTCCTACTTAATTTCCACAACAATAGTATTGGTCACAAGGGTGGAGAGGACATCCATACCCTTAGTCACAACCTACCCCTCCACCTAATCATCCTTTTCCTCAGGATCAACCAAATTTCCTGTAGCATTTTCCTAGATTTGTACCTCTAGTTCCTCTTATTGCACAACAACCTCATCACTTCCAAAATACAAATCCTCTGCGATTGACATTATTACATGCACAACTGATACCTAACCCTAATAATAAACCAACTCAAGCTCTTAACAATATTTAGTTGCAAACTCTTCCATCCTACCTTGTTTCGACTGTACCTATACATGAGATTCAATTACGATCTGGAAGAGTTGTTAATGATAAACCCAGAACATCACTCGTCATTTGTGAAGAGAATGAAGAAGAATAAGATTCAAATGAACCCATGAATGATGCCATCTTGTAGGCTGTGAACATTCCAAAATTTCCAGTGCCTACCCATCCTCTGCAAGTACCTATTCAAGAACAAAGAATTCCTCCATTTCTAGAAAGATTAGTAATAGAAAAACCTGTAGTTCATTCCAAGGATGATATCTTGAATGAATTAAAGCATATATGTGTCAAAATCTTGTTATTTCAAGCTATTAAAGATATACCAATTTATAGTAAGGTAATAAAGGAATTATGCATTAAACGCCCAGGAAAGAAACCAAAATACCCCCTTACAATTCATGTCATAAGAGAGATGTCTAAATATATGTTAGATCAGTCCCGGATTGCAAAATATACAAATCCAGGAGCCCCAGTAGTGTCTGTAATTATAAATAATACTGCCATAGATAGCACATTAATCGATTTAGGAACAACCATCGATATGATGACCACCACAATTTTAGAAGCTTTACAGTTGGGACAATTTCTTCGACCTACCCCTTCCATCTTCGAACTAGCAGATCATACTACAGTAAAACCTACTGGAGTTCTGGATGACATTATTGTATCTGTTGGGCCAAATTAATGTCGTTTTAATTCCGTTGTAGTATTTTACTAGCCATTTAATTTATCAATCTGAGGTTTGTAGGCTTATGAATCACATGCAAAGTATATGCAGGACTGAAGTGAAATTAAGCTAATCTAACCCCCCATGAAACTAAGACTAATCTAATCTAACCCCCCTTAAGATGAAACAAGCAATTGCTAATCTAAAGCTGGAAGATGAAACACACAGTTGAAAGTAAATTGCATAAAAGAAAGACAACATATGAAGAGAAACAAGACACCACATGTGAGCTCACATTAAAAATCTAGCAATCTTAATTTTCATTAGAAGAATCAATGACAAATCATGAAAGCATCAAAACCAATATCATGAAAAAAATCTAAGAATTCCCTTCTCCATATTACAAAGTCAAGACTAACTTCTACAATCTACTATTCTCTAAGATAATCTAAGATCTAAGATATTCAAAGTTAATCTAGGATTTAAGATTATTGAAATGAAGAGAGAGCACTCCCTTTTATACATGAAGGAAATAACCATCTCATAATGAGAGATCCACTATTCAATCAACCACTCAACTAATTTCCTTTTATTACAAGATATGATCCCTTCAAATCCTCCACATATATCTCACCAATCCTCAACATGTCTCTCAACCAAATCTCCATGATCTTCTCCTTGGAATATTCTTTGCATAACTATCTCCTTGAAATGGTGGAGGAGATATACATGAAGTCTTTTCTTTGAATTAATCCTACACATTACAAAGCTCATCCATACTTTGAGATATTAGTGAAGAACATGTTAATTTTCTAATATTTAATCATAAATTCACTTATAATACTAAAAATAAACAAAGTGGAAATAATAAGGTGAAACCCACGTATATGTATGGAAATGGTATGATAAAAGGTTAATGGGACGATGAAATGTGAGGAATAGCAGAAGATAAAGTGGATGAAAAAGTGACATTTATGAGTCCTAACATACTCCCGGATTGAACTTGTTGCATGTCCTCATGCAACCATGTATGGATCTTCTCAAGAACTTTTGGCATCTAAACTTTGGATTTGATTGATGATGTCTTTTTAACAATGAATATTTCCAAGGTGTGAAATACATGAGTAACAACTGGCATTTCCTTATGGTTGGTTTTTGTGTGATAACCATGAATACAAAGAATGTTGGTTCTTATGTTAACAACATTCATTTCATGATGTGAAATGCATGAGTAATAGTTGACATTTTCCTTATGGTTGGTTCTTGTGTGACAACCATGAATGTAAAGAATGTTGGTTCTTGTGTTAACAACATTCATTTCGTCATCGGTTTTCTAGCTGCATAATAATTTAACCATACACTCACTGAAAATGATAAGCTATTAATGTGCATAGAAAGCATCATTATGCTTAAGAAAGCCTTTTCTTTATCTATATGAATCATGCCAATATGTATATGAATGTGTATGAAGCATGCCAATATGTATATCAATGTGTATGAAGTAAAGTGCAATAGAGGATTTGTCAGAAAAGAAATGCTGGTGGATGGTAAATGAGATGAAAAATGAGTAATGATAGTGAAAAGAATGGAATGAATATAGTTTCGCCTCCCCAACTGATGTGGTTGCATGTACTCATGCAACCTAGCATGGGATGTGAAAGAAATGGAGCATGGTGAGGGAATTTTCCAAATTATTCATTGCTAGCATGTAAGAAATTGCATGATTAAATTTTAGAAAACAACATACCTCCATTTATCCAAAAAGTAGATGAATGATGCAATAGGAATGTAGCTGATGCCGCTAGATCGTGGAATGTGTCACTGCTACTGCGGCTGTAACTGTTGGATCATGGGAAGTGAAGGAATCAGAACTGCTGCTATTGAATCATGGAGAATATGTCATGGCTGTAGGATAAAAATGTAACTATAAATGATGCTACAGTTGTAACTGCTGTAATGTGAAGTGGAGGAATCTAAACTGCCGCTGATAAATAATGGAAAATATGTCATGGCTGCAGGATAAAAATGTAACTGCAAATGATGCTGCAGCTGTAACTGCTGGAACTATTGTAATGTGAAGTGGAGGAATCTGAACTGCTGCTGATAAATAATGGAAAATGTGGAAGGAAGAAAGTGGAACTGCGGTACACTCATAGATCTGAAGTCATGTTTCTGCAACTGCTGATGGAGTCATGAGAAAGAATGTATAGTCTTCACCCGCTACAAAACCCAGTGGTATAGTTCTAATCATGCGAATGTATGTGTCGAGGTCGAGCATGAAGAGAAACCATTGGATTACCGACCATTGATGAATGCCATTAACCAATGCGAGGCAACTCACTAGTGATGTCAATGAGTGCCAAGGTACCCAAGTACATATTGCAAAGTGAGAATAGATGTGCTGATGTCGAGCCACTTGCAAGATATGAAGATCAAGGGACATTGATGAATTCCCATGATTGTCAGCGAGAGAACTTGCCGTTAAGGCATGCAATCCTCCATGTACTCAAAATGAACTCTAGTCTATATCCCAGATGAGGAGTTGAGGTTGATGGGGCAAGACTTGTTGAAAGGTGGGCCTTAAGGAATCCCACATCAGTCAATGCGAGTTGGTATAAAAATATTGGTAGGACTATAAGTGAAAAGATCTCACAGTCAAGCAGTGGATATGGTAAGGCCATGTAGTCATGGAAAGGGAGCTGGTTTTATTCAGAAGGAAAACTAGAAAGGAAAAAGAGGGAAATATGAACTAAAAAATATAAAGGGATGTATGCAACTCAGAAAGAAAGGTATGTTTGAAGTCATGACAGATAAAGCGATGGAAAGTGGACTTCAAGACATGAATGATGAAGGTGCTCTGAAGGAGAAATATGGATAAACAATCATGATGCAAGTTTATGGATAGTTTCTGTGTAATAACCAATGCTATGATGTTTATGAGAAAACATCATGAGTAACAACTCCTTCAGGCTGTCTATCAAAGCATGTTTCTCAAAATTTTTGTGTTTCTTTGCAAAATCACTTCAACAGCAAAATGCAACTATCTTTGAAACCTGAAAAAAAAAAACTTTAGTACAAAATCCTGCATGAAAACTTATTAGTGAATATGTATTGAATATAGTTCTCCCTCCCCAACTGATATGGTTTCATGTCCTCATGCAACCTAGCATGAAAATTGTGAGAAGTTCGTAAAAGAAAACATATCATGGAGAAAGAAGTACATAAGTTGCAAATAAAATTACTTGTTTCCCGTGCAGGTTTCATCCGCGATTATTATCAAAGTGACTTTAAGAAAAACAATTCAGCATTAATCATAAAAGCAATTTCAGAAAAAAATGAAAACGTCCATTTGCAACTTTATTTTTGTTTTGGTTGTTCTTATTTTTTTAACTTTTTCTGATTTTTTATATATATTTTATTTTTATTTTTATTTTCTTTTGCAAAATGTAAAACAAAAGAAATAATTTTTATAATTTTATATATTTGTCTTGTTTTTGTTTTATTTTTACAACACACAAAAATAAAATAAAATAAAAATAATGACAAAAACACTCAAAATTAAATTTACCCGATCATAGTTGTAACAACCCAGCCAGCTGCGACAGCAACGGCTGCAACACAAAGTGGTGACAATGAGCTACAACAACCACTGATGGCTACCCCATATCGATTTGCTTCTCACCTTCCTCATTTTTGTGGTGTTAAGATCGGTCCAATTGCTTCTGTGATTATAATATTTTCATTTGATGCTTAGGGGCTTTGTTCAGCCTTTTCTTTGTTCAGCTCTTTTTTTGAGCTTTGTTTAACCTTTGTTCAGCCTTCACAAAACTATGTTCAGCCTTCACAGAACTATGTTCAACCTTCACAAAACTATGTTCAGCCTTTTCTTTGTTTAGCCCTTTTTCTGAGCTTTGTTTAGCCTTTGTTTAGCCTTCAAAAAACTATGTTCAACCTTCATAGGACTATTTTTATCCTTTATTGTCACATCAATGGAGTTTACTGTTTCAGCTGCTTGGAACCGGCCACAACAGTAAATTTGGAAAATACCCTCCCAAAAAACCAGTTGTATATCACAAATCATGGCTTTGTTTGGTGATTTCCTTGTGATTCGGGTAAAGGAGGACGTTATGCACAAAACCCATGTCTCGGATTTTCAAAATTAGTTTCCATATGCCCGCAAATTGAGACACGAGTCGAAGTGTTATTATCTGGGATGCATTTTTTTGGTTAAGGCTTTAACAACCATTTGGAGGCCATTTGTTGCAGATTTGTTCAATTCCTTTCTGTTTTAGATGGAGATGCAATAATCACCTAACTACCCAAGCCTAGGAAAGTAATGATTGATTTTCTTGTTGAGTGTATTTCTCTGTGATCTACAACGAGATGAACGCATCACCAATTGGTCAAGGTGCTTTCCAAGCTGGCCGAGAGAGCTAACTATTTCTTTATTTTTTTGTTTTACACAGATTTAATTCAAGGTAGAAAGATGAAGTTGATTAAATTTTGGATGAATGTGAGAGATGGAATTGCTACCACTCAACCATAAATAAATCAGACTCAGAAGACGTACTTCAATTGTGACACAGGCTTAGCCACTGTTTCAGTTTAAAGTTTTCAAAGAATGCACTCAAATCCCATATGAATTTGCAGGACAATTTTATAAAGTGAAAAAGTTTTAGTAAATGGAGAAAAATGACTTGCACATTGAGGCATTAATTTTTTTCAGTCTGTTTCAGCTACAACTGTTACAGCTAAAACATGTTGGGCTGGCGTAGGCTACCTGACAGTGTTTTGGTAATAAATTCTTTGTTTCAAACCCGATTTAAATGATTCCAAATCCAAACGAAAGTGGATTCATAGAGATACTTCTAGTAGAAAAAAGTTTTAAAAATTCTATGATATGGTATGTCATATAATCTGAGTAACAACCTGCATCCTAATGTTGTTTGTGAGTTTCAGCTTAGACCAACGGTCACTATTTTGAGTACAAATTTTTTGTTAAAATATGGATTGATGTGATTCCAATTGGAGATGAAAATAGATTCATATAGGTATATCCAATAGAAACAAGTTTTGAATACAATAAGAATTGATGGGTCAAATATTCCAATGAACAACTGAGAAAGCAAAGTTTTTAGAGTGCAGATTTATGATAGGTAGTTAGTATTTTGGTAATATCTCCTTCGTACGGTATCGAAATTGAATGATTCAAATTGTGTTGTAAACTAGATTGATAGGAGAGTATGAATTAGAAACAATTTTTTATAATTAATCCATTAGGTCTCCCAAAATGTGACTGTCCCAACTATGTTCTTGAGATGCCTACTCCACCCCTAGTCAGTCTTTTGACCATATCTTTTTCGTTTTAAAACCAAATTGAAGAATTAAAATTGGATTAGAAACTAGACTTAAAGGGATAATTTGGATAGAAACAATTTTTAAAACTAAGCCCTTATTGTCCCTAAAAATAGGACTCTCCCGACTATTTTTTAGTGAATTTTAACAAGCCAAAATGCCAAAAAAATGCAATAGATTTGCATTGTTTTAGCTTGGAGTTGCAGCTGCTTTTCAGCATTATAATTTCAGCTTCAGCTTAAAAATGAAATTACAGACTAGTTTTATTTTACAAATTGAATTTTTTTTTAGCAAATGGAGATAATGAATTGCAAAATAAAGATGAAATCAATTAAGCATGTTGCAAACCATTAATTATTCATTCCTGAAAATTTTAGAAAACATCCTACTTTCTAATCCTCGCGATCACACAAAGCATGGAGGAGAGCATACTTATTCTAAGTGAAAGTAAAAACTGAAAATAAAATCCTACCTACTCTATGCTAATTGGGAACTAGAAAATTGTTATGTGTAGTTAAATATCTAGTGTAGCCATTCACGTAACAACAATAAGAATATGTTCAGTGTTAATTTTGCAAATAGAAGATGAGGATAAACCAAAATGTGTGGAATTAATTGTTGTAACTATGAATTAACTTAAAAAAAAGAAAAAACTAAATTGTTCTAACCTCATACTCTCTTGAAACCATCATTCAATAGGGCTTTAATAGGCATAGTTTTCACTCCTCAGATCATCCTGTAACTCCTCGTGGTCCTCCTCGATCTCTTGTTCGCATGATTGTGCTCCATGAAATGTGCAGGATTATTTGTATGCTAATTCTTCATCTATTTCTGGAGGAGTAATTAAGCTCTCGACTGCTGTCAGGATCTCCTCTTTGAGAGAAGAGGAGATCCCTACTTTTGCAACGATCTGAGTGAGTTGTTCCAAGCTTAAACTCATTGTTAAATCATTTCAAAAAATGGATTCTTACAACACCCAAATCTAAATGAAAAATTTAAATAAACACTCTTGCTGAAACAAAATAAAAAGAACACTTTGTACAAGGAAAACAATTACTCTTCATAGTTGCGAGAAAACACACGTGCTGAAATTGAAATTCACACTTGCAAAATTGAAACACTCTTTGTAGAAATTGAAATTCACATTCTAGTGTATGCTTGCAGAAAAATCAAACTAAACTTCAATCCATCGTGCTTCCCCGACAACAGCGCCAAAATGTTGGGCTGAAAATGTCGTTTTAATTCTGTTGTAGTATTTTCCCAGCCATTTAATTTATCAATCCGAGGTTCATAGGATTACAAAGCACATGCAAAGTCTATGCAGGACTGAAGTGAAATTAAGCTAATCTAACCCCCCTTAAGCTGAAACAAGCAATTGCTAATCTAATGCTGGAAGATGAAACACATGGCTGAAAGTAAATTGCATAAAAGAAAGACGACATATGAAGAGAACCAAGACAACACATGTGAGCTCACATTAACATTCAAGCAATCTTAATTTTCATTACAAGAATCAATGACAAATCATGAAAGCATCAAAATCAATATTATGAACAAAATCTAAGAATTCCCTTCTCCATATTACAAAGTCAAGACTAAATTCTACAATCTACTATTCTCTAAGATAATATAAGATATAAGATATTCTAAGATAATCTAGGATTTAAGATTATTGAAATGAAGAGAGAGCACTCTCTTTTATACATGAAGGAAATAACCATCTCATAATGAGAGATCCACTATTCACTCAACCACTCAACTACTTTCCTTTTATTACAAGATATGATCCCTTCAAATCCTCCACATATCTCTCACCAATCCTCAACATGTCTCTCAACCAAATCTCCATGATCTTCTCCTTGAAATATTTTTTGCATAACTATCTCCTTGAAATGGTGGAGGAGATATACGTGAAGTCTTTTCTTTGAATTAATCCTTCACATATTCCTACACATTACAAAGCTCATCCATACTTTGATATATTAGTGAAAAACATGTTAATTTTTTAATATTTAATCATAAATTCACTTATAATACTAAAAATAAATAAAGTGGAAATAATAAGGTGAAACCCACATATATGTATGGAAATGGTATGGTAAAAGGTTAATGGGACGATGAAATGTGAGGAATAATGGAAGATAAAGTGGATGAAAAAGTGACATTTCTGAGTCCCAACAGTATCAGTAGCTTCATGGGAATACCCCGCCAACTTTATGGTCATAGAATCAAAGGATCCTGCTAAAGGACATCCTATTATCTTGGGAAGACCATGGTTTCCAATGATTTTATAGGATGTAGGGATGGGGAGATGACCATTTCCAATGGGTTGTCTACCCAAAGACTTATTTTATATCCCCCAGCACAACTAGTTACTAAAAATTCATGGTGGTTAAATTGTTCCTTTGGGAATGAATATTTTGATGACCTTTCCTTTCCTAGTGATTTCTCCTGGGCATTGTTGGAGCAGACTACTGAGAATGTATTGAATTAGTTCATTTCCTCCACCACTTGTCTAGATTTTCCTCAGTTATTTGCTAAATTTGATCAAATATTTGGAGATGAGTTTCAGGAAACTATGGTTCTCTCAATGTTTATGGAAGCACCTTATGTCTTCACAATCGAAGAGCATACATGACCTTTCACCATACCTTGTGCAGTCGGCCTTGACAAATTTCTTCACATAAATGCAGGGTTAAGTGAAGATCAACAAGCTCAACTACTTAAGATTCTTAAAAAACAAGTCAAAGCATTCGCATGGGAATACACTGATATGAAGGGTATACACCCTGACACTTGTATTCACCACATTTATATGGATCCAAATATACCACCTGTAAGACAACCTCAGAGGAGGATGAATCCTGCTTTGAAGGATATAGTAAAAGAAGAATTACAAAAACTTCTTACCGCTGGTTTCATCTATCCTATTTTCGATAGTAAATGGGTGTCTCCTCTAGTGGTAGTTCCAAAGAAAGTTACAGGGAAATGGCGTATTTGTGTTGATTTTAGGGAGCTAAACAAAGCCACTCTTAAAGACTACTTTCCTCTGCCCTTTATTGACCAAGTATTAGATACCTTATCAAGGAAGCAGTATTTCTCCTTTCTTGACAGATATAGTGGATACAATCAGATACTAATAGCACCTGAAGATCATGATAAGATCACTTTTACATGTCCTTAGGGGACATTTGCTTATCGAGTTTTGCCATTTGGATTATGTAATGCACCCTCTACTTTTCAGCGAGCAGTC
Source organism: Pseudotsuga menziesii (assembly GCA_001517045.1). Lineage (NCBI taxonomy): Eukaryota > Viridiplantae > Streptophyta > Pinopsida > Pinales > Pinaceae > Pseudotsuga > Pseudotsuga menziesii. The sequence continues at coordinate 149,072 of LPNX011210525.1, forward strand.
TTAGGCATCTTTTCTAATCTTATACATGACTGTGTTGAGGTATACATGGATTATTTTACAGCCTATGGTAATACTTTTCAAGAAGCTCTTGACAACCTCGAGAAAGTTTTGATCCGATGTCAAGAGACAAACTTGGCTCTTAGTCATGAAAAGTGTAAAATGTTACTGACAAAAGGTATAGTTTTAGGACAACATATTTCTTCTCAAGGAATTAAGGTAGACCCTGCTAAGATCGAAGTAATAGTTGACCTTCCCTCTCCAAAAACCCAAAAGGAGGTGAGAAGATTTATGGGTCATGAAGTCGATTATCGTTGTTTTATTGAAAAATTTACAAACATAGCTACACCAATGTTTAAATTGCTCATAAAAGATGTAGAATTCCAATGGATAGAATCTTGTCAAAATGCTTTTGATATTTTCAAAGCTAAACTATCAGTAGCACCAATACTTAGGGGCCTTGACTGGACCCTTCCCTTTCATATATCTATTGATGCTTCTGACATGGCCATAGGAGGATTCCTAGGCAAAAAAGAAGGACAATCACCTTATGCCATTTATTTTATCAGCAAAAATCTTTCTCCTTCCTAACTAAACTATACCGTTACTAAAAAATAATTTTTGGTAGTAGTTTATTCTATTAATAAATTCTGCCATTATATTACAGGGTACGAAGTTTTTGTGTACACCGATCACTCTGCCATTAGATTCTTAATGAAAAAACTCATCACCAATGGTAGAGTTACCCGGTGGCTTCTTCTATTACAATAATTTAGTATTATCGTCATTGATCGACCTGGTAAAGAAAAATTAGTATTAGATTTTCTTTCTCGTATACAACACGATAGTGATACTAAAACTATTGATGATACTTTTCCTGATGAACATCTGTTTGTTGTATCTGTTTAAATCCCTTGGTTTTCTAATATTGCAAACTATCTAGCGACTGGAAAAGTACCACACCATTTGGATCCATACGAGAAATGCTGCATAATAGTACAAATCTCAAACTATTCCTGGGTTTATAATGACCTCTTTCGCACTGGCCCAGATCTTATTATTAGAAGATGTGTGTGAGAGGATGAAATGACAGACATCCTCCGAGCATGCCATGATGGACCATGTGGAGGACACATTTATGATAGATGGAAAACATACAAAGTATTGCACTCTAGTTATTACTGGCCAAGCATTTTTAAGGATGCTGCCAAGTATGTTAAAGGCCCTATGATAGTTGTTAAAGAATGGGTAGACCCACAACATCAGACCAAATGCCTTTACAACCTTAGGTCATGATTGATCCTTTTGAAAAATGGGCTCTTGATTTTGTAGGACCAATCTCTCCCATGTCTCGTAAAAAGAAATATATCTCGGTTTGCACAGATTATGTTACCAAGTGGGTAGAAGCTAAAGCTTTGTTTAGGGCTACAGAGAAATCTATAGTAGAATTCATATATGAAGAAATATTTACCCGATTTGGCATACCCCGAGAAATTGTCACAGACCAAGGTACTCAATTCATTTCCAAATTAATGCAAGAGCTCACTACGAAGTATGGTATCCGACATTGCAAGTCTTCACCTTACCATCCTCAGGCTAATGGCCAGGTAGAATCAACCAATAAAGTATTAGAATCTATTTTAACCAAGACCATTCACTTACATCATAAGGATTGGGCAGATAGACTTCCATAGGATTTATGGGCCTATAGGATAACATGGAGAAATACTACCGGACATTACCCCCTATGAGTTAGTATATGTCAAACAAGTCCTTTTACCTATTGAATTTCAAGTTAAAACCTTTTGTATGGAAGCATAGTTAGGTATGGATTTGGACAAAGCATAGAAACAATGAATCCTACATATTAATGAATTAGATGAAATTAGACAGGATGTGCTCTAAAGAACCATGCTAATACAGAATCAGCGAAAGAAATGGCATGACAAATTTATCAAGCAAAAGCAATTTACTGCCGGAGATTGGGCATTACTATTCGATTCACAGTTTAAAAAATTTAAAGGAAAATTAACTACCCGTTGGTTGGGCCCTTATGAAGTAGTTACAACTTTTGACAATGGATCAGTCAAAATTAAAACAATTGACGGTTCAGAATTTTCCTTCATAGTGAATGGACATAGACTTAGGATTTACCATCAACCAACATCTAGACAGGATTTTGTACAAAATGTTTTACAACATAGAGAAATGGAATTGATTGAAGAGGAAGTTATTCCTCCTCCTCCTGATCCATGAAATCATTTTAGGTTATCATCACTTGTATATATGTAGACATTAGAGGAAATTTCAACTCAAAATGGGCCTTTTAAATTTTATTCAAATTCCATGTCATCATGTGTTAGCCAATGAAATTGCTTTAAATTTGAAATACTGTATAGGTCTTAAACACCTTTTTAATATAAATCTGGGGATAGGTATCATAAAAAAACTACTTTTTTGTTTGTATTTTTGACATATCTCCCTGTGTTTTTACTCAAATTTCAATCGGGAGAGCTCGTTGGATGTGGAATTAAATTCCGC